>CM068371.1:447647854-448080563 GCA_034769895.1 Magicicada septendecula
GTCCTATCATCTTGATCATCTATGAACAGGAATAGGTAGTCATATCATTTTTATCATTGTCATTGTTATTGAACTAAAGTTTTGATGTTACAATGTTATTGCTTTGAACGGTGTGGAAGTAGCCATTGGAAACTTGTAAACTTAAGTAGAATGTTACAATTCTCAAGTATTAACAGTTAACATTGTCAACATTTTTATCAGTGTTCTTAAAAATATTATATAATTTGGAAGTGTTCAGTACATAGTTTCTTCACAGAGTATAAAAAGTAACAGGTATGATTTGTCATTATTAAATGAGATTAATTAAAAAAAAATAAATAAATACATAGAAAACTTTTTATAGTCGCTATTTTCTGAGTCAGATTCAGTCATTCATGTTGTAATACTTCTTACTTAGCTCTCAGAAGGTGGAACTGTTTGTGTAAATACCCTTTGTGTTGTAAAAACAAATAAACATCCACACCTCTGTTATATAAGGAGTGAATTTGCTCATGTGGTTCACATCAGTTTATAGTTATAAGTGTGTATATTTTATACTTATTTAAGAATTTGTAATCAGATTTGTATGTGATTAAAAATGAGAAAAAGGGTATTTTACTATTGTTGATTTAAAGAATAATTACTTATAAAAGTGGTGATGTTTCCCAGACTGGATGTGCATGAACAACAACTAAATTTTTGTCTTGTAGAATATATAATCTTAACAATTCACATGCTTCCTCAAATAATTGGCATCACGGTGAATTAGTCTATAGAAAATTTAAGCTGTAGACCATAAATACGTATATATGACAAAGTCTGTATAAATGTTGTGAGACGTAATTAATAAGGCCCATTTGATGAATTTAAAGGCAACACTTATAATACACACATTGTTTAAGACGTACCCGTTTACCACTACAGTAAGATGTTCCTACTTCTATAGACAAGTGAATTGTGATAGGCCAGCAGTAAATAATCTTGCCATTCACTGGTTTTCCCACTATGACGCAATTTTTGTTAGTTCATGACTTTCAACACAAAAGTTGAACGTGTTATCTTCCCACATCAGCCCCAATTAAACGTTCTGTGACAGGTAGTATGAATTCAGATATGTCCCGACTTTGTCTATTGGTCAAAGAACTGATGGTTGAAGACAGTTATTGGTTTTCATACAGTTAGAACAACTACTGCAGTTTTATATTGAATATAATTCAGAACTAAAGATACAACAACCACTGTGACACACTGCATTTAGCAGTATTCAATTATTGCAGGAATTTAGATGTACCACTCTGCTCATTAGTCAACTACCTTATACCAAGTAAACAGTCTTTTCACAAACGATTAGCGTCCTGAGTACGGTTTAGAAATAGTGAAAAACTGAAAGTGAACATTGTAGTTAGTGGGACTCTTGGTAGGACAACATTCATGAAATGAGTTTCGTGTTAAGAAATAAATCAGTTTGTTTTTACCATATTTTACTTATAGTTTCACCTAGTTGTAATATTACAAACAGTGTAGACATTTGACATATTTTTGTTCTTTATTGCTTACTTTTTGGTTTCCATTATAGTTATGCCAGTAATAAATTTGTCTTGACCATTTGTGTCTGTTACTGAACTCCACAGACAGCTGATCAGTTTTGACAACTGAATTTAATTTATTTGACAAGGTCATTCTGTAAAACTGTAGTATCCTCATTTAAATGTCAACCGTCTGTAGAAGATGGCTCCCCCAAAGATGTAGTTTACCAGCACCATGAACATTGCATGAAATTCAGAAGCTATGTATGTTTAACATATATTCCGTCAGTTAATTCATTGATAACGTACTTTACACAGCCGGAGTCAATGTTGTTAAAAATTAATTCCCGGGCTGTTTGGGCACGGTCCACTGTTTTCAACAAAAGCAGATGTTTCGGCAGTGCCATCGACTGCCATCATCAGTGTAAATTCAAAGTTTCGACAGTCAGTGTCACTAACGTCTACTACATTACGTTAGCGAAACTTTGAATTTACACTGATGATGGCAGTCGATGACACTGCCAAAATGTCTGTTTTTGTTGAAAACAATGGACCACGGCCAAACAGCCCGGGAATTAATTTTTAACAACATTAATTCATTGATGTTTGTCGCTACATACATGGGGAACATTCACCACTCGTAATATGAAACAAATTTATTATGTGTACAGAGAGACTAATTTTATTAGCATAGTTAGGTAGTAGGTTTTTAAATTATCTATTTCAATATAGATAAAAGATACTTTCTACAAAGAAATGAACAGATTTTTCTGTCATAACTAGGAGATTCAGATGATCTGACTAACGTAATGTTATAAAAAAAGTGTGTGTGTGTGTGTGTGTGTGTGTGTGTGTGTGTGTGTGTGTGTGTGAATAAGTAGTGCTGTAAGGTTGTCAAAGTAATTTGTTAACATAAATTAAATTGTTAACATTTGTGTGTGTGTGTGTGTGTGTGTGTGTGTGTGTGTGTGTGTGTGTGTGTGTGTGTGTGTGTGTGTGTGTGTGTGTGTGTGTGTGAATAAGTAGTGCTGTAAGGTTGTCAAAGTAATTTGTTAACATAAATTTATATTTTCTCACTAGGAGGGAACAATGGAATGACAGAATATGTTAGACAGGAAATTAGGGCAATGGTCGGTGCTCGAACAGGTGGAGCACAGGGAAGGCAGCCTTCTCAGCAAATACAAGTGGCGCCTGGTCAACAGGTCTCTCCTGCGGAACTTGAGGCTCTAGGGCTTACCTTTGAAATGCCTAATACTGGTAATTGTATAATATTGATGTGTGTGCGTGCGTGCAGGCACATGTGAAGTATAATCCCCTCACCATATAGGGTGGGTCAGCACAGACACTGTTTTTTAAAATAAACTACAGCTCCTAACATTTTGATCCCAGGTCCTTGCAATATAGCTGTCCTTAGCCCAGGCTGATCTTTTTTGCATACTTTAAAAATACTGCAGTTTCTAAACTACAGCTGTTTCCAGATGTTAGTTGAATCATAGAAGGCATTGCCTATGTATTTTAAATGGGACAAAATGCACTACTAGCTACCCTGAAAACATCATTATCAAAGAACATCCTCTAGTACTTTTTCCTTACATCTTTGCTATTATGAAATACTGGTAAAAGCATTGTGTTTTGCTGTTGTATGCTGTTTTTTAAAAAAAGTGAATTTGAATGTGTATTTAGTTGCCTAATATTCCTGAATGGTTGGCTGTATGAAATTTAGTACTTGCCATGTGGCAAAATTGCTGAATTAAAATTGGAATACATTTAGATTGCGCATTATAGTAACACTTGACTTGCTTTTATAGACAGGGTGGTGAATTGTTTATGTAGAATTGATTACTTCAGCTGCTTCAACATAGGGATCATAAATTTAAGTTTCAGTAATTTATTGTTGCCAGGGGCAACTTGGACTTGGATTAAATCAATTAGGGGAACATAAAAATGAATTTATTGTTACCGTTGATACAATGTAAATGATGTAATTAGACTAGAGAATTCAACCTTGTTTGTTTACATACACTAAGTGAAGAGTAGTTTGTAATGCTGTATGTAAATAATACTGGTTTAACAGCAAGCTCGAACAAGATGCCATAGCTGTGGTGTGAATTACTTTTAACTTCATAATCATCTTGTTATTATGGGCAAACAAGCATCTGTATCAAAAAGTTCTTGAAACAAGATATAATAGATAATATATTATTTACAACTTTCTCACTGTGAGTTTGCATCTGCTCAAGGTTTAACCAAATTTCCTCGCTTACTACTTTTTTGAAGTCGTAGGTACAGTTTTATCTTTCACCCTTTATATGGTATATATAACTTGCATTTCTGGTATAGCGCGATAAATGAGAGAAGTAAAAAAAATGCATGGTTCTATAGAGGAGCTGTAGTGTGATATTTTTAGAATAATTACGGGATCAATTTTCTCCCATTTACGTAATGGTCTCAACTAACTCCTGGAACAGCAATGTACAGTAAATATGTGTTACCTGTACAATAAAGATCTAACTGACAGTAATGGAGAGCCCTTTAAACAAACTCTAAATTCGTTAGGAAAACTCACTGAACACAGAATAGATTAGGGTCAAAGTGACATTAAACGAAACTAACATTATGATACCACACATTGTATTATTATTAATGAAGAACATATGTCTTTTTCTCCCTTGTTGATCTGGTTTTAAATTTTTTTAAATGTGTATATCAGTGTATGAAATAATTGAAATACTAGTATATGAAATCATTAATTACAGTAGTTAACATAATTATGCAAGACAGGTTGATTCAAAAAATTATAAGAAAAGCAATATACTAGCAAAATAAGTGTGTGCAAGATGTGTAACCAAATTAACCCCACATTTTAACGGTACACCACTTCTTACATTTCCCAAACTTTTACATTAAGTTTTCCACTTTTACTGCTTGGTTTTATACTTGTTTAACACTGTTATAGTTTTATTTTGAACTTACCTGTACAAAAATTAGATAAGTTTGACTTATATGAGCCATCACTTGCAAGTGTGATTTTTATGCTTTGGGCGCGTATGAACTTTCCTGTCCTTCAGGGTATGCAAAATACCGTGATGCATGACATTACACTGTGCCAAGAAAATAATTTCGTATTTGCAAAACAAAACGGAGCTCAGACAGAGTTTATTATGCACATCATTTGTGTTTTAAATGGCTTGGCCATTTCCAAATCCTATACACTCTGAAGTAAATTCCAAATCCTATACACTCTGAAGTAAATTCAGTTATTAATTGCTTTGCTCAAAAGGTGAAGATGTGAACATTTGGCAAAGTGATGTCATGAATTCAAAGCAGGAAGAAGTATTATGTACAATGAAGAAAGGATCATTATTTGTTCCAGAATCTCATCTGTTATCACTGATGAAACCATTAAAAAAAATGAAGGAAAATTTATATTCACACGCATTTGACCATCAGTGAACTTCATGAACAGTACCCAGAAGTGTGAAAAACTGGATACATGAACTGAAAGTGTCTGGGACTGGATACTGTATAAAACGGATACATAAAGATTAGGCTATCATTCAAATCAAACAGCTTTGTTGCAGATATTCCTTGGCCATTTTGAAGATCAAGATGACAACTTTCTGCCCTACGTTGTCACAGCAGATGACACATGGGTACTTAGCATTTACGGGGTCTGAGAACAAAGAGTAGTTAATACAATAGTGCCACACCTATTCACCATCACAGAAAAAATTCAAAAGATCACCATCAACATAGAAAATCAAGACATCCATCTTCTGATGCACAAAGGACCACTTGTCGACTTTCTTCCTCAACTAGATACCATAAATGTTGCAAAGTACTGTGAGATGATAAAAAAAACTGTTTCGGGCAAAACAAAACCAACAGCAATGAATGTTAACGCAAGGAGTCTGACAATTGCAGACCTTTGAATAGGAATTTTGGTTCTTCCATTGCAGCCCAGGCCTTGCACTAAATGACTATCACATGTTCTGAAGTTGAAGAGATGTCTAGGAGGAACAGCTTTTGATAACAGTGATGAAGATCAAGGTGTGATGATGATGTTGTTAAGAGAGCAGGCAGAAATCAAGAAACTTGTTATCAGGCTCACTAAAAAAGTTAATCCCCTTCCTCTCCACCACAAAAAATGACTTTGTATGACTTAGACTTTCTGAGCGTCCCTCATACTAAATGTGTCTAGAAGATTAGTACTAAGAAAATATGAAAGTTCTGTTATGCCTCTTTTCTTATTTTTTAGTTTTTTTTATTTGTTTCCACTCTGAAACACCGTGTGCTTTTTTACACAACCAACGTATCGTCCTGTAAGCTCTAAATACTCAGACTGAAAGAAAGATATTCTTTTTATTTGCCTCATAAAATCATAATAGCAAACTATTTGAAGTAAGTTTATTCTTCCACAGGGGTTGTGGTGTTTAGATAAGTGCTGGTACATACTCTCAAATCAAATATGCAGTATATTAATTACAGAATAAAGTGGAAATTCATAGAATTCTCTGATAATTGTAATGTTGCTGTTATGGAAAAAATAAGTAATAATTTAAAATATGAACTGTACAGTTCACCACACAATTGTAATGTTGCTGCGATGGAAAAAATAAGTAATAATTTAAAATATGAACTGTACAGTTCACCACACAATAATATTGAGAGTAGTGTAAAAAGAAAATGGAATAGTTGGTCATCACATATAATGGCATACATTTTTATACTGTCATTGATAAATTGTATTTAATTTGCAGGTGGCAGTGAAAGTCCCAAGCTGTGGGGGAGTGTAGGTTCAGAATTATCGGCTATGTCGCCTCAGCCTGGCCTCTCTAGGGTAAGTAAACAAAATACAGTATCTACCAGCTGATAAAGGTTTCACAGAATTTGTGTCTGCATTTTCATAATTTCTCTGGTGGTTCTACTTAACGATTTCATGAAATGTACGTCAGGCAGTATAAATGTTATACTTGTAGAAAATACTTAACTTTGTGTGTGTACGCACAGTATTTTCTGTTCTTATAATTGAAAAAACCTTGTACGTGTAGGTGTTGAAAGTTATATAAAAACCTGTTACAGTCCATTAAAGTTATATCTAAACTGAAAATTTTATTTAATTTTTAATGGAAATACATGTGATTTTTGTACTATGCGTTGTAACCTAGTTATACTGCAGAATATCCAGTACTATACATAATTTTTTCAAAGTATTTATAACTGTAGTAGTCGGCAAAAGTATAGACAGCATAATTAAACTATTGTACTATGTTCAGTCTTTGATAACAACAAATAAAATGAGTGATGTATCGTTGTTATTCCATAGATCATCCTTGGCCTGTTTGGTCTTCTTCTGCCCTTTGGTTGTTTGGTTGCTATTTTAGAGCTGTATTAAGCCATTTATTGTACATGTCCAAACCAGAGTAATTCCTTATTCATGACATCATCTGTAATCATATGAATAAACCCCATAACTTCCATTATCCACTAACTCAGTATTCATTCATCTGGATCTTTCAGTGCCCCATAACCAAAAATCCATTTCCAGTACTCCTAGTGATCTGTCTGTTGCTTCTTTTAGTTACTTCTAAACCATATGAGGTCATGTTTATTTATGACAAAATTGTAGGTTGTTTTTTATTTTCCTTTGTAATTGTCTTATACAAAAATATACCGTATGTATGGACTCCATTTCATAGTATGTTAATTAATTACCTTAATGTAATCCATCTTTGTGAACTATTGTTTTTGTTGATACAACTTGTTTTAGGAACAAGTTCCCATCATCAGGTTTTAAAAAGCTTATCCTCTCGTGCCAGTTAAATTAAAACCAGTCATGTAATTATTATACAAACACACAAGACACAATGAAACTGGGCACTGCTGGACATAAACACGTTGACTGTCAAACCAGTGTTCACTTGATAATGTCAGTTGGTTTTTTATAACAAGAGGATCACAGATAAGGAATTAAATTAAAATCATTATCTCCACACATGCTAAGAAGTTTGAGGTATTGTATAGTAAACAAAACCACAGTGATAACATTGAATGTAAACATAGATTTTATGAAAATCTATTACATGTAGTGTAGCAAACTACACTAATATACAGTTGACCAAAGATGAAGTAGAGTTATTATGTAAAGGTATCAAATTAATTCTACCCAATAATACAATCAAATAATAAAGCTTTGTTACACGAGGTTACCAGTGTTGAACCCATTATAAAATGCATTCATAACCAGGATACTCAACATGAAATACGTTCCATAATAAATAGTAAATTAAATAATTTATTAAATGTAGATAATAAAAATAATGAAAGACAAAAACTTCCAAAGCTGTAAAACAAAAAGTATATTAGAACAATTAGGCAATTATAACAAAGGCAGATAAAGGCAATACATTTGTCTAAACGAATGTGACTATGTATAGAAAGCTTATGAATTGTCAACAATAATAATTTAAAAGTTTTACTTAATGACCCTACAAAAAAGTATATAGCAGAATTGAATGTGGTTGTCAGTAAATGCGTTGTGCTGTTTGACCAATACACAAGGAAGCATCTCAAAGAGATTCCTGTATTCACAGGTTTACCAGAAATCCATAAAAAGAATTTACTCATACATCTGTTAATTAACTACACTTCAGCCCCAGGGAATAAAGTTGCTGAAAAATTACAACATATAGTAAATGTAGTATAAAATTGGATAGTGTTAAAAACAATATTAAGTTTATAGACAAAGTAAAAAAATATTGAAATTTTGACAACCTACAAGTTAGTCTTCCTTGATATTGTTCATTTATATACTAATATTCCAGTAAAAGAAACCATAGAGATTCTTAAAAGTAACGTATGTAAAAGAGCAGTATTCAGGCAACAACAAATCAAAGCACTAATATCCTTGTTAAAAGTCTATTGAAGCAAAATTATTTCACTTTTGATAAAAATGGTTCACACAAGAGGAAGGTTTATTTACAGGTTCCCCCTCAAGTGGACTGTTGACAGAAATATACCTCAACTTACATGAAAATAAATATTTACTATCATGTCACAACAAACTTCACAAAAAGAAAATCTACACGTTCTATGTGGAGGACACATTCCTGGTTTTTGATAGTACATATAGGCAAATTGACAGGCTACTCCACTTCGTGAAGGCGTAAATGAAAAAATCAAATTTACCATGGTAAAGAAAATAATAGTAGATTAAACGTCCTAGATTTATCGATACAAAAACAAATTGGTTCATTCATATAACGTATATACAGTAAGCCAACCATCACAGACTATACATTCAAAATCACATAGTCTTTTTTCACAAAAAATGGCATCATTTGAAGCCTTGTTGAAGACTTTTGAGCATATCATTGAACCAAGAAGACTCTCAAGATGTACTAAATATAATCAAGTGTTTTACCATGAAAAATAGGTACAAAAGTGAAGTGATATATAAATTAATACGTAAACACAACAACAGACAAAATATAAACATTAAAACAGACAAGAATTAATCCACTTTCATCTAACTTACTCCCTAATATTATATTAAAGGAGTTTAAGAAATTAAACATCATTATATCATTTAAACCCATTAATAACTTAAAAAGTATATTAAACCCCTGGACTGAAGAAGCAATGGAAAATCACTCAGGTGTGTACAAGTTGCAAAATTGTGGTAAGTTCTACGTTGGACAAACTGGTAGAAAATTCATAGATAGCTTCAAAAAAAGAGCATATAGCCAAAAGAAGATTAGTATAATCAAGTACAATTTTGCATTGGACTTGAAAGGAAAATCATAATTATACCGGGTTTGCAGAGAATATGAAGCCTGTGCACTTGTGCAGTAAAGGTTGAAATGGATGCCTTAGAGGAGTTTTGAAATATATGAAGGGAACAACTACTTAATGTTCAGTTATCATTTCGATCAAATATATTGTATGATGCTGCATTATGAAGAACATTGAGGATGCAAAAACCAACTGACATTATCAGCAAGTTAAGTGACATTGAACAACTCGACAGTCAAAATGTTTATGCCAAGCAGTGCTCACTGTTTCGTTGTGTTGTGTCTTTGTACAATAATTATGTAATGAGTAATTTTAATTTCACTAGCACATCCTCGTGAAAGGATAAGAATTTTAAACATGTAATCTCAACAAAAACAATAAGACACAACACCGATTACATTAAGGTAATTAATCCAAAAAATACCATTCCGTTCTTTGTTTTTCTAGGCCGTTAATGTTTGAGCAATCCGTTGCCCCAGCCAGTTTGGTAAGTAATTGTCTACTGAGGATGAGCTTTGAGTGGGCTTTTGCTCATCCGTTTTAAGTTTTCTGAAACTGGCAGACATATGAGTGCCACGTTTCAGAATGAATATCTAGCAGAAAAAGGAGATAGTTCTATAAGTACATGAAAACTATACTATTAGAAAATTACTGATAATTGAAATACTGCTGAACACTATACTCACACACATATTTCACATGAAAACTTTGCAGGGATGTTAATTAAATGGGAGTAATTATTATGCAGACCTGGACAGGATTTTACAGGTAAGTCTAGCAGTCATGTTAACTGGTGCTTGAACCTGTACCTCACCAGTCTCAGTAAAATGTGTGTATGTGTCTTCCTATACTCTTTAAACTAATTTTCAGTGAGGCGTTTTGTGTAAGGCGTTTGATCAGATAATTACTATAATTAAAATTTAAAACAGTAATTCAATCATTGCTGAAGATGTGACCCATCTTCAGGACTCCAAAAGACTTGAACATAACTATATTAAAAACTAAAATACATAAGATGTTAGCAAATACAAAAATTGAGCTCAACTAAGTAGAAAAAATTAATAAATATTAAAATCATCTTTTATTCCAAAGAAAAGACCCTAGTTGATCAACCTTGTCCTCAGTGTACAAATGTCGCTCTATCTTTCTATTAGGTTCTTACCTCAAGGTTGTCGTTATTTGAAATGCAGTACAAGTTTACACACAATCTTCTGTTGTCCCATACATATTAAAATCAAAATAGGTAATAAATGAAAAAAGTATTTAAAAAAATCAATAGTTACATGTTACCTACCATTGGGAGAAAATACTCATGTTCCAGTGTTTTGAAAAAATTACAAACCTACATAAAGACATTTACTTTAGCCATGTCAGTGTGATAGGTTACTTCTGGTATTAAAAATGCAAACATTCGGCAAGTTGTATGTGTGAAATAACAGTCAAGATTAAAAAGCTTCTTGTGAGGTGGTGGCTGAGTGTGTCTGTGTACTGTGTTGTTCAATAACACATCATAGTTGTTCCCGGGGTTTATTTATTTTTATAAAATACAGATGTTAAGAAGTTTTTATTATTTCTCATAATTTATTGTTTGTTTGTACAGACTAATATGGAAGAGGTGTCAAGATCTAGTGAACAGAAATCATCACTGCTTCAGAAACTTTTATCAGAGTAGTGCGATGATGATTGATATAATGGTTACATTGTTGCTGGTGATGGTAGTGATTACAAGATGATGATGGATACAATAGTGATGCTCTAATTGCCGTGTTGTGGAGTGTGGAGTGTGATAATGTGTGGCCTTGGGGAGGGCAGGGAACTGAAATAATATATGTTAAAAGTGCATTATTGTTATATTGTCTAAATATGGAGTCTTAATTAATTATTATTTTTAATATATTTTCAAAATAAATAAATTTAAAAAGAAATTTGTATTTAAATGAATAATATGTGAAAAAATCCATTATGAACATACATTATTAATTCATATTTAATTGTAGTGTCAATGTATATAACAGTCACAACACTACATTTTTAATGCGCGCCACTTGATTATTGTTAAGAACTCCGGATGTACATGATAAATATATATTTAATTACTGCCAGATATATTTCTAAAATGTTATTATTTACAAATGATAAATTTTATGTTATATTTATTTCTGTTTCTCTTTCTAGTCTATAAATCTCTCTGTTTGTATTTGTTCATCCCTTCAACAGATTGTTTTTTATATATATATATATTTTTTTTTTTTACAAACAAGAAATACTTTATAAGGTTTACTAAGCCCTCGCTAAGAATCATGAAATTTGAATTGAGTATAAATTAGGCAGCGTTTTAGTTTTCAGTTTTGTGCAGTATCAGTATACAAAAATATACAGAATTATTATTTCAATACATGCGTGTAAATATATTAAACTTTCAATCATTAACAATAGAATAATACACATTTTTAAACATCATGTTTGAATTGATTTTTTTTTTTTTTAATTGTGATGACTAGTGTCCAGTATAATGTGCTCCTCCTCAGTATAATATGCTGCACTCCAGTTACATTGCATAGTTAATGCAACACACGTTTGATGGAATTTTAATGATTGGTTTCTGTGTTATATATAAGGGCACACAAAATTTAAATACATAATAAATCTAAACTGAAAGAATGTTGTCAAAAAATATAGTTGTTTTTTTGTTACGTAGATGCCAAATGATAATGCTTTTTCAGCCAAGCATTCCAGCTTGTATCATCTGTTCATAATCCTTGTTTAGCTTTGGTGTTTAGTCTGTTTTTCATACCTACAAGGTAAGTCAAAAGTAATCCCAGAATGTGCAAAAAGTCACACCCATTGTCTGATGAAAAAGTATTAGAAGAATCACTTGAATCCAATTATTTATTTGTGTTTATATATACACAGTAATTTACTTGATTTGATAAGAGATTGTGCATTCATTGTATTTGTGTCTGGAGGCAACAGCTGTGTTTGCTTGTGACAGGTTCTCTGGAAGACATTTTTAATGTTGGAATGAAATGACAAATGGTTGGTTTGTCGTCTGCATGTGTTTTACTAAATAAGTACAAAATAGTGTAATATACAAACATAGCGGACATTGTAGTCTATTATGGCAAACAGCTTGTAGTTCTTTCTTTACATTTAGCAAATAGTTCAAGTTGATTTGATGAAAAAATGTGTATGTATTGCTACTGCCTTCTTTGAGTGTGTTTTTAGAGTCAACAAACTCATAATATACTGGGAATAAGTAGTGAAATGCAGAATTTATCAAAAAAAGAGAACTACGCTATTACGTGTTTAATATTCTGCATTTAGAACACTCAAAATTTAAAATTAATTAACTGTAATTATTAGTTTGAAGAAAAAATATTAAACTGTGATAATTAATTCTGGATAGTTATGGTTTTAAGGAAAATGGGATTAATGAGTAAATTGATGAGAGTATTTTTTTTTTGTCTGTAATTGACAAAAATTATTGCCTTTGATCTCGGAAAATCACAGGATGGTGTTTGTAAAAGTGGATTTTATTTGTAATTTGGAATAATTGTGTAGTAGGCAGTAATGACAGTTGTATATTTTTTAATGTTACATAATTGTTTATGGTATAAAAATACTAAAATATTTAATTGTATAATTGCTAAACAATATTGTTGTGTTATTCATTTTGTATGTGTGGTTTAATATAAGTAGTACTATTATTTATGCAAAAAAAATAAAATAAAAAAATGTAACAACACTTTTTTAAGATGTTCAATTTGAAATAAGTAAATTTTGTAGACATATTTTTGCAAGAAAATCTATTTAGAGCTAAACATAAGGACAAGTGGAAAGCGTTATTATGGTATACATATTATATGTGTGTACACAAGTCTGTTTATGGTAAATTACTTAAGAGTTATCTATATGAAAGATTTGTTTAACGTATATAATGTATGAAAAATTTAGATTTCAAATTATTCATGATGAGCTGTTGTTAATATTGCACCCAATCTGTCCTTGATGTTTTACTCATAATTGCCAATTTTTTTGCTGTCAGTTTTTACTATATGAAGCTGTGTATTTATAAATTAAAAGCATCCAAGTATGATAAATGTATATTTTTCTTAATGTTGTAAAGATTGTGTATGAAATCTTGTACATATACCTGTTAACAAAAAAAAATATATAATTTTTTTAAATAAATTTTAGGGAAATAGTTTTTCGCTTTTTCTGAGAATTATTGTACATGTGATAATAGATATCAAGTAAGTATATATATATATATATTTTTGTCCTTTTTGTTGAAAGATGAACAAAGTAAACAGGAGTTTTATATACTAAAAATTATAAAACAAATAATTTATACGTGTTTATAATGTAAACCATACATACATACTTGTCACATTCTTTCATTTCAGAATGCGCATATTTTTAATGTGTTTCCGTTTTTAAATATTGTTGTTATATTTTAAAAAAATGTTTTCATTAAATTTTACAGTTATTAATTTTGTTTTTATTATAACTATTATAATGATATTACTATTATTATTGTGACTAATGTCATAATGATAATAATAATGACATATTTTTGTTAAGAGTGTACCTTAGAAATGTGCTATTCTAAGCTGAAGATATGTTCCTATGCCTATGTCGACAAGTGTTTTGGGCCAAAAGCATTTCTAATTAAGTTTATATTGATGTAAAATGTTGATGATGGAATTTTTGGAACACTTCGAATTAAAAAAAAAAAAAAAAAAAAAAATGTTAATTGAAGAGTGTATTTTTCTTCTAGTGTACACATGGTTAGTAGTCGGATGTGCGTATATATAAATACTGGGGCAGCAGACAGTGGAAAATTGTACAGAGTAAATTGTTGTGTATTTTATTTTTGTATATATGAATATAAATATATGAATATAAATATATATATTATTATTAACTAAATCTGTTAAAATTTACTTTTTATTGTGATTTTAATTATTATTATTATTATTGTGTAGGTAATTGAAGTTTATTTAAAAAATTCTTTTGTTATTATTATTAATATTATATTACAAAATCTCATTCCTTGCATTCATACACAATTTCGCTGTTATTGCCTTTTTTTGTTTGTTTTTCTGTTTGTGCAATAAAGAAAGAAAGAAAAAAAATGTTGTGTTTTCGAATAATGATTTTTTTCATACAAATATTGTAATCTTTCTAATGCTGTTTAAATAATTTTCTTCCTCAGAATTAAAAAAAAAAAACCAAAGGAGACAGTTTTTTAATATGTATTTATAAATATGTATGGTGTTTATACATAAATTATATACAGTGTATATAATTAATTAATGGAAACCTCAAAATGAAAAGTTTGGTACAAAAAACCAATAAAATAGCAACACGTCCATGCACATAAAAAAAAATTGTATACAGGCCTTAGCACAGAATTTTTGTATGTTTTTAAGAATTAAAAGTATTTTTTTCTGGCTTACTACTATGTAAACAAAACTACACAACTAATTGATTAATTATTAATTACTTATTGTTATATAAAATATTTAGTAGACAAAATTATGGTAATCAATAACTGTATCATGTTTATAATAATAAGACATAATAATTATGATGTACAGATGAATATAATAAAAAGATTTAAAACAAAAAAGAAAAGTAATAAAATATTTAATAATAACTATTAATGTAATTATAATAATAAATGATTAAATAAAATCAACTTTTGTTGAGCAAGCTGTGTTGTGTGCAGTTAAGACTGAATGGGGTATTATATAGATAGTCTTCTATATTGATTCAGATGTTAACAGATTTATAGAACACACACATACACTCACAGAGTCACTTACTCTCACACATCCATATGAAAACTCATATTTTTGTAACACTTCTTCCGTGTTAGACAAATTATATAAATTAGTTCTGAAGTTTTGCTTCCAAGGATTATGTAAGGGCTACACAACAAAATTTCAGTATATGCATTCTGATAATAAATGTAAAGAATTCAAATGTTGAAAGTGACTATAGTGTTTAAAGACAGTTAATAATAGAAACTTAAAAGTATGTGCTCAATCTTTACATTTTATATATGTATATATATAATAAACACAGCATTTTACTCTAAAATTCTGAACTTGGCAGAAAATACAGTTTTATAATTTTCAAAGTTACTTGTAAACTATTTTGCCAATAAAAATTAACAGCCAAATGAGTTTGAATACTTTATCTAGACAAATCTATGGTCAGCCTGTCTTGGGAAAACATCACTGAACTCAATTCACAGTATGAAACGTTCACTGTTTAAATGTTTTTCTAATCTCCTTATCTCAGCTTTGTGAGTTGATTGGATAGTAATGCTAATGAGAAAGTCACTACCACAACTGTAAAAAAGTTGATCCTGAAGCAGAGAAAACTGATGTTCATTTGTATCAAAAATGCATTAGTACAACATAGCTATCTCTTTTCTATTAATAAAGTATTTTCTGACTGGTTTGTCGAGTTAGAATTGTTAGTAGTTTTACCAGTAACTGCACACTCATCAACTCTGAATTATCAATTGCAAATTCATAGAAGCAGCTGTTCATTATGGACAGTTGTGTGCATGTGCTGTTTGTGTTTGTACAGCAAATATCTTGAGTAGAAAATGGATGGTTCTTACAAATAGTTTTTCGTGAACTTTTACAAGCAGAATTTCAGAACAAGTTTTTTGTACTTAAGTAAAGATATTTTTAAAAATATATACATTTTTAATTATGAAATTATTTTAATACATTTTGAAAAAATTTGTGTAGGTGCTCTCAAGATATAATATTATATAAAAGCTTATGTATGACTTATAATTAATTTTTAATCATAATGTAAATCTTGGAAATCCTTCATACATAGATAGCGATATTTACTTTGTTGTTTTGTTTTGTACATCTAACTGTTTGTGTACAGTTAATGTGCTGTGTGATCACTGAATATAAGTAGTTTTGTTTTTGTTTTCCAACAACTGGTGAACTGGGATAGTCTACTGATGTTGGTGTTGTGGGCAAGTGTTTTGATCAAGTACAAAACTCAACAACACTCTGTTTAATACAATGTGCTCATTTGTTGTTTTTCAGCCTTTTTTACAGATCTTGTTGTCAGATTAAGCATTGTTAATTAAGCAAACAAAAAAAAAAACAGTTTTTTAAATAACATTTACTAAAAAATTAGCCCCAAAATAAAATCATGTTTGCTTATGGTACAACTAGTTGGTACCATTGATTACAAAATAAGGTTATAAAAGCGTTGTAAACCAAAGCTGTGCATAATATGTACAGAGAGGGATTAGGTGTTTTGGCAGATGTTTTATATCCGATAATAACATGAAAATTAATATGTAATCTGATTTATAATTGAAGGAAAAAATATGCATTGGACGGTGGTTTCAAGTTTCTCAACTTCTTTGCACTTTGGTTATGTTGACAACATAGTTGGGCTGTTTCTTGCTGAGTGGAAAAATTGTCTTTAATATTTAATTAAATAAATTAAACTAGTGATAAGTAGCTTTTAGCAGATATGATGAAGAATAAGAAGAGGAATGTAGTCATTTAAAAAAAATATTTTTCTAAGCATACATGTTCAGTCCAATGTCAAGCTTGGTTGGCCAAAGTCAAATCACCAGACAGAAGAGATTATTTTCATTTTTTATTGTATAGCCTGCTGCTGTTTTTTTTACAGTATATAAAGTTATTTGTATAATCTTGTGTATAATAATTATTATAATTATTAATTATTATTATATTATTTACATTCTATGCTCCCTTTTTTGGTTATGTAAAGCTGTTTCATTTTTGATGTCCTATGTGGCTATCAACCATAGCCGTTTAGAACAAAGGTTTTATTAAAGAAAAAGAGTTGATATTTAAATTATTATGTTAATTTTACCAATTGTGGTTTTTTTATTGTCCCCATACTAATCTCCATTCCAGTCCTATTGATAATCACAAGTGGAAGTTATAAAAAATTCGTTGATTTAGGTCACTTACCCTTCAATAGGTGTGTGTGTGTGTGTGTGTCTGTGTGTGTGTTTCTGAAATTGGAAGCAAAATGTGGACATCGGTTTGTTAGATGGGAACACAGCCAGTCTGTTTACTCTCCAGCATCCATTTCTTGTGGTTGGCCAAGTTTCAGTACACCATTCCTTGTTAGAGGAACAGTGTTGGTTATGATTTAGTCTAGTAAACGTATGATACAAGTGTAGTGTGTGATACATAGGTTGGACACCAACCACTACTTCGTTCTATGAAAAATCATTGGCTTCTGTAGAACATAATGGGATAACTAATACTATAGTAAGATCGAAGAGTAAAACCTTTCAGAATTTGCTAATATACAAACTGAATATGTTGTCAGTTTTTGTTGTTAATTGCTTTGTTCTGCTAAAGACCTTTTGGTGCGTCTCCACCATTCTCAGATCCTATTCTGCAACAACTTATATACCTGTTCATAACACTCAGTCCTTTATGAGATTTTACATTTCTGAAAACTTCAAAATTTAGTATTAAAAAGACCCAGATTTTAAATATCAAAATAATAATTAACATTTACATGACATTGAAACAAAACAATACTGTATGATTTACTGTAGACAAAGACATGTTTTACTTTTCAGCAAAATAGTAACCTAAAATACGATGTATTTAACTAGCATGTACATGTAACTACTTTGTCATAACAATTAGTCCGTTTTATTTAATGGCTTTGTCCCATATAATATTTCATTCACAGTTTTCAAGTCAGTTTACATGGGATTTGTGCTTCACCTGCAACTTCAGAATGGTGGAGACGTCAAAAGGCCTTGCATAGAATGAAGTGACTAGCAAATTGGTTATGTCAAGATAAAGGCTGCTAAATAAAAATGTGCTGAAAAATTAGGGATGTGGTGATATGTGAGTCTCAACAATAACAAATTAATTATTAAATATAATTTACCTTGACCGTTTTTGTGACTACTTATCTTCTTTCTCCTAACGCGTTTCGGATTATTTCAATCCATCATCAGAGTATAATTGTAGTATTATTTCTTACTCTACCACATTTTAAATTTATAACGAAATTCATAGCTTACCTTGTATGGCCAGGAGTTCATCACACGAACCTGTGAATGCTAAGCGTGACTTAGGGTTATATCATTAAAGTACTCAACTCTCATTTGCATTGTTAATTTAACTCATTTTTATTTAACATTTCTTCATATCCTTCTTAATTTTACTTACTTTTCATTTCTTTTTTAAAACTATTACTGATCTTTTATAATTTCTTTTCACAAATGCAAAAGAAAGAAAAACAACATGGTGACTTACTTAGGCTAATAACTATCTAAATACTTTTAATTATAAAGCAACCCAGCTTGCTCATACACTCATTCATTCAAGCTTTTTACCCCAGTTATTTAAAACAAGAGATCTATATTGTGAAATTTGGCTAATCGATTTGATGTAATACAATTACGTTCGGAAGCGTCGTCACTGCTGACCACGTGCTGCGTCCTGCATTTTCCCCACACGATGTCCAAAAAAAGGTTATTGTTTTAATTTTGAAAAAGGTTCACTTGATTTTACTTGGTTCCATGAAGTTCCATGTAGCACTGTTTTCCGGTTTCTAAGTTCACATTTTACAATAAAAAGATTTTCTTTCGGCGCACGAGACTATTAGACAGCCGGCAACCGCCATAGCGGTGAGGCGACAATTCTTCCCTAGCTGCCAGCAATCATAATAAACAAAATACAACGAACACCTTAGTCTATCATAAATTCCCTTATCACTACCTTTGTCTACAACACAATATAAATCAATTAATACAATCGCAATACACATAATCAACAATATATACTGAACATCAAAACACAATCTGTACTTCAAGCAAAAATACAAATTAAAATTTTTTTTTAAATGTAATAATGTTTTATTAAACCTCTATTCTACCTCTATTTTATTTTATTTAAATTGCATTATAAGCTTCGTACTTACATTACATCACTCATATACTCGAATACAACATGATTACTGTCATAGACACAAAAATATAACCACCAAATAATGTACATAACTCCATGTATCTTCTGAAACATTTTAACAACCATGTTACTCCACAAATTAAACACATTTTACATTTATTATTTATTATCAAGTTCCAATCTCCTAAAATCATTTAAATTCATTATCAAAATTTATCTATACATTAATTTATTAATTAATCTCAAATTCTTTAATCCAATCAATTGTTCAAAACACTAATTATTTTAATTACCTGACTCCAAAACCATTACAATTCATTTATTACCAACTCTCATTATTTATTTAGTCTGTCAAAATATTATTATTATTACATCAATTTCTACTACCTACACATCTTGTTTACATAAAATACATTTTACAACACAACATAATTAATTTTTCTATAAATTTATTTACAATTCTTCGTCATTAATTTTTCTGTTTACCACACCTCATTTCATAAGTTAGCAAGGTCATAACCATAAACTAAAATATTTAAAATGTCCATTCACTGATTTTTATTTAACCCCCATCATCATATATTAACCTGACGTATTTATAACACAACTCATTCTTATCGACACACATTACCTTATAATTATTATTGTAATGACTACTTTTGTTGATTATATTGACACAGTAATTAACTACATATTTGTCTCCCATTATTTCATAAAGCCTGTCTACATTGGTGATTTTAGTTCTGTCTCCGTCAGTATTTTTGTTTAACATAAGGTACATTCTATCAGCATATTCCTCCACTATATCTATCACATCATAAGGTAAGTGTTTATCCTCTACAACGGCATCATCAAAATAATCATCAATCTTTATTTCACAAGGTAAGTCAATTTTCTCTCGTCTCTCAATATCTAAACTCTGCACTAACATTTCATAACCTCTATTAATCTCAAAAATCTCTATCTGTCTCTTTTTCTCTCTCTCATCACAATACCTCTCCTCATCATAACACCTGTCACCACCACCCCACTGACCTATTTCATACCACGCAAAGGGCACAACAAACTTGCTATATTTCTTGGCACTTCCAAGAACACTACAAAAAATTAAGGGACTATTTGAAGACACCTCATCTTCCACACAACTACTGGAGGAAACTCTGTCCTCATACAACACTCATTATAATTCTCAGTTTTGTCTTCACTATTAGATTCACTACCGTAATTACCACTTACCTTGTTCTCAGTTATTTCATTATTTTTCGTCATATTACCACTGGCACTTACCTTTTTATTCATTATCTGATTTATTTTACTGTCTAACCTTTTATTCATTTCATTAATTTTTTCCTTGCAATTGTAACTTATCGATTCTAATATCTATTCTGTCATACTATTACATGTATTAATTTCACTCGCTTACTAAAATTAAAATTTTGTTGTTTAATTTCATCTCTGATCTCATTCAACTTTTCATTAAAATTATTTTTAATTTTATCATTCTGTTCATCAAATTTATTATTTTGTTCATTCAATTTTTCATTAAAATTACTATTTTGAGCGTCAAAACGACGATCGAATTTTTCATCATTACTATCAAAACGACTCTTTGTTTTATTAAATTGATTTAGTAAAATACTCATCATGTCATCATCAAATTTATTATTACATTTTGTTGAGGTTGGAGTTAACTGAACCCCAAACCCTCTGTCACACTTGTTTGATCTGTTACATTTAATTCGACTATCCTGTCTTTACCCACATTCGGAGTTGAATGAACCCCCAGGTTACTCATGACAGCTGATTCGTTAAAATTAATTATTTCCTCTAGCTCATTTTCATTATTTCCTGCCATTTTTAAATTATGCAATTATTTATTTTATATTATATTTTAACAATTCTTATCTTACATACATTAAGTATTCCTTAAGTATTACTTACGTATACCCTACTTACGTATAACCTCGTTTTTCATAATTTTTACGCACTCCCAAATCACGCTTATATTCACCTGTAGGTGCGGTTTTTATACCAAAATTTAATTTACAAAAAAACTTGTCCCTGTTCGGGCGCCATTTGTAGTATTATTTCTTACTCTACCACATTTTGAATTTATAACGAAATTCATAGCTTACCTTGCATGGCCAGGAGTTCATCACACGAACCTGTGAATGCTAAGCGTGACTTAGGGTTATATCATTAAAGTACTCAACTCTCATTTGCATTGTTAATTTAACTCATTTTTATTTAACATTTCTTCATATCCTTCTTAATTTTACTTACTTTTCATTTCTTTTTTAAAACTATTACTGATCTTTTATAATTTCTTTTCACAAATGCAAAAGAAAGAAAAACAACATGGTGACTTACTTAGGCTAATAACTATCTAAATACTTTTAATTATAAAGCAACCCAGCTTGCTCATACACTCATTCATTCAAGCTTTTTACCCCAGTTATTTAAAACAAGAGATCTATACTGTGACATTTGGCTAATAGATTTGATGTAATACAATTACGTGTAATGTTTTATATATTTTTAATTAATTAATTACAAATGATCTTAAACTCCCACTTACCTTCTATTTGTCACTCTCTGGCCAGATCGTCTAGTGGTGTAACCCTATTTCGTATAGCGAATTTACCAGCACAGAAAATGAAATTAGGTACTTGAAATGATTATTCTAACACACATATATCAAGTGAAATAATGTAATGGATTTATTCTTTTTGATACATTTCTTTATATTCTCTCTTTTCAAATTTCTACTCTTTATCTTTATCAAATTTTCTACAAATACTGATGCTAATGTTACATGGGAAATTTAATATAGCTTTCCTACTCTAGTTAGCTTAAATATTTCTTATATCTATAGATAAGACAGCCCAGTATTCCACATTCTCTCATTCACACCCATACCATATTTAATTTAGCACTTTTTTTATTTAAATTCTCATAATTAAATTGTGTAATATACGGTTACGTGGTATCGGCGTCCCTGCAAGTCACTTGTTGATCTCGAGAAATTTTGTTAACTTTTGTCCGAATGTTTCCCACTGTTAATTTTGAGTACTTTAATTCGTTTTAGTCACTTAACTGAACTCATACTCTTGGTATAACTCTGTTTTGTTATTCGTTCACATTATAAAATTTTGAATATATTACACTAAAGTTTAGGCTCACGCCTATGTGTTCACCCGGCCGGGGAACGGTTTCTTAGTTGACTCACTTTTAACTATTTTCCCATTTTTAATAATAGCTAAAACTTTGCCCGGCCGACGACGCACACCACTAATCGCGTCCACTGCCTTCAGATGTTGATAGTCGACTGCTTTGTTTTCCGCGCGCCGGACCAGAAAGAATGTACCAGTTCATGCCATTAGCGTGAGAAACTTGGCCGAGGTGTGCACCCTTACACATTCCCAGACGCTTTAATAGCTTTTGTGCCTTGTACGGCTGGTTACGCATGAACTACAAGGTGTTCCAAAAGTTGAAATTTCGTGATCAAAACGTTCAGCTTGGGTTGGTTACAAATTTTTTACAATTATTTGGGAATTAAACTAAACCTCTTGGTTTGTACCGTTACATACGTTCGGAAGCGTCGTCACTGCTGACCACGTGCTGCGTCCTGCATTTCCCCACACGATGTCCAAAAAAAGGTTATTTTTTTAATTTTGAAAAAGGTTCACTTGATTTCACTTGGTTCCATGTAGCACTGTTTTCCAGTTTCTAAGTTCACATTTTACAATAAAAAGATTTTCTTTCGGCGCACGAGACTATTAGACAGCCGACAACCGCCATAGCGGTGAGGCGACAACGACTGACTAACAACGGCGTCACTCACGGGCACTTCCGCTCCATGTTCACCAGTTTACGCTGTGATTCGTCAATACACTCGCGTGACATGGTCATTAGTTAAACTTCAGTTTCCTTTTTGGAAGCGAGTCTGGCCAATGTATCATAGTCCAGAGGCTCGCTAAAAAATTCGTGCTTTTCACCAACGGAGGCGCAATCATCCGTGCACAGGTTCGCATTCCAACGCCTCAGGAAACGGAGCTTATTGCAGGGCGCTGACAAAATGTGCGTCTTGGTGCCTCGACAAAGAATGTTTATTGTTCAAAACTGAGGCCCTGTTTGGGTAAACCTTTCTTACATTTATAATTGCAATAATGAAAACCCCTCAAATTTGTCCCGTTACATAATAAAAAAATCAGTCGATTATGACTTCGTTGAAAATATTAAAAGTACACAGAAATATTCATACACATGTCCTACAAGTATGACCAACGTACGCGGATATGAGTGCGCACTCGACACTTGTTGACAACATACTGTACATTTCTGTGTACTGATTTTTTTATTATACTCTGATGATGGATTGAAATAATCTGAAACGCGTTAGGAGAAAGAAGATAAGCAGTCACAAAGACGGTCAAGGTAAATTATATTTAATAATAACCGTGACGCGGATACCAATACAACGGCTTTAAAAAAAGTTAATTATGTTATAAACACTGATGCTTACATATTAATGACTCATATACTAAAGTGTTCATGTATAAAATATTTATTGTAATATTTGGATGTATTACTCCATTCGTGTGACATAAGGTGTGCAACCCTTGCCATAAATAACATGAGGACAGCCCTTGTATCGGGTATCACGCTACATATTGTAAAATAGCTTGTGCGTCAGCTTGTACACACACCTTAACATAGTTGTCAAGTCAGTTTGAGTATAAATAGCCACTGGTTTTTTCATTTCACAATAGTGAATGTGACAGCTAGTAGAAAATTCTAAATGTTTTATCTAGAGTTATTAATAAAATTCATGACTATCCTATTTCATCCAAATATACCGGTTTGGCCCGAGTATAAGAGGGCTCACATATAAGACGACACTAGATATTTGAAGGTGTTTTACATGAAAACAAAAGGCCTGCATATAAGATGACACTGAATTTTTTGAGGTGTTGCATGAAAAAGGTAATTGAATGGTCTAAATATCATACTTTGAAGTCACACTAAATCAGTATGGCTGTTTTACATTAAAGGTGAAATTATAAGTTTTTAGTTGCAGTCATCATCCTCGTTTTCTTCTTCTCCAAGTTCATCTTCAGAATTTGTACTGAAATCGATTCATAACTGGAGTCTTTCCACAAAATGTCATCCTCACTCCTATCCATATTATTAAAAACATTTTTTAAACCCCTTTACAATGAATTCACTTTTGATTTTTCCTCGGCCTGTAATTATCCACTGGGCCAGTAACTGTATGCTTGGTTTCTTCAACTTGCCTGTTGGAGTCGATGCATGGTTTCCATTAATTAAGCTGTCACTATAGTTCTTCCATAAATAGTCCTTATATGGTTTATTACCAACCACATCTAAAACTTGAAGCTGAGAAGTAATTTTCCCAGGGATTGTAACAAAATCGGTGTTCATTTCTGCAGTCAGCTTCTTTATTTTCTCACTTGTGTGACCACGAAAAGCATAAATAATTATCATTCCTCTCTGCCCTAGTGAAGCCCCTGGTTGACGTTCCCAAACAATCTTAAGTCAATCTGCCATAAGTTCTTCAGTCATCCACCCCTTTTCCTGTGTTCTAAAAACAATACCAGCCGGTAACTGTTCCTTCAGAAGCATTTTTCTCTTCAAAATAACGTACGGTGGAAGTTTTCTTCCGTCAGCAGTTAGTTACTCCTAGCATCACAGTAATGCGTGACTTTTTGTTGCATGTAGATTTAAATAACTGATTTTGCACCCTTTCTGTCCACAGTAACCCTTGACAGCATATCAAAAACACTGGTGTTTGGTTAGCATTTGCCATTTGGCCAAGCAGGTAATTGTGGGCTTCCCTCAGTTTTGTAATACATCACTGATAAGCGATTAATTTATCAATATAACCTGCAGGTAGGCATTGTGCAAGAGTAGTGCGACGTCATAAACCTAGACCCGAATGCTGCATTATGCATTTACACCAGCCCAAGCTTGCTTTAAATTCAGTTATTAGAATTTTCAACTCGTCCACCTCTAGTACCTTCAGTCTAATAACTTCTCGGCATAGTGGATATCCTTGGTTTTGTTTCTTGTGAATGTATTCGGAAATAAGACTGTCTAGATTATTAAATTTTCCAGTTTTAGGTCCTATGAATGCTTTTCTTGATGCACTCACACTTTTAAACTTCTTAATTTTTTCGCCAATGCCGTATATTACATTCAGAAACACCAAACTGTTCAGCAGCCTGCAAATTGTTTGTTTGTTCCCCTCACATATTACTCTTAATTTGAAATTCATATAGCTTCTTCTCTCTCCCATGTTTACATGACACACAGAGGACACCCTCTGTTCAACACTATACTTGTGGATTGCCCATTATTGTTTTAATGTCAGTGACCACAGACGGAGTATGGTACTTGAATACTGTAATTAATGCACACGCTCCGAATAGAGCAACAAACACTAAAATGGACACACATAATAGAACAACAAACACGTGAACATTCATTTTGTTGACTTCGACTGTAGTATGGTGTACAATATGGTATAATTCCACTATAGTCGAGTTAGGCACTGAAAGGGTTAAAATGATAAAAAAAAAATGACTGTACATAATACAAAATTCAGTAACTATTGTTAATTAACTTACTTCCACTAGTTCATTACAACTTTAAATAATTTTTTTTGTATAATAAGTAGGGTTTATTTGTTTTTGGTTTTTGAAACACTTTGTTTTTATTTGAGAGCGAAGTTTCTGTAACATTATTTTATTGGCGAGTTGTGAAGCATCTTAACATTACAGGTAGTCCAAATGAGATATTAGATTTTAAATAATCACTGACTTGGTAAACAAAGGGCTTACTAAACGATTTTTGAAAATTTTCTCATACCTTTCACCCATCTTTTTGTACATAGTAGTGTACAGTAAATGATATTGATTTTTAGTTTTTTGGGGGGAGGGTGTTTGAGCCTGGTCCGAATTGGGCCAGACTTGAACTGGTCTGGGGCAAGCCCCCTTCAGCCAGAGAGCATGGGAATTGTGGGGAGTCATACGCCATTGCAGAGCGGCCGTTCAGAAGGTGGAGGCACGTAGATGGAAGAGTAGTGCATGTTGGGGTAATTGTGTGCATTATGTAGTTGGTAGCCAGGTGTGAGAAGAAAGATGCAGATGGAGGCGCCCTTCAAAGGTGTTTGTTTATTTTTCTTTTGAAGACGGGGACATGTAACGCAGGGCACCAAAGCTGGAGGGTGGCGTCAAGGCGGGCGGAGGACACTTGGAAGTGGATTATAAGAGTTGGGAAATGGGTGATAGGAAGTTTCATTATTGTGAGATCAAGAAGGTCGGTCGGTGATAGATTTTAGAATTTTTTTTAGCTGCTAGTGAGTTCTGTGTGTCTGACGCTAGAGATTAGTGTGAAAGCATAATAGATGCAGAGTTAAGCGTGGCTAATTGTGTCTATTTCTCAGATGCAGTTGGTGAGCAAGTGTGGGAGGAGGACCATTGGCTATTGCAAGGAGACAATTTATTAAGAAGGAAGGTCAACTACTGTTGTGAATAGTTCTGTTGATTGATGGGACTATTGATTGCAGGGAAGTGCGTCTCGAGGCCGTTTGGGAATATTTCCAGTTGAGTTTGGTTAGAAAGGTGTCCAGGTGAGGGAATAGGGTGTTCGGAGTGGTCTGCGGTAGATGAGTCTTAAAGCTCGTCATTCTATGATTCGGTGGGGATCTAGGAAGGCAGGGTCAGCAGTAATTTTAGCTTTCCTTTTAACTACCAGTTTTTATTTGAATAACAACGGTGATTTGATCCTAACTTCTTTTATAACCAGAAGCACAAGTTTCTGTAGGTAAACACTTATAATTTAGTCCAGTCTCATCCACATTATAAATCTGTGCTGGTAAAAATTTTAAGATTATGTAAATTCACAAAATGCATTATAAAATTGAATAGCTTCAGCTTTGTTTCCACTTAGTTAGTTTTTTTTACCTTATATAATAACGTCTCTTGCACTGTGTTTATTTAAATTGTTTGAGCCAATCAAATCGCGTCAAAATTTTTGCTTTATAACAATTATTGGCCCCAAAACTGGAGTACCCTTGTGTTCTTTGCTGGGAAAACCAAACAAGAACAGCCTTATCAAGATTTTCAAAAATAAACAGGTTCGTAGTGTTTTGTTTTTTAATTGTAAAACTACAGTATAATAGTCTGCAACTCGCTACTACAAAATTATAATAGGTCTTCACTACGAGGATTGTTCAATAGAAACACGTTTAGAGGCTGTAAAGCATTTTTTATTCAATGATTTTAAAAGAAGTCTCCATTAACATTGAGCCATGAGCCCCACTGTTGCACTAATCTGTAATTCCCTGCTGGTAAAATTCTTGCGGCTGTTTCCAGAACCATTCGCAAACAGCAAACTTGACCTCAGCGTCCGATTTGAACCACCATCCTTTTAGTAATTTCTTTAATGGGCCAAAAATATGATAATCACTCGGGGACAAGTCGGGACTGTAAGGTGGATGTTGTAAGACTTTCCACTTCATACAACCAAGCAGATCTTGAATCCTCTGGGCTACATGGGGTCGAGCATTATCATTGCAGAAGAATGACTCCATTTGTGAGCTTCCCGGGATGTTTATCTTGATGCTGACCCATAAGCATTTTAAGCTGTCTGCATATCACTCAGCGTTGATGTTGACACCAGGTTCTTTAAAATCTAAGAGCAGCACACCCTGATAATCAAAAAGTAAGGTCACCATTACTTTTTCTGCCGAAGGTTGGGACCGACATTTTTTTGCCTTTGGAGATCGTGCATGCTTCCGCTGCATACTCTTGACGTTTGGATTCTGGTTCGTAGTGATAACACCAAGACTCATTACCAGCAACAATTTCGTGTAGAAAGGCATTACCTTGTTGTCGATAGTGCATCAAATTCTGTAATGACAAGGGCAAATGCAAATTTTTCTGCTTATCAGTAAGCAGTCTTGGAATCGACTGAGCAGCAACTGTGTAATAGCCAAGACTATGAAAAATTGAATGAACAGTTCCCACACTGATGGTTAACATTTGAGAAAGTTCTGTAACTTTGATGCGCCTATTTGTGCATAAAGCAGTTTACAGCTGTCACATTTTCATCTGATGCTGCAACACGTGCAGATCTGGGATGGGCCAAATCTTTAGTGGATTCTCTTCCTTGTCGAAATTTATTGCACCATTCAACCACTGCCATATGAGAATAACTATAGTCACCATATACAGCTTTCATTCTCGTATAATTTTCTATTGGCTGACGCCCCTCAGTGGCAAAAAACTGAATAACGGCATGGAGATTAACTTTGGACAGGTTTTCTATCATAGATGCCATTTTTCAACCCAGTCACAATGCTTAGAAAAGAGCAAACTGCAAATATTTTTGACAGACGTGTTTCTATTGAACAATCCTCGTATTTGCAAATTTTTGCAGTTGTGTTAAAACCCATGTAAGACAAACTAGACATATTACTATACTACATTAAACTGGAAAATGCGCTAAATAGAATTAACTGTCATCTCATGTTCTAAAAAGTGAGTGAAGGGAGCAATACTGAGTATATGCATGTGGGTCCTCTACAGTGAACGCCACTGATGCACAATAATGAGTGTATAGTCCTGCTGGTCAACATATTATTACCATTAAATATCATTCATTTGGCTACAAAAAATTTGTTAGTTTCACTAGACACTAGCTGATAATCTGTATCGTCTACAATTGAGTTGCCAATAATTGGGGGGTCTATTGAATTTACTTTCTTATAAAAGTTGAAACTCTATGTTTTAAAGTGATTTGAACATATGACAAGAGTAGTGTTACCAGCTGTTCTTGAATGTGTAGGCTAGTGTGATATATGACTGGTAGATGTGTAGAATTAAATTGCAAAGCGTATATTTTAATAACAAGTAGGTAATGAAGTTACCAGCGTTTAGGGTACAGATACGTTTCCTGCAAGATAACTGCTTTTACTTCCATGTTCCATAAGGAAATGGAAGTATGGTCATGGCGAAAAAAATCATGTTCGAGATAACGGCAGATTCTGTTTGTACTACCATCAAAACATGAAAAAGTCATTTTCCAAATGTGTGTGTGTGTGTGTGTGTGTGTGTGTCTGTGTATAGAATTTTTTCTATGGCAAACAACAACAGCCGCAAATTCAAACAGAATCAAACAATTTTTTGCATACAGCCCTGAATTGTACAGGACTCAAGGCCTATTGATTTTGGCGAAGATCGGTTAAGGGAAAGGGGTAGTTTACCTGCAATGTTTTACGTTGTAACAAGAGTAAAGTGCTTAATTACTTCCATATTCCTTAAGGAAATGGAAGTATGGTGATGGCAAAAAAAAAATCGTGTTCGAGATTATTGCAGATTCTGATTGTACTACACTCAAAACATGAAAAAAAGTCGTTTTTCGAAAAGTGTGTGTGTGTGTGTGTGTGTGTGTGTCTGTCTGTCTGTGTGTAGATTTTTTTTCTATGGCAAACGATAACTGCCGCAAATTCAAACAGAATCAAATAATTTTTTGCATACAGCCGTGATTTGTAGAGTACTCAAGACCTATTGTTTTTGGTGAAGATCGGTTGAGGGAAAGGGGTAGTTTACCTGCAACGGTTTTTTTTTACAAGGGTAATTTTTTTTTTTGGCAAACGATAACAGCTGAAAATTCAAACAGAATCAAATAATGTTTCGCATACAGCCCTGAATTATGGAGTTCGCAAGACCTATTGTTTTTGGTGAAGATCGGTTAAGGGAAAGGGGTAGTTTACCTGCAACGTTTTATGTTTTAACAAGGGTATTTTCTATGGCAAATGATAACAGCCGCAAATTCAAACAGAATCAAAAGATTATTTGCATACAGCCCTAAATTGTAGAGTTCTCAAGACCTATTGTTTTTGGTGAAGATCGGTTAAGGGAAAGGGGTAGTTTACCTGCAACGTTTTTTTAACAAGGGTATTTTCTATGGCAAATGATAACAGCCGCAAATTCAAACAGAATCAAATAATTTTTTGCATACGTCCCTGAATTGTAGAGATCTCAAGGACTTTCGATTTTGGTGAAGATCGGTTAAGGAGAAGGGGTAGTTTACCTGCAACATTTTACGTTTTAACAACAGTAAAGTACTTGAAAATTCATTTAAACTTTTTGAAACAATGGTAATTGTTAAAAATAAAATAGTTTTGTTGCCAGGCAATAAAATTATAATTTTTCATTTTAATGTAAATCATGTATGAGTTAATAGTATAATGGATTAATTTACACTCAAAATGTACAAACAGAAAATTTTGTTACAAACATCAATATCATTCGTGGCAGGCAAGCATATCTCAATTATATAATGTTTACGTTTCCATTTTATTATTATGACTACCGCAATAAAAAGGCAGGGCGCACACACACACACACACACACACACACACACACACACACACAATTCGCGTTATTTCTGGCCTCACTCATGTTTATTTTCTTACATTTGCACGCTTTTTAAATGGTAAGTGCCGAAACCCATACCAACATAACGCGTGCAAGCCGAAAAAGTGTCCAGCGTGGATAGCCATTTGCTTCCTGTGGATCGCTGGGCGGTGTAACTGCACGTGTTTACAGAGGAACGATTCATAGACAGACTTTTCGTCTTTAGGGAATGAACCCTCTGCAAGATGCTGAGGGTTCATGAGTGACTTCGGAGTGCTCCTTCTTTTTCGTGTGTTTGTTCTGTGAAACGTACACTGTAGATTCGCAGCTTTACTCTAAGCAACGCTCAATAGGAAATGTTGAAAATTTTTGTCCACGGTGTACCCTCATACACACTGTACCTGCTCTGATGTTTTAATTACGGACATCATAATATTAAAACTTTGGAAACTTGAGCACTACTTAATGGAGATCAATCATTAACTTATACAAGCCATTAATTTTATGCATATTTTTTATATATATCAGTGGCGAAGCTAGTAGTTAATGAATGGGTAGGCAAAAATCTTATCTTAAATTTTTTTTAAGGAATCACTAAAAGGACGGTGGTTCAAATCGGACGCTGAGGTAGAGTTTACTGTAACCGAATGGTTCCACAAACAGCTGTAAGAATTTTACTAGCAGGGAATCTACAGGTTAGCGCAACAGTGGAACTCTTGTCTTAATGTTATTGGAGACTTCTTTTAAAATCGTTGAATAAAAAAAGCTTTACAGCTCTATACGTGTTTCTATTGAACAATCCTTGTATTAGTCATACACAATAAACTGATTAGTCAAAAATACAACTGATTGAACTTCAAATTTTTAAACTTGATTAGTTTCTATATATATGTTTAATGTTACAAATAATTCAAATAACAGTCTTGATCATCTGCTAGTTCAGCGGAATAACAGTGACACTTTTAATAACCGCATAAAATAAACACACTTAGAAACAACACAGGCGCTTTAACTTAACTGTTTGGACCACAGAAGTGAGGCATGCCTCAACGCTCTATGTGTACAGCGTGGGACAATCCCCCCTCCCTTCACTTCCCTATCTCACCACTACATTGCTTACATACGATGTATACAAAAAACGCTGAGGCAAGTTCAGGTTGCCTCATTCGCTTTAAACGAGCTATGCCGAATCTCACCTGTCACCATCTAGCGGTCGCTCAATATAGCACGTTTCGGTTTAATAAATTTGACAGTCGCAGTAACAATGTATAATCTTTACGTTATGTAGTTCATATGTATTTTGGCAACAAAGAAGTAGTTTTTGTTAAAATTCCTTCCCGGGATATTTGGCCGTAGTCCAATGTTTTCTACAAAACCAGACGTTTCGACAATGCCATCGACTTCCATCATCAGTGAAAATCGAGTGCGATAACGTGAGGTGGTATACGTTAGTGACCACAGTACTGTGGTTAAGGCTGAAGCAGTAAGTAGAAAGAAGTAGTTTCTATGGTAATATTTCATTTTGAAAATGATTTTAAATATAAATCTTAGAATATGGAAGTCATGTATGGTTCTCCATACCGATTTTTTGATAAAGTAGGGACTATCCTGAAAAGAAGGTCATAATAATCCACTGTAGGATTTATAGATGAAATATCTAAATGAAAAGGGTAGTTGAAGGGGGAGGGGGTAATTTTTTTTTATAAATTAAAATGGTAGTTGATGGAGGAAGTAAATTTTATACGTTTTATATGTGTAATACGTTATTGACAACAAAGAAGTAGTTTCTATGAAAACATTTCATTTCACTTTAACAAAATTCTATATTCTACTTCCATTTCCTTAAGGAATATGGAAGTAGAATATAGAATTTTGTTAAAGTGAAATGGTGATGGCAAAAAAAATCGTGTTCGAGATTATTGCAGATTCTGATTGTACTACACTCAAAACATGAAAAAAAGTCGTTTTTCAAAAAGTGTCTGTGTGTCTGTCTGTCCGTCTTAGATTTTTTTCTTTGGCAAACGATAACTGCAGCAAATTCAAACAGAATCAAAAGATTATTTGCATACAGCCCTCAATTGTAGACTTCTCAAGACCTATTGTTTTTGGTGAAGATCGGTTAAGGGAAAGGGGTAGTTTACCTACAACGTTTCTTTTAACAAGGGTATTTTCTATGGCAAACGATAACAGCCGCAAGTTCAAACAGAATCAAATAATTTTCTGCATACAGCCCTGATTTGTAGAGTACTCACGACCTGTTGTTTTTGGTGAAGATCGGTTGAGGGGAATGGGTAGTTTACCTGCAACATTTTTTTTTTCTATGGCAAACGATAACTGCCGCAAATTCAAACAGAATCAAATAATGTTTTGCATACATCCCTGAATTGTAGAGGTATCAAGGACTTTTGATTTTGGTGAAGATCGGTTAAGGGGAAGGGGTAGTTTACCTGCAACCTTTTACGTTTTAACAAGAGTAAAGTACTTGAAAATTTATTTAAACTTTTTGAAACAATGGTAATTGTTGAAAATAAAATAATTTTGTTGCCAGGTAACAAAAATAAAGTCATTTTGATTATAAAATATAAATATTTACAACAAGAAAAGAATTTTCAGTTTTCAAAATTTAAATATATTTTTATAAAACAATGGGTTCTTCATTGAGGTGGGGACCATGTCACTCACTCCATCTCAAGCCTCTCCCATTTTGCAGAAAAAGAGGACCCTGTCAAGGCTGATACTTTGACGACAGTGACAGGGCTTTCCACCAAATTCAGCAGATAGGCCCAACTCTGATTGGCTCCTCAGATTTCCCCAGCGTTAGTAGGTTCTATGAAAATATTTTATTTCAAAAATGATTTTTTCATCTTAATGTAATATAATATTTTTCATTTAATACAGCAACAAAAAGGCAGGTAAGACACAGCCTGGCTGTTTGGCTGAAAATGATTTTAAATATAAATCATAGAATATGGAAGTCATGTATGGTTCTCCATACCGATATTTTTTATGGCAAACGATAACAGCCGCAAATTCACACAAAATCATATAATATTTTGCATGCAACCCTAAATTGTAGAGTTCTCAAGACCTGTCGTTTTTGGTGAAGATCGGTTAAGGGAAAGGGGTAGTTTACCTGCAACGGTTTTTTATCAAGGGTAATTTTACTTCCATATTCCTTAAAGGAATGGAAGTATGGTGATGGCAAAAAAAATCGTGTTCGAGATTATTGCAGATCCTGATTCTACTACACTCAAAACATGAAAAAAAGTCGTTTTCCGAAAAGTGTCTGTGTGTGTGTCTGTCTGTGTGTCTGTGTGTCTGTCTGTCTATCTGTCTGTGTGTCTATAGATTTTTTTTCTGTGGCAAACGATAACAGCCGCAAATTCAAACAGAATCAAATAATGTTTTGCATACAGGCCTGACTTGTGGAGTACTCGCGACCTATTGTTTTTGGTGAAGATCGGTTAAGGGAAAGGGGTAGTTTACCTGCAACGGTTTTTTTTAATCAAGGGTAACTTTGTTTGTTTGGCAAACGATAACAGCCGCCAATTCAAACAGAATCAAATAATGTTTCGCATACAGCCCTAAATTGTAGAGTTCTCAAGATCTGTCGATTTTGGTACAGATCGGTTAAGGGAAAGGGGTAGTTTACCTGCAACGTTTTATGTTTTAACAAGTGTACTTCCTATGGCAAACGATAAAAGCCGTAAATGTGAACAGAATCAAACAATGTTTTGCATACAGCCCTGATTTGTAGAGTACCCAAGACCTATTGTTTTTGGTGAAGATCGGTAAAGGGGAAGGGGTAGTTTACCTGCAACGTTTTATGTTTTAAAAGGGTATTTTCTATGGCAAACGATAAGAGACGCAAATTCAAACAGAAACAAATAATGTTTTGCATACTGCCCTGATTTGTAGAGTACCCAGGACCTATTGTTTTTGGTGAAGATCGGTTAAGGGAAAGGGGTAGTTTACCTGCAACGTTTTATGTTTTAAAAGGGTATTTTTTATGGCAAAAGATAAGAGTCGCAAATTCAAACAGAATCAAATAATGTTTTGCATACAGACCTGAATTGTAGTGTTCTCAAGACCTGTTTGTCTTGGTGAAGATCGGTTAAGGGAATAGGGTAGTTTACAAGCAACATTTTATGTTTTAACAAGGGTAATTTTTTTTATGATGAACGATAACTCCCGTACATTAAAACAGAATCAACAACTCTTCTGCATACCTTTTTGAATTATACAGAACTCAAGGTCTGTTGATTTTGTTGAAGATCGGTTAAGGGAAAGGGGTAGTTTACCTGCAACGTTTTATGTTTTAACAAGGGTATTTTCTATGGCAAACGATAACAGCCGCAAATTCAAACAGAATCAAATGATTATTTGCATACAGCCCTGATTTGTAGAGTACTCAAGACCTATTGTTTTTGGCGAAGATCGGTTAAGGGAAAGGGGTAGTTAACAGCAACGGTTTTTTTTAAATCAAGGGTAATTTTACTTCCATGTTCCTTAAGGAAATGGAAGTATGGTGATGTCAAAAAAAATCGTGTTCGAGATTATTGCAGATTCTGATTGTACTACACTGAAAACATGAAAAAAGTCGTTTTACTTCCATATTCCTTAAGGAAGTATGGTGATGGAAAAAAAAATCGTGTTCGAGATTAATGCAGATTCTGATTCTACTACACTCAAAACATGAAAAAAAGTCGTTTTCCGAAAAGTGTGTGTGTGTGTGTGTGTGTGTGTGTGTGTGTGTGTGTGTGTGTGTCTATCTGTCTATCTGTGTGTGTGTGTATGTAGTTTTTTTTTCTATGGCAAACGATAACAGCCGGAAATTCAAACAGAATCAAACAATTTTTTGCATACAGTCCTGATGTGTAGAGTACTCGCGACCTATTGTTTTTGGTGAAGATCGGTTGAGGGAAAGGGGTAGTTTACCTGCAACGGTTTTTTTTTTATCAAGGGTGATTTTGTTTGTTTGGCAAACGATAACAGCCGCAAATCCAAACAGAATCAAATAATGTTTCGCATGCAGCCCTGAATTGTAGAGTTCTCACGATCTGTTGATTTTGGTAAAGATCGGTTAAGGGAAAGGGGTAGTTTACCTGTACCGTTTTATGTTTTAACAATGGTATTTACTATGGCAAACGATAACAGCCGCAAATTCAAACATAATCAAATAATGTTTTGCATACTGCCCTAAATTGTAGATTTCTCAAGACCTTTCGTTTTTGGTGAAGATCGGTTAAGGGAAAGGCGTAGTTTACCTGCAACGTTTTATGTTGTTAAGGGTATTTTCTAAGGCAAACGATAAGAGCCGCAAATTCAAACAGAATCAAATACGTTTTTGCATACAGCCCTGATTTCTTGGGTACTAAAGACCTATTGTTTTTGGTGAAGATCGTTTAAGGGAAAGGGGTAGTTTACCTGCCACGGTTTTTGTTTTATCAAGGGTATTTTTTATGGCAAACGATAACAGCCGCAAATTCACACAAATCATATAATATTTTGCATACAACCCTAAAGTGTAGAGTTCTCCAGACCTGTCGTTTTTGGTGAAGATCGGTTAAGGGAAAGGGGTAGTTTACCTGCAACGGTTTTTTATCAAGGGTAATTTTGTTTGTTTGGCAAACGATAACAGCCGCAAATTCAAACAGAATCAAATAATGTTTTGCATACAGGCCTGACTTGTGGAGTACTCGCGACCTATTGTTTTTGGTGAAAATCGGTTAAGGGAAAGGGGTAGTTTACCTGCAACGGTTTTTTTTAATCAAGGGTAACTTTGTTTGTTTGGCAAACGATAACAGCCGCCAATTCAAACAGAATCAAATAATGTTTCGCATACAGCCCTAAATTGTAGAGTTCTCAAGATCTGTCGATTTTGGTACAGATCGGTTAAGGGAAAGGGGTAGTTTACCTGCAACGTTTTATGTTTTAACAAGTGTATTTCCTATGGCAAACGATAAAAGCCGTAAATGTGAACAGAATCAAACAATGTTTTGCATACAGCCCTGATTTGTAGAGTACCCAAGACCTATTGTTTTTGGTGAAGATCGGTAAAGGGGAAGGGGTAGTTTACCTGCAACGTTTTATGTTTTAAAAGGGTATTTTCTATGGCAAACGATAAGAGACGCAAATTCAAACAGAAACAAATAATGTTTTGCATACTGCCCTGATTTGTAGAGTACCCAGGACCTATTGTTTTTGGTGAAGATCGGTTAAGGGAAAGGGGTAGTTTACCTGCAACGTTTTATGTTTTAAAAGGGTATTTTTTATGGCAAAAGATAAGAGTCGCAAATTCAAACAGAATCAAATAATGTTTTACATACAGACCTGAATTGTAGTGTTCTCAAGACCTGTTTGTCTTGGTGAAGATCGGTTAAGGGAATAGGGTAGTTTACAAGCAACATTTTATGTTTAACAAGGGTAATTTTTTTTATGATGAACGATAACTCCCGTACATTAAAACAGAATCAACAACTCTTCTGCATACCGTTTTGAATTATACAGAACTCAAGGTCTGTTGATTTTGTTGAAGATCGGTTAAGGGAAAGGGGTAGTTTACCTGCAACGTTTTATGTTTTAACAAGGGTATTTTCTATGGCAAACGATAACAGCCGCAAATTCAAACAGAATCAAATGATTATTTGCATACAGCCCTGATTTGTAGAGTACTCAAGACCTATTGTTTTTGGCGAAGATCGGTTAAGGGAAAGGGGTAGTTAACAGCAACGGTTTTTTTTAAATCAAGGGTAATTTTACTTCCATGTTCCTTAAGGAAATGGAAGTATGGTGATGTCAAAAAAAATCGTGTTCGAGATTATTGCAGATTCTGATTGTACTACACTGAAAACATGAAAAAAGTCGTTTTACTTCCATATTCCTTAAGGAAGTATGGTGATTGAAAAAAAAATCGTGTTCGAGATTAATGCAGATTCTGATTCTACTACACTCAAAACATGAAAAAAAGTCGTTTTCCGAAAAGTGTGTGTGTGTGTGTGTGTGTGTGTGTGTGTGTGTGTGTGTGTGTCTATCTGTCTATCTGTGTGTGTGTGTATGTAGGTTTTTTTTCTATGGCAAACGATAACAGCCGGAAATTCAAACAGAATCAAACAATTTTTTGCATACTGTCCTGATGTGTAGAGTACTCGCGACCTATTGTTTTTGGTGAAGATCGGTTGAGGGAAAGGGGTAGTTTACCTGCAACGGTTTTTTTTTTATCAAGGGTGATTTTGTTTGTTTGGCAAACGATAACAGCCGCAAATCCAAACAGAATCAAATAATGTTTCGCATGCAGCCCTGAATTGTAGAGTTCTCACGATCTGTTGATTTTGGTAAAGATCGGTTAAGGGAAAGGGGTAGTTTACCTGTACCGTTTTATGTTTTAACAATGGTATTTACTATGGCAAACGATAACAGCCGCAAATTCAAACATAATCAAATAATGTTTTGCATACTGCCCTAAATTGTAGATTTCTCAAGACCTTTCGTTTTTGGTGAAGATCGGTTAAGGGAAAGGGGTAGTTTACCTGCAACGTTTTATGTTGTTAAGGGTATTTTCTAAGGCAAACGATAAGAGCCGCAAATTCAAACAGAATCAAATACGTTTTTGCATACAGCCCTGATTTCTTGGGTACTAAAGACCTATTGTTTTTGGTGAAGATCGTTTAAGGGAAAGGGGTAGTTTACCAGCCACGGTTTTTGTTTTATCAAGGGTATTTTTTATGGCAAACGATAACAGCCGCAAATTCACACAAATCATATAATATTTTGCATACAACCCTAAAGTGTAGAGTTCTCCAGACCTGTCGTTTTTGGTGAAGATCGGATAAGGGAAAGGGGTAGTTTACCTGCAACGGTTTTTTATCAAGGGTAATTTTGTTTGTTTGGCAAACGATAACAGCCGCAAATTCAAACAGAATCAAATAATGTTTTGCATACAGGCCTGACTTGTGGAGTACTCGCGACCTATTGTTTTTGGTGAAAATCGGTTAAGGGAAAGGGGTAGTTTACCTGCAACGGTTTTTTTTAATCAAGGGTAACTTTGTTTGTTTGGCAAACGATAACAGCCGCCAATTCAAACAGAATCAAATAATGTTTCGCATACAGCCCTAAATTGTAGAGTTCTCAAGATCTGTCGATTTTGGTACAGATCGGTTAAGGGAAAGGGGTAGTTTACCTGCAACGTTTTATGTTTTAACAAGTGTATTTCCTATGGCAAACGATAAAAGCCGTAAATGTGAACAGAATCAAACAATGTTTTGCATACAGCCCTGATTTGTAGAGTACCCAAGACCTATTGTTTTTGGTGAAGATCGGTAAAGGGGAAGGGGTAGTTTACCTGCAACGTTTTATGTTTTAAAAGGGTATTTTCTATGGCAAACGATAAGAGACGCAAATTCAAACAGAAACAAATAATGTTTTGCATACTGCCCTGATTTGTAGAGTACCCAGGACCTATTGTTTTTGGTGAAGATCGGTTAAGGGAAAGGGGTAGTTTACCTGCAACGTTTTATGTTTTAAAAGGGTATTTTTTATGGCAAAAGATAAGAGTCGCAAATTCAAACAGAATCAAATAATGTTTTGCATACAGACCTGAATTGTAGTGTTCTCAAGACCTGTTTGTCTTGGTGAAGATCGGTTAAGGGAATAGGGTAGTTTACAAGCAACATTTTATGTTTTAACAAGGGTAATTTTTTTTATGATGAACGATAACTCCCGTACATTAAAACAGAATCAACAACTCTTCTGCATACCTTTTTGAATTATACAGAACTCAAGGTCTGTTGATTTTGTTGAAGATCGGTTAAGGGAAAGGGGTAGTTTACATGCAACGTTTTATGTTTTAACAAGGGTATTTTCTATGGCAAACGATAACAGCCGCAAATTCAAACAGAATCAAATGATTATTTGCATACAGCCCTGATTTGTAGAGTACTCAAGACCTATTGTTTTTGGCGAAGATCGGTTAAGGGAAAGGGGTAGTTAACAGCAACGGTTTTTTTTAAATCAAGGGTAATTTTACTTCCATGTTCCTTAAGGAAATGGAAGTATGGTGATGTCAAAAAAAATCGTGTTCGAGATTATTGCAGATTCTGATTGTACTACACTGAAAACATGAAAAAAGTCGTTTTACTTCCATATTCCTTAAGGAAGTATGGTGATGGAAAAAAAAATCGTGTTCGAGATTAATGCAGATTCTGATTCTACTACACTCAAAACATGAAAAAAAGTCGTTTTCCGAAAAGTGTGTGTGTGTGTGTGTGTGTGTGTGTCTATCTGTCTATCTGTGTGTGTGTGTATGTAGGTTTTTTTTCTATGGCAAACGATAACAGCCGGAAATTCAAACAGAATCAAACAATTTTTTGCATACTGTCCTGATGTGTAGAGTACTCGCGACCTATTGTTTTTGGTGAAGATCGGTTGAGGGAAAGGGGTAGTTTACCTGCAACGGTTTTTTTTTTATCAAGGGTGATTTTGTTTGTTTGGCAAACGATAACAGCCGCAAATCCAAACAGAATCAAATAATGTTTCGCATGCAGCCCTGAATTGTAGAGTTCTCACGATCTGTTGATTTTGGTAAAGATCGGTTAAGGGAAAGGGGTAGTTTACCTGTACCGTTTTATGTTTTAACAATGGTATTTACTATGGCAAACGATAACAGCCGCAAATTCAAACATAATCAAATAATGTTTTGCATACTGCCCTACGTTGTAGATTTCTCAAGACCTTTCGTTTTTGGTGAAGATCGGTTAAGGGAAAGGGGTAGTTTACCTGCAACGTTTTATGTTGTTAAGGGTATTTTCTAAGGCAAACGATAAGAGCCGCAAATTCAAACAGAATCAAATACGTTTTTGCATACAGCCCTGATTTCTTGGGTACTAAAGACCTATTGTTTTTGGTGAAGATCGTTTAAGGGAAAGGGGTAGTTTACCTGCCACGGTTTTTGTTTTATCAAGGGTATTTTTTATGGCAAACGATAACAGCCGCAAATTCACACAAATCATATAATATTTTGCATACAACCCTAAAGTGTAGAGTTCTCCAGACCTGTCGTTTTTGGTGAAGATCGGTTAAGGGAAAGGGGTAGTTAACAGCAACGGTTTTTTTTAAATCAAGGGTAATTTTACTTCCATGTTCCTTAAGGAAATGGAAGTATGGTGATGTCAAAAAAAATCGTGTTCGAGATTATTGCAGATTCTGATTGTACTACACTGAAAACATGAAAAAAGTCGTTTTACTTCCATATTCCTTAAGGAAGTATGGTGATGGAAAAAAAAATCGTGTTCGAGATTAATGCAGATTCTGATTCTACTACACTCAAAACATGAAAAAAAGTCGTTTTCCGAAAAGTGTGTGTGTGTGTGTGTGTGTGTGTGTGTGTGTGTGTGTGTGTGTGTGTCTATCTGTCTATCTGTGTGTGTGTGTATGTAGGTTTTTTTTCTATGGCAAACGATAACAGCCGGAAATTCAAACAGAATCAAACAATTTTTTGCATACTGTCCTGATGTGTAGAGTACTCGCGACCTATTGTTTTTGGTGAAGATCGGTTGAGGGAAAGGGGTAGTTTACCTGCAACGGTTTTTTTTTTTATCAAGGGTGATTTTGTTTGTTTGGCAAACGATAACAGCCGCAAATCCAAACAGAATCAAATAATGTTTCGCATGCAGCCCTGAATTGTAGAGTTCTCACGATCTGTTGATTTTGGTAAAGATCGGTTAAGGGAAAGGGGTAGTTTACCTGTACCGTTTTATGTTTTAACAATGGTATTTACTATGGCAAACGATAACAGCCGCAAATTCAAACATAATCAAATAATGTTTTGCATACTGCCCTAAATTGTAGATTTCTCAAGACCTTTCGTTTTTGGTGAAGATCGGTTAAGGGAAAGGGGTAGTTTACCTGCAACGTTTTATGTTGTTAAGGGTATTTTCTAAGGCAAACGATAAGAGCCGCAAATTCAAACAGAATCAAATACGTTTTTGCATACAGCCCTGATTTCTTGGGTACTAAAGACCTATTGTTTTTGGTGAAGATCGTTTAAGGGAAAGGGGTAGTTTACCAGCCACGGTTTTTGTTTTATCAAGGGTATTTTTTATGGCAAACGATAACAGCCGCAAATTCACACAAATCATATAATATTTTGCATACAACCCTAAAGTGTAGAGTTCTCCAGACCTGTCGTTTTTGGTGAAGATCGGATAAGGGAAAGGGGTAGTTTACCTGCAACGGTTTTTTATCAAGGGTAATTTTGTTTGTTTGGCAAACGATAACAGCCGCAAATTCAAACAGAATCAAATAATGTTTTGCATACAGGCCTGACTTGTGGAGTACTCGCGACCTATTGTTTTTGGTGAAAATCGGTTAAGGGAAAGGGGTAGTTTACCTGCAACGGTTTTTTTTAATCAAGGGTAACTTTGTTTGTTTGGCAAACGATAACAGCCGCCAATTCAAACAGAATCAAATAATGTTTCGCATACAGCCCTAAATTGTAGAGTTCTCAAGATCTGTCGATTTTGGTACAGATCGGTTAAGGGAAAGGGGTAGTTTACCTGCAACGTTTTATGTTTTAACAAGTGTATTTCCTATGGCAAACGATAAAAGCCGTAAATGTGAACAGAATCAAACAATGTTTTGCATACAGCCCTGATTTGTAGAGTACCCAAGACCTATTGTTTTTGGTGAAGATCGGTAAAGGGGAAGGGGTAGTTTACCTGCAACGTTTTATGTTTTAAAAGGGTATTTTCTATGGCAAACGATAAGAGACGCAAATTCAAACAGAAACAAATAATGTTTTGCATACTGCCCTGATTTGTAGAGTACCCAGGACCTATTGTTTTTGGTGAAGATCGGTTAAGGGAAAGGGGTAGTTTACCTGCAACGTTTTATGTTTTAAAAGGGTATTTTTTATGGCAAAAGATAAGAGTCGCAAATTCAAACAGAATCAAATAATGTTTTGCATACAGACCTGAATTGTAGTGTTCTCAAGACCTGTTTGTCTTGGTGAAGATCGGTTAAGGGAATAGGGTAGTTTACAAGCAACATTTTATGTTTTAACAAGGGTAATTTTTTTTATGATGAACGATAACTCCCGTACATTAAAACAGAATCAACAACTCTTCTGCATACCTTTTTGAATTATACAGAACTCAAGGTCTGTTGATTTTGTTGAAGATCGGTTAAGGGAAAGGGGTAGTTTACATGCAACGTTTTATGTTTTAACAAGGGTATTTTCTATGGCAAACGATAACAGCCGCAAATTCAAACAGAATCAAATGATTATTTGCATACAGCCCTGATTTGTAGAGTACTCAAGACCTATTGTTTTTGGCGAAGATCGGTTAAGGGAAAGGGGTAGTTAACAGCAACGGTTTTTTTTAAATCAAGGGTAATTTTACTTCCATGTTCCTTAAGGAAATGGAAGTATGGTGATGTCAAAAAAAATCGTGTTCGAGATTATTGCAGATTCTGATTGTACTACACTGAAAACATGAAAAAAGTCGTTTTACTTCCATATTCCTTAAGGAAGTATGGTGATGGAAAAAAAAATCGTGTTCGAGATTAATGCAGATTCTGATTCTACTACACTCAAAACATGAAAAAAAGTCGTTTTCCGAAAAGTGTGTGTGTGTGTGTGTGTGTGTGTGTCTATCTGTCTATCTGTGTGTGTGTGTATGTAGGTTTTTTTTCTATGGCAAACGATAACAGCCGGAAATTCAAACAGAATCAAACAATTTTTTGCATACTGTCCTGATGTGTAGAGTACTCGCGACCTATTGTTTTTGGTGAAGATCGGTTGAGGGAAAGGGGTAGTTTACCTGCAACGGTTTTTTTTTTATCAAGGGTGATTTTGTTTGTTTGGCAAACGATAACAGCCGCAAATCCAAACAGAATCAAATAATGTTTCGCATGCAGCCCTGAATTGTAGAGTTCTCACGATCTGTTGATTTTGGTAAAGATCGGTTAAGGGAAAGGGGTAGTTTACCTGTACCGTTTTATGTTTTAACAATGGTATTTACTATGGCAAACGATAACAGCCGCAAATTCAAACATAATCAAATAATGTTTTGCATACTGCCCTAAATTGTAGATTTCTCAAGACCTTTCGTTTTTGGTGAAGATCGGTTAAGGGAAAGGCGTAGTTTACCTGCAACGTTTTATGTTGTTAAGGGTATTTTCTAAGGCAAACGATAAGAGCCGCAAATTCAAACAGAATCAAATACGTTTTTGCATACAGCCCTGATTTCTTGGGTACTAAAGACCTATTGTTTTTGGTGAAGATCGTTTAAGGGAAAGGGGTAGTTTACCTGCCACGGTTTTTGTTTTATCAAGGGTATTTTTTATGGCAAACGATAACAGCCGCAAATTCACACAAATCATATAATATTTTGCATACAACCCTAAAGTGTAGAGTTCTCCAGACCTGTCGTTTTTGGTGAAGATCGGTTAAGGGAAAGGGGTAGTTTACCTGCAACGGTTTTTTATCAAGGGTAATTTTGTTTGTTTGGCAAACGATAACAGCCGCAAATTCAAACAGAATCAAATAATGTGTTGCATACAGGCCTGACTTGTGGAGTACTCGCGACCTATTGTTTTTGGTGAAGATCGGTTAAGGGAAAGGGGTAGTTTACCTACAACGGTTTTTTTTAATCAAGGGTAACTTTGTTTGTTTGGCAAACGATAACAGCCGCCAATTCAAACAGAATCAAATAATGTTTCGCATACAGCCCTAAATTGTAGAGTTCTCAAGATCTGTCGATTTTGGTACAGATCGGTTAAGGGAAAGGGGTAGTTTACCTGCAACGTTTTATGTTTTAACAAGTGTATTTCCTATGGCAAACGATAAAAGCCGTAAATGTGAACAGAATCAAACAATGTTTTGCATACAGCCCTGATTTGTAGAGTACCCAAGACCTATTGTTTTTGGTGAAGATCGGTAAAGGGGAAGGGGTAGTTTACCTGCAACGTTTTATGTTTTAAAAGGGTATTTTCTATGGCAAACGATAAGAGACGCAAATTCAAACAGAAACAAATAATGTTTTGCATACTGCCCTGATTTGTAGAGTACCCAGGACCTATTGTTTTTGGTGAAGATCGGTTAAGGGAAAGGGGTAGTTTACCTGCAACGTTTTATGTTTTAAAAGGGTATTTTTTATGGCAAAAGATAAGAGTCGCAAATTCAAACAGAATCAAATAATGTTTTGCATACAGACCTGAATTGTAGTGTTCTCAAGACCTGTTTGTCTTGGTGAAGATCGGTTAAGGGAATAGGGTAGTTTACAAGCAACATTTTATGTTTTAACAAGGGTAATTTTTTTTATGATGAACGATAACTCCCGTACATTAAAACAGAATCAACAACTCTTCTGCATACCTTTTTGAATTATACAGAACTCAAGGTCTGTTGATTTTGTTGAAGATCGGTTAAGGGAAAGGGGTAGTTTACCTGCAACGTTTTATGTTTTAACAAGGGTATTTTCTATGGCAAACGATAACAGCCGCAAATTCAAACAGAATCAAATGATTATTTGCATACAGCCCTGATTTGTAGAGTACTCAAGACCTATTGTTTTTGGCGAAGATCGGTTAAGGGAAAGGGGTAGTTAACAGCAACGGTTTTTTTTAAATCAAGGGTAATTTTACTTCCATGTTCCTTAAGGAAATGGAAGTATGGTGATGTAAAAAAAAATCGTGTTCGAGATTATTGCAGATTCTGATTGTACTACACTGAAAACATGAAAAAAGTCGTTTTACTTCCATATTCCTTAAGGAAGTATGGTGATGGAAAAAAAAAATCGTGTTCGAGATTAATGCAGATTCTGATTCTACTACACTCAAAACATGAAAAAAAGTCGTTTTCCGAAAAGTGTGTGTGTGTGTGTGTGTGTGTGTGTGTGTGTGTGTGTGTGTGTCTATCTGTCTATCTGTGTGTGTGTGTATGTAGTTTTTTTTTCTATGGCAAACGATAACAGCCGGAAATTCAAACAGAATCAAACAATTTTTTGCATACAGTCCTGATGTGTAGAGTACTCGCGACCTATTGTTTTTGGTGAAGATCGGTTGAGGGAAAGGGGTAGTTTACCTGCAACGGTTTTTTTTTTATCAAGGGTGATTTTGTTTGTTTGGCAAACGATAACAGCCGCAAATCCAAACAGAATCAAATAATGTTTCGCATGCAGCCCTGAATTGTAGAGTTCTCACGATCTGTTGATTTTGGTAAAGATCGGTTAAGGGAAAGGGGTAGTTTACCTGTACCGTTTTATGTTTTAACAATGGTATTTACTATGGCAAACGATAACAGCCGCAAATTCAAACATAATCAAATAATGTTTTGCATACTGCCCTAAATTGTAGATTTCTCAAGACCTTTCGTTTTTGGTGAAGATCGGTTAAGGGAAAGGGGTAGTTTACCTGCAACGTTTTATGTTGTTAAGGGTATTTTCTAAGGCAAACGATAAGAGCCGCAAATTCAAACAGAATCAAATACCTTTTTGCATACAGCCCTGATTTCTTGGGTACTAAAGACCTATTGTTTTTGGTGAAGATCGTTTAAGGGAAAGGGGTAGTTTACCTGCCACGGTTTTTGTTTTATCAAGGGTATTTTTTATGGCAAACGATAACAGCCGCAAATTCACACAAATCATATAATATTTTGCATACAACCCTAAAGTGTAGAGTTCTCCAGACCTGTCGTTTTTGGTGAAGATCGGTTAAGGGAAAGGGGTAGTTTACCTGCAACGGTTTTTTATCAAGGGTAATTTTGTTTGTTTGGCAAACGATAACAGCCGCAAATTCAAACAGAATCAAATAATGTGTTGCATACAGGCCTGACTTGTGGAGTACTCGCGACCTATTGTTTTTGGTGAAGATCGGTTAAGGGAAAGGGGTAGTTTACCTGCAACGGTTTTTTTTAATCAAGGGTAACTTTGTTTGTTTGGCAAACGATAACAGCCGCCAATTCAAACAGAATCAAATAATGTTTCGCATACAGCCCTAAATTGTAGAGTTCTCAAGATCTGTCGATTTTGGTACAGATCGGTTAAGGGAAAGGGGTAGTTTACCTGCAACGTTTTATGTTTTAACAAGTGTATTTCCTATGGCAAACGATAAAAGCCGTAAATGTGAACAGAATCAAACAATGTTTTGCATACAGCCCTGATTTGTAGAGTACCCAAGACCTATTGTTTTTGGTGAAGATCGGTAAAGGGGAAGGGGTAGTTTACCTGCAACGTTTTATGTTTTAAAAGGGTATTTTCTATGGCAAACGATAAGAGACGCAAATTCAAACAGAAACAAATAATGTTTTGCATACTGCCCTGATTTGTAGAGTAGCCAGGACCTATTGTTTTTGGTGAAGATCGGTTAAGGGAAAGGGGTAGTTTACCTGCAACGTTTTATGTTTTAAAAGGGTATTTTTTATGGCAAAAGATAAGAGTCGCAAATTCAAACAGAATCAAATAATGTTTTACATACAGACCTGAATTGTAGTGTTCTCAAGACCTGTTTGTCTTGGTGAAGATCGGTTAAGGGAATAGGGTAGTTTACAAGCAACATTTTATGTTTAACAAGGGTAATTTTTTTTATGATGAACGATAACTCCCGTACATTAAAACAGAATCAACAACTCTTCTGCATACCGTTTTGAATTATACAGAACTCAAGGTCTGTTGATTTTGTTGAAGATCGGTTAAGGGAAAGGGGTAGTTTACCTGCAACGTTTTATGTTTTAACAAGGGTATTTTCTATGGCAAACGATAACAGCCGCAAATTCAAACAGAATCAAATGATTATTTGCATACAGCCCTGATTTGTAGAGTACTCAAGACCTATTGTTTTTGGCGAAGATCGGTTAAGGGAAAGGGGTAGTTAACAGCAACGGTTTTTTTTAAATCAAGGGTAATTTTACTTCCATGTTCCTTAAGGAAATGGAAGTATGGTGATGTCAAAAAAAATCGTGTTCGAGATTATTGCAGATTCTGATTGTACTACACTGAAAACATGAAAAAAGTCGTTTTACTTCCATATTCCTTAAGGAAGTATGGTGATTGAAAAAAAAATCGTGTTCGAGATTAATGCAGATTCTGATTCTACTACACTCAAAACATGAAAAAAAGTCGTTTTCCGAAAAGTGTGTGTGTGTGTGTGTGTGTGTGTCTATCTGTCTATCTGTGTGTGTGTGTATGTAGTTTTTTTTTTTTGGCAAACGATAACAGCCGGAAATTCAAACAGAATCAAACAATTTTTTGCATACAGTCCTGATGTGTAGAGTACTCGCGACCTATTGTTTTTGGTGAAGATCGGTTGAGGGAAAGGGGTAGTTTACCAGCAACGGTTTTTTTTTTATCAAGGGTGATTTTGTTTGTTTGGCAAACGATAACAGCCGCAAATCCAAACAGAATCAAATAATGTTTCGCATGCAGCCCTGAATTGTAGAGTTCTCAAGACCTTTCGTTTTTGGTGAAGATCGGTTAAGGGAAAGGGGTAGTTTACCTGCAACGTTTTATGTTGTTAAGGGTATTTTCTAAGGCAAACGATAAGAGCCGCAAATTCAAACAGAATCAAATACGTTTTTGCATACACACCTGATTTCTTGGGTACTAAAGACCTATTGTTTTTGGTGAAGATCGTTTAAGGGAAAGGGGTAGTTTACCTGCCACGGTTTTTGTTTTATCAAGGGTATTTTTTATGGCAAACGATAACAGCCGCAAATTCACACAAATCATATAATATTTTGCATACAACCATAAAGTGTAGAGTTCTCCAGACCTGTCGTTTTTGGTGAAGATCGGTTAAGGGAAAGGGGTAGTTTACCTGCAACGGTTTTTTATCAAGGGTAATTTTGTTTGTTTGGCAAACGATAACAGCCGCAAATTCAAACAGAATCAAATAATGTTTCGCATACAGCCCTGAATTGTAGAGTTCTCACGATCTGTTGATTTTGGTAAAGATCGGTTAAGGGAAAGGGGTAGTTTACCTGTACCGTTTTATGTTTTAACAATGGTATTTAATATGGCAAACGATAACAGCCGCAAATTCAAACATAATCAAATAATGTTTTGCATACTGCCCTAAATTGTAGAGGTCTCAAGACCTTTTGTTTTTGGTGAAGATCGGTTAAGGGAAAGGGGTAGTTTACCTGCAACGTTTTATGTTTTTAAGGGTATTTTCTATGGCAAACGATAAGAGCCGCAAATTCAAACAGAATCAAATACCTTTTTGCATACGGCCCTGATTTCTTGAGTACTAAAGACCTGTTGTTTTTGGTGAAGATCGTTTAAGGGAAAGGGGTAGTTTACCTGCCACGTTTTTTGTTTTATCAATTGTATTTTTTATGGCAAACGATAACAGCCGCAAATTCACACAAAATCATATAATATTTTGCATGCAACCCTAAATTGTAGAGTTCTCAAGACCTGTCGTTTTTGGTGAAGATCGGTTAAGGGAAAGGGGTAGTTTACCTGCAACGGTTTTTTATCAAGGGTAATTTTACTTCCATATTCCTTAAGGAATGGAAGTATGGTGATGGCAAAAAAAATCGTGTTCGAGATTATTGCAGATTCTGATTCTACTACACTCAAAACATGAAAAAAAGTCGTTTTCCGAAAGTGTCTGTGTGTGTGTCTGTGTGTCTGTCTGTCTATCTGTCTGTGTGTCTATAGATTTTTTTTCTGTGGCAAACGATAACAGCCGCAAATTCAAACAGAATCAAATAATGTTTTGCATACAGGCCTGACTTGTGGAGTACTCGCGACCTATTGTTTTTGGTGAAGATCGGTTAAGGGAAAGGGGTAGTTTACCTGCGACGGTTTTTTTTAATCAAGGGTAACTTTGTTTGGCAAACGATAACAGCCGCCAATTCAAACAGAATCAAATAATGTTTCGCATACAGCCCTAAATTGTAGAGTTCTCAAGATCTGTCGATTTTGGTACAGATCGGTTAAGGGAAAGGGGTAGTTTACCCGCAACGTTTTATGTTTTAACAAGTGTATTTCCTATGGCAAACGATAAAAGCCGTTAATGTGAACAGAATCAAACAATGTTTTGCATACAGCCCTAATTTGTAGAGTACCCAAGACCTATTGTTTTTGGTGAAGATCGGTAAAGGGGAAGGGGTAGTTTACCTGCAACGTTTTATGTTTTAAAAGGGTATTTTCTATGGCAAAAGATAAGAGTCGCAAATTCAAACAAAATCAAATAATACTTTGCATACAGTCCTGATTTGTAGAGTACTCAAGACCTATTGATTTTGATGAAGATCGGTTAAGGGAAAGGGGTAGTTTACCTGCAACTGTTGTTTTAAATCAAGGGTAATTTTTTTAATTTTTTATGGCAAACGATAACAGCCGCAAATTCAAACAGAATCAACTACTCTTTTGCATACAGCCCTGAATTATAGAGTTCTGAAGACCTGTTGGTTTTGGTGAAGATCGGTTAAGGGGAAGGGGTAGTTTACCAGCAACTGTTGTTTTAAATCAAGGGTAATTTTTTTTATTTTTTATGGCAAACGATAACAGCTGCAAATTCAAACAGAATCAACTACTCTTTTGCATACAGCCCTGAATTATAGAGTTCTCAAGACCTGTTGGTTTTGGTGAAGATCGGTTAAGGGGAAGGGGTAGTTTACCTACAACGTTTTATGTTTTAAAAGGGTATTTTCTTTGGCAAACGATAAGAGCCGCAAATTCAAACAGGATCAAATAAGTTTTTGCATACAGTCCTGATTTCTTGAGTACTAAAGACCTATTGTTTTTGGTGAAGATCGTTTAAGGGAAAGGGGTAGTTTACCTGCCACGTTTTTGTTTTATCAAGGGTTTTTGTATGGCAAACGATAACAGCCGCAAATTCAAACAGAATCATATAATATTTTGCATACAGCCCTCAATTGTAGAGTTCTCAAGACCTATCATTTTTGGTGAAGATCGGTTAAGGGAAAGGGGTAGTTTACCTGCAACGGTTTTTTATCAAGGGTATTTTACTTCCATATTCCTTAAGGAATGGAAGTATGGTGATGGCAAAAAATCGTGTTCGAGATTATTGCAGATTCTGATTCTACTACACTCAAAACATGAAAAAAAGTCGTTTTTACTTCCATATTCCTTAAGGAATGGAAGTATGGTGATGGCAAAAAAAATCGTGTTCGTGATTATTGCAGATTCTGATTGTACTACACTCAAAACATGAAAAAAAGTCGTTTTCCGAAAAGTGTCTGTGTGTCTGTCTGTCTGTAGATTTTTTTTTATGGCAAACGATAACTGCCGCAAATTCAAACAGAATCAAATAATTTTTTGCATACAGCCGTGATTTGTAGAGTACTCGCGACCTATTGTTTTTGGTGAAGATCGGTTGAGGGAAAGGGGTAGTTTACCTGCAACGGTTTTTTTTATCAAGGGAAATTTTTTTTTTTGGCAAACGATAACAGCCGCAAATTCAAACAGATTCAAATAATGTTTCGCATACAGCCCTGAATTGTAGCGTTCTCAAAACCTATTGTTTTTGGTGAAGATCGGTTAAGGGAAAGGGGTAGTTTACCTGTGACGTTTTATGTTTTAACAAGGGTATTTCTTATGGCAAACGATAACAGCCGCAAATTCAAACAGAATCAAAAGATTATTTGCATACAGCCCTCAATTGTAGACTTCTCAAGACCTATTGTTTTTGGTGAAGATCGGTTAAGGGAAAGGGGTAGTTTACCAACAACGTTTCTTTTAACAAGGGTATTTTCTATGGCAAACGATAACAGCCGCAAGTTCAAACAGAATCAAATAATTTTCTGCATAGAGCCCTGATTTTTAGAGTACTCACGACCTATTGTTTTTGGTGAAGATCGGTTGAGGGGAATGGGTAGTTTACCTGCAACATTTTTTTTTCTATGGCAAACGATAACTGCCGCAAATTCGAACAGAATCAAATAATGTTTTGCATACATCCCTGAATTGTAGAGGTCTCAAGGACTTTTGATTTTGGTGAAGATCGGTTAAGGGGAAGGGGTAGTTTACCTGCAACCTTTTACGTTTTAACAAGAGTAAAGTACTTGAAAATTTATTTAAACTTTTTGAAACAATGGTAATTGTTGAAAATAAAATAATTTTGTTGCCAGGTAACAAAAATAAAGTCATTTTGATTATAAAATATAAATATTTACAACAAGAAAAGAATTTTCAGTTTTCAAAATTTAAATATATTTTTATAAAACAATGGGTTCTTCATTGAGGTGGGGACCATATCACTCACTCCATCTCAAGCCTCTCCCATTTTGCAGAAAAAGAGGACCCTGTCAAGGCTGATACTTTGACGACAGTGACAGGGCTTTCCACCAAATTCAGCAGATAGGCCCAACTCTGATTGGCTCCTCAGATTTCCCCAGCGTTAGTAGGTTCTATGAAAATATTTTATTTCAAAAATGATTTTTTCATCTTAATGTAATATAATATTTTTCATTTAATACAGCAACAAAAAGGCAGGTAAGACACAGCCTGGCTGTTTGGCTGAAAATGATTTTAAATATAAATCTTAGAATATGGAAGTCATGTATGGTTCTCCATACCGATATTTTTTATGGCAAACGATAACTGCCGCAAATTCACACAAAATCATATAATATTTTGCATGCAACCCTAAATTGTAGAGTTCTCAAAACCTGTCGTTTTTGGTGAAGATCGGTTAAGGGAAAGGGGTAGTTTACCTGCAACGGTTTTTTATCAAGGGTAATTTTACTTCCATATTCCTTAAGGAATGGAAGTATGGTGATGGCAAAAAAAATCGTGTTCGAGATTATTGCAGATTCTGATTCTACTACACTCAAAACATGAAAAAAAGTCGTTTTCCGAAAAGTGTCTGTGTGTGTGTCTGTCTGTGTGTCTGTGTGTCTGTCTGTCTATCTGTCTATGTGTCTATAGATTTTTTTTCTGTGGAAAACGATAACAGCCGCAAATTCAAACAGAATCAAATAATGTTTTGCATACAGGCCTGACTTGTGGAGTACTCGCGACCTATTGCTTTTGGTGAAGATCGGTTAAGGGAAAGGGGTAGTTTACCGGCAACGGTTTTTTTTAATCAAGGGTAACTTTGTTTGTTTGGCAAACGATAACAGCCGCCAATTCAAACAGAATCAAATAATGTTGCGCATACAGCCCTAAATTGTAGAGTTCTCAAGATCTGTCGATTTTGGTACAGATCGGTTAAGGGAAAGGGGTAGTTTACCTGCAACGTTTTATGTTTTAACAAGTGTATTTCCTATGGCAAACGATAAAAGCCGTAAATGTGAACAGAATCAAACAATGTTTTGCATACAGCCCTGATTTGTAGAGTACCCAAGACCTATTGTTTTTGGTGAAGATCGGTAAAGGGGAAGGGGTAGTTTACCTGCAACGTTTTATGTTTTAAAAGGGTATTTTCTATGGCAAACGATAAGAGACGCAAATTCAAACAGAAACAAATAATGTTTTGCATACTGCCCTGATTTGTAGAGTACCCAGGACCTATTGTTTTTGGTGAAGATCGGTCAAGGGAAAGGGGTAGTTTACCTGCAACGTTTTATGTTTTAAAAGGGTATTTTTTATGGCAAAAGATAAGAGTCGCAAATTCAAACAGAATCAAATAATGTTTTGCATACAGACCTGAATTGTAGTGTTCTCAAGACCTGTTTGTCTTGGTGAAGATCGGTTAAGGGAATAGGGTAGTTTACAAGCAACATTTTATGTTTTAACAAGGGTAATTTTTTTTATGATGAACGATAACTCCCGTACATTAAAACAGAATCAACAACTCTTCTGCATACCTTTTTGAATTATACAGAACTCAAGGTCTGTTGATTTTGTTGAAGATCGGTTAAGGGAAAGGGGTAGTTTACCTGCAACGTTTTATGTTTTAACAAGGGTATTTTCTATGGCAAACGATAACAGCCGCAAATTCAAACAGAATCAAATGATTATTTGCATACAGCCCTGATTTGTAGAGTACTCAAGACCTATTGTTTTTGGCGAAGATCGGTTAAGGGAAAGGGGTAGTTAACAGCAACGGTTTTTTTTAAATCAAGGGTAATTTTACTTCCATGTTCCTTAAGGAAATGGAAGTATGGTGATGTCAAAAAAAATCGTGTTCGAGATTATTGCAGATTCTGATTGTACTACACTGAAAACATGAAAAAAGTCGTTTTACTTCCATATTCCTTAAGGAAGTATGGTGATGGAAAAAAAAATCGTGTTCGAGATTAATGCAGATTCTGATTCTACTACACTCAAAACATGAAAAAAAGTCGTTTTCCGAAAAGTGTGTGTGTGTGTGTGTGTGTGTGTGTGTGTGTGTGTGTGTGTGTCTATCTGTCTATCTGTGTGTGTGTGTATGTAGTTTTTTTTCTATGGCAAACGATAACAGCCGGAAATTCAAACAGAATCAAACAATTTTTTGCATACAGTCCTGATGTGTAGAGTACTCGCGACCTATTGTTTTTGGTGAAGATCGGTTGAGGGAAAGGGGTAGTTTACCTGCAACGGTTTTTTTTTTTATCAAGGGTGATTTTGTTTGTTTGGCAAACGATAACAGCCGCAAATCCAAACAGAATCAAATAATGTTTCGCATGCAGCCCTGAATTGTAGAGTTCTCACGATCTGTTGATTTTGGTAAAGATCGGTTAAGGGAAAGGGGTAGTTTACCTGTACCGTTTTATGTTTTAACAATGGTATTTACTATGGCAAACGATAACAGCCGCAAATTCAAACATAATCAAATAATGTTTTGCATACTGCCCTAAATTGTAGAGGTCTCAAGACCTTTTGTTTTTGGTGAAGATCGGTTAAGGGAAAGGGGTAGTTTACCTGCAACGTTTTATGTTGTTAAGGGTATTTTCTAAGGCAAACGATAAGAGCCGCAAATTCAAACAGAATCAAATACGTTTTTCATACAGCCCTGATTTCTTGGGTACTAAAGACCTATTGTTTTTGGTGAAGATCGTTTAAGGGAAAGGGGTAGTTTACCTGCCACGGTTTTTGTTTTATCAAGGGTATTTTTTATGGCAAACGATAACAGCCGCAAATTCACACAAAACATATAATATTTTGCATACAACCCTAAAGTGTAGAGTTCTCCAGACCTGTCGGTTTTGGTGAAGATCGGTTAAGGGAAAGGGGTAGTTTACCTGCAACGGTTTTTTATCAAGGGTAAATTTGTTTGTTTGGCAAACGATAACAGCCGCAAATTCAAACAGAATCAAATAATGTTTCGCATACAGCCCTGAAGTGTAGAGTTCTCACGATCTTTTGATTTTGGTAAAGATCGGTTAAGGGAAAGGGGTAGTTTACCTGTACCGTTTTATGTTTTAACAATGGTATTTAATATGGCAAACGATAACAGCCGCAAATTCAAACATAATCAAATAATGTTTTGCATACTGCCCTAAATTGTAGAGGTCTCAAGACCTTTTGTTTTTGGTGAAGATCGGTTAAGGGAAAGGGGTAGTTTACCTGCAACGTTTTATGTTTTTAAGGGTATTTTCTATGGCAAACGATAAGAGCCGCAAATTCAAACAGAATCAAATACCTTTTTGCATACGGCCCTGATTTCTTGAGTACTAAAGACCTATTGTTTTTGGTGAAGATCGTTTAAGGGAAAGGGGTAGTTTAACTGCCACGTTTTTTGTTTTATCAAGTGTATTTTTTATGGCAAACGATAACAGCCGCAAATTCACACAAAATCATATAATATTTTGCATGCAACCCTAAATTGTAGAGTTCTCAAGACCTGTCGTTTTTGGTGAAGATCGGTTAAGGGAAAGGGTTGTAAGACCTGCAACTGTTGTTTTAAATCAAGGGTAATTTTTTTAATTTTTTATGGCAAACGATAACAGCCGCAAATTCAAACAGAATCAACTACTCTTTTGCATACAGCCCTGAATTATAGAGTTCTGAAGACCTGTTGGTTTTGGCGAAGATCGGTTAAGGGGAAGGGGTAGTTTACCTGCAACTGTTGTTTTAAATCAAGGGTAATTTTTTTTATTTTTAATGGCAAACGATAACAGCCGCAAATTCAAACAGAATCAACTACTCTTTTGCATACAGCCCTGAATTATAGAGTTCTCAAGACCTGTTGGTTTTGGTGAAGATCGGTTAAGGGGAAGGGGTAGTTTACCTACAACGTTTTATGTTTTAAAAGGGTATTTTCTTTGGCAAACGATAAGAGCCGCAAATTCAAACAGGATCAAAAAAGTTTTTGCATACAGTCCTGATTTCTTGAGTACTAAAGACCTATTGTTTTTGGTGAAGATCGTTTAAGGGAAAGGGGTAGTTTACCTGCCACGTTTTTGTTTTATCAAGGGTTTTTGTATGGCAAACGATAACAGCCGCAAATTCAAACAGAATCATATAATATTTTGCATACAGCCCTCAATTGTAGAGTTCTCAAGACCTATCATTTTTGGTGAAGATCGGTTAAGGGAAAGGGGTAGTTTACCTGCAACGGTTTTTTATCAAGGGTATTTTACTTCCATATTCCTTAAGGAATGGAAGTATGGTGATGGCAAAAAAATCGTGTTCGAGATTATTGCAGATTCTGATTCTACTACACTCAAAACATGAAAAAAAGTCGTTTTTACTTCCATATTCCTTAAGGAATGGAAGTATGGTGATGGCAAAAAAAATCGTGTTTGAGATTATTCCAGATTCTGATTGTACTACACTCAAAACATGAAAAAAAGTCGTTTTCCGAAAAGTGTCTGTGTGTCTGTCTGTCTGTAGATTTTTTTTTATGGCAAACGATAACTGCCGCAAATTCAAACAGAATCAAATAATTTTTTGCATACCGCCCTGATTTGTAGAGTGCTCGCGACCTATTGTTTTTGGTGAAGATCGGTTGAGGGAAAGGGGTAGTTTACCTGCAACGGTTTTTTTTATCAAGGGAAATTTTTTTTTTTGGCAAACGATAACAGCCGCAAATTCAAACAGATTCAAATAATGTTTCGCATACAGACCTGAATTGTAGCGTTCTCAAGACCTATTGTTTTTGGTGAAGATCGGTTAAGGGAAAGGGGTAGTTTACCTGTGACGTTTTATGTTTTAACAAGGGTATTTCTTATGGCAAACGATAACAGCCGCAAATTCAAACAGAATCAAAAGATTATTTGCATACAGCCCTCAATTGTAGACTTCTCAAGACCTATTGTTTTTGGTGAAGATCGGTTAAGGGAAAGGGGTAGTTTACCAACAACGTTTCTTTTAACAAGGGTATTTTCTATGGCAAACGATAACAGCCGCAAGTTCAAACAGAATCAAATAATATTCTGCATACAGCCCTGATTTGTAGAGTACTCACGACCTGTTGTTTTTGGTGAAGATCGGTTGAGGGGAATGGGTAGTTTACCTGCAACATTTTTTTTTTCTATGGCAAACGATAACTGCCGCAAATTCAAACAGAATCAAATAATGTTTTGCATACATCCCTGAATTGTATAGGTCGCAAGGACGTTTGATTTTGGTGAAGATCGGTTAAGGGGAAGGGGTAGTTTACCTGCAACCTTTTACGTTTTAACAAGAGTAAAGTACTTGAAAATTTATTTAAACTTTTTGAAACAATGGTAATTGTTGAAAATAAAATAATTTTGTTGCCAGGTAACAAAAATAAAGTCATTTTGATTATAAAATATAAATATTTACAACAAGAAAAGAATTTTCAGTTTTCAAAATTTAAATATATTTTTATAAAACAATGGGTTCTTCATTGAGGTGGGGACCATGTCACTCACTCCATCTCAAGCCTCTCCCATTTTGCAGAAAAAGAGGACCCTGTCAAGGCTGATACTTTGACGACAGTGACAGGGCTTTCCACCAAATTCAGCAGATAGGCCCAACTCTGATTGGCTCCTCAGATTTCCCCAGCGTTAGTAGGTTCTACGAAAATATTTTATTTCAAAAATGATTTTTTCATCTTAATGTAATATAATATTTTTCATTTAATACAGCAACAAAAAGGCAGGTAAGACACAGCCTGGCTGTTTGGCTGAAAATGATTTTAAATATAAATCTTAGAATATGGAAGTCATGTATGGTTCTCCATACCGATATTTTTTATGGCAAACGATAACAGCCGCAAATTCACACAAAATCATATAATATTTTGCATGCAACCCTAAATTGTAGAGTTCTCAAGACCTGTCGTTTTTGGTGAAGATCGGTTAAGGGAAAGGGGTAGTTTACCTGCAACGGTTTTTTATCAAGGGTAATTTTACTTCCATATTCCTTAAGGAATGGAAGTATGGTGATGGCAAAAAAAATCGTGTTCGAGATTATTGCAGATTCTGATTCTACTACAGTCAAAACATGAAAAAAAGTCGTTTTCCGAAAAGTGTCTGTGTGTGTGTCTGTCTGTGTGTCTGTGTGTCTGTCTGTCTATCTGTCTGTGTGTCTATAGATTTTTTTTCTGTGGCAAACGATAACAGCCGCAAATTCAAACAGAATCAAATAATGTTTTGCATACTGCCCTAAATTGTAGAGGTCTCAAGACCTTTTGTTTTTGGTGAAGATCGGTTAAGGGAAAGGGGTAGTTTACCTGCAACGTTTTATGTTTTTAAGGGTATTTTCTATGGCAAACGATAAGAGCCGCAAATTCAAACAGAATCAAATACCTTTTTGCATACGGCCCTGATTTCTTGAGTACTAAAGACCTATTGTTTTTGGTGAAGATCGTTTAAGGGAAAGGGGTAGTTTAACTGCCACGTTTTTTGTTTTATCAAGTGTATTTTTTATGGCAAACGATAACAGCCGCAAATTCACACAAAATCATATAATATTTTGCATGCAACCCTAAATTGTAGAGTTCTCAAGACCTGTCGTTTTTGGTGAAGATCGGTTAAGGGAAAGGGGTAGTTTACCTGCAACTGTTGTTTTAAATCAAGGGTAATTTTTTTAATTTTTTATGGCAAACGATAACAGCCGCAAATTCAAACAGAATCAACTACTCTTTTGCATACAGCCCTGAATTATAGAGTTCTGAAGACCTGTTGGTTTTGGCGAAGATCGGTTAAGGGGAAGGGGTAGTTTACCTGCAACTGTTGTTTTAAATCAAGGGTAATTTTTTTTATTTTTAATGGCAAACGATAACAGCCGCAAATTCAAACAGAATCAACTACTCTTTTGCATACAGCCCTGAATTATAGAGTTCTCAAGACCTGTTGGTTTTGGTGAAGATCGGTTAAGGGGAAGGGGTAGTTTACCTACAACGTTTTATGTTTTAAAAGGGTATTTTTTTGGCAAACGATAAGAGCCGCAAATTCAAACAGGATCAAAAAAGTTTTTGCATACAGTCCTGATTTCTTGAGTACTAAAGACCTATTGTTTTTGGTGAAGATCGTTTAAGGGAAAGGGGTAGTTTACCTGCCACGTTTTTGTTTTATCAAGGGTTTTTGTATGGCAAACGATAACAGCCGCAAATTCAAACAGAATCATATAATATTTTGCATACAGCCCTCAATTGTAGAGTTCTAAAGACCTATCATTTTTGGTGAAGATCGGTTAAGGGAAAGGGGTAGTTTACCTGCAACGGTTTTTTATCAAGGGTATTTTACTTCCATATTCCTTAAGGAATGGAAGTATGGTGATGGCAAAAAAATCGTGTTCGAGATTATTGCAGATTCTGATTCTACTACACTCAAAACATGAAAAAAAGTCGTTTTTACTTCCATATTCCTTAAGGAATGGAAGTATGGTGATGGCAAAAAAAATCGTGTTCGAGATTATTGCAGATTCTGATTGTACTACACTCAAAACATGAAAAAAAGTCGTTTTCCGAAAAGTGTCTGTGTGTCTGTCTGTCTGTAGATTTTTTTTTTATGGCAAACGATAACTGCCGCAAATTCAAACAGAATCAAATAATTTTTTGCATACAGCCCTGATTTGTAGAGTACTCGCGACCTATTGTTTTTGGTGAAGATCGGTTGAGGGAAAGGGGTAGTTTACCTGCAACGGTTTTTTTTATCAAGGGAAATTTTTTTTTTTGGCAAACGATAACAGCCGCAAAGTCAAACAGATTCAAATAATGTTTCGCATACAGACCTGAATTGTAGCGTTCTCAAGACCTATTGTTTTTGGTGAAGATCGGTTAAGGGAAAGGGGTAGTTTACCTGTGACGTTTTATGTTTTAACAAGGGTATTTCTTATGGCAAACGATAACAGCCGCAAATTCAAACAGAATCAAAAGATTATTTGCATACAGCCCTCAATTGTAGACTTCTCAAGACCTATTGTTTTTGGTGAAGATCGGTTAAGGGAAAGGGGTAGTTTACCAACAACGTTTCTTTTAACAAGGGTATTTTCTATGGCAAACGATAACAGCCGCAAGTTCAAACAGAATCAAATAATATTCTGCATACAGCCCTGACTTGTAGAGTACTCACGACCTGTTGTTTTTGGTGAAGATCGGTTGAGGGGAATGGGTAGTTTACCTGCAACATTTTTTTTTTCTATGGCAAACGATAACTGCCGCAAATTCAAACAGAATCAAATAATGTTTTGCATACGTCCCTGAATTGTATAGGTCGCAAGGACGTTTGATTTTGGTGAAGATCGGTTAAGGGGAAGGGGTAGTTTACCTGCAACCTTTTACGTTTTAACAAGAGTAAAGTACTTGAAAATTTATTTAAACTTTTTGAAACAATGGTAATTGTTGAAAATAAAATAATTTTGTTGCCAGGTAACAAAAATAAAGTCATTTTGATTATAAAATATAAATATTTACAACAAGAAAAGAATTTTCAGTTTTCAAAATTTAAATATATTTTTATAAAACAATGGGTTCTTCATTGAGGTGGGGACCATGTCACTCACTCCATCTCAAGCCTCTCCCATTTTGCAGAAAAAGAGGACCCTGTCAAGGCTGATACTTTGACGACAGTGACAGGGCTTTCCACCAAATTCAGCAGATAGGCCCAACTCTGATTGGCTCCTCAGATTTCCCCAGCGTTAGTAGGTTCTACGAAAATATTTTATTTCAAAAATGATTTTTTCATCTTAATGTAATATAATATTTTTCATTTAATACAGCAACAAAAAGGCAGGTAAGACACAGCCTGGCTGTTTGGCTGAAAATGATTTTAAATATAAATCTTAGAATATGGAAGTCATGTATGGTTCTCCATACCGATATTTTTTATGGCAAACGATAACAGCCGCAAATTCACACAAAATCATATAATATTTTGCATGCAACCCTAAATTGTAGAGTTCTCAAGACCTGTCGTTTTTGGTGAAGATCGGTTAAGGGAAAGGGGTAGTTTACCTGCAACGGTTTTTTATCAAGGGTAATTTTACTTCCATATTCCTTAAGGAATGGAAGTATGGTGATGGCAAAAAAAATCGTGTTCGAGATTATTGCAGATTCTGATTCTACTACAGTCAAAACATGAAAAAAAGTCGTTTTCCGAAAAGTGTCTGTGTGTGTGTCTGTCTGTGTGTCTGTGTGTCTGTCTGTCTATCTGTCTGTGTGTCTATAGATTTTTTTTCTGTGGCAAACGATAACAGCCGCAAATTCAAACAGAATCAAATAATGTTTCGCATACAGGCCTGACTTGTGGAGTACTCGTGACCTATTGTTTTTGGTGAAGATCGGTTAAGGGAAAGGGGTAGTTTACCTGCAACGGTTTTTTTTAATCAAGGGTAACTTTGTTTGTTTGGCAAACGATAACAGCCGCCAATTCAAACAGAATCAAATAATGTTTCGCATACAGCCCTAAATTGTAGAGTTCTCAAGATCTGTCGATTTTGGTACAGATCGGTTAAGGGAAAGGGGTAGTTTACCTGCAACGTTTTATGTTTTAACAAGTGTATTTCCTATGGCAAACGATAAAAGCCGTAAATGTGAACATAATCAAACAATGTTTTGCATACAGCCCTGATTTGTAGAGTACCCAAGACCTATTGTTTTTGGTGAAGATCGGTAAAGGGGAAGGGGTAGTTTACCTGCAACGTTTTATGTTTTAAAAGGGTATTTTCTATGGCAAACGATAAGAGACGCAAATTCAAACAGAAACAAATAATGTTTTGCATACTGCCCTGATTTGTAGAGTACCCAGGACCTATGGTTTTTGGTGAAGATCGGTTAAGGGAAAGGGGTAGTTTACCTGCAACGTTTTATGTTTTAAAAGGGTATTTTTTATGGCAAAAGATAAGAGTCGCATATTCAAACAGAATCAAATAATGTTTTGCATACAGACCTGAATTGTAGTGTTCTCAAGACCTGTTTGTCTTGGTGAAGATCGGTTAAGGGAATAGGGTAGTTTACAAGCAACATTTTATGTTTTAACAAGGGTAATTTTTTTTATGATGAACGATAACTCCCGTACATTAAAACAGAATCAACAACTCTTCTGCATACCTTTTTGAATTATACAGAACTCAAGGTCTGTTGATTTTGTTGAAGATCGGTTAAGGGAAAGGGGTAGTTTACCTGCAACGTTTTATGTTTTAACAAGGGTATTTTCTATGGCAAACGATAACAGCCGCAAATTCAAACAGAATCAAATGATTATTTGCATACAGCCCTGATTTGTAGAGTACTCAAGACCTATTGTTTTTGGCGAAGATCGGTTAAGGGAAAGGAGTAGTTAACAGCAACGGTTTTTTTTAAATCAAGGGTAATTTTACTTCCATGTTCCTTAAGGAAATGGAAGTATGGTGATGTCAAAAAAAATCGTGTTCGAGATTATTGCAGATTCTGATTGTACTACACTGAAAACATGAAAAAAGTCGTTTTACTTCCATATTCCTTAAGGAAGTATGGTGATGGAAAAAAAAATCGTGTTCGAGATTAATGCAGATTCTGATTCTACTACACTCAAAACATGAAAAAAAGTCGTTTTCCGAAAAGTGTGTGTGTGTGTGTGTGTGTGTGTGTGTGTGTGTCTGTCTATCTGTCTATCTGTGTGTGTGTATGTAGTTTTTTTTTCTATGGCAAACGATAACAGCCGGAAATTCAAACAGAATCAAACAATTTTTTGCATACAGTCCTGATGTGTAGAGTACTCGCGACCTATTGTTTTTGGTGAAGATCGGTTGAGGGAAAGGGGTAGTTTACCTGCAACGGTTTTTTTTTTATCAAGGGTGATTTTGTTTGTTTGGCAAACGATAACAGCCGCAAATCCAAACAGAATCAAATAATGTTTCGCACGCAGCCCTGAATTGTAGAGTTCTCACGATCTGTTGATTTTGGTAAAGATCGGTTAAGGGAAAGGGGTAGTTTACCTGTACCGTTTTATGTTTTAACAATGGTATTTACTATGGCAAACGATAACAGCCGCAAATTCAAACATAATCAAATAATGTTTTGCATACTGCCCTAAATTGTAGATTTCTCAAGACCTTTCGTTTTTGGTGAAGATCGGTTAAGGGAAAGGGGTAGTTTACCTGCAACGTTTTATGTTGTTAAGGGTATTTTCTAAGGCAAACGATAAGAGCCGCAAATTCAAACAGAATCAAATACGTTTTTGCATACAGCCCTGATTTCTTGGGTACTAAAGACCTATTGTTTTTGGTGAAGATCGTTTAAGGGAAAGGGGTAGTTTACCTGCCACGGTTTTTGTTTTATCAAGGGTATTTTTTATGGCAAACGATAACAGCCGCAAATTCACACAAATCATATAATATTTTGCATACAACCCTAAAGTGTAGAGTTCTCCAGACCTGTCGTTTTTGGTGAAGATCGGTTAAGGGAAAGGGGTAGTTTACCTGCAACGGTTTTTTATCAAGGGTAATTTTGTTTGTTTGGCAAACGATAACAGCCGCAAATTCAAACAGAATCAAATAATGTTTCGCATACAGCCCTGAATTGTAGAGTTCTCACGATCTGTTGATTTTGGTAAAGATCGGTTAAGGGAAAGGGGTAGTTTACCTGTACCGTTTTATGTTTTAACAATGGTATTTAATATGGCAAACGATAACAGCCGCAAATTCAAACATAATCAAATAATGTTTTGCATACTGCCCTAAATTGTAGAGGTCTCAAGACCTTTTGTTTTTGGTGAAGATCGGTTAAGGGAAAGGGGTAGTTTACCTGCAACGTTTTATGTTTTTAAGGGTATTTTCTATGGCAAACGATAAGAGCCGCAAATTCAAACAGAATCAAATACCTTTTTGCATACGGCCCTGATTTCTTGAGTACTAAAGACCTATTGTTTTTGGTGAAGATCGTTTAAGGGAAAGGGGTAGTTTACCTGCCACGTTTTTTGTTTTATCAAGTGTATTTTTTATGGCAAACGATAACAGCCGCAAATTCACACAAAATCATATAATATTTTGCATGCAACCCTAAATTGTAGAGTTCTCAAGACCTGTCGTTTTTGGTGAAGATCGGTTAAGGGAAAGGGGTAGTTTACCTGCAACTGTTGTTTTAAATCAAGGGTAATTTTTTTAATTTTTTATGGCAAACGATAACAGCCGCAAATTCAAACAGAATCAACTACTCTTTTGCATACAGTCCTGAATTATAGAGTTCTGAAGACCTGTTGGTTTTGGTGAAGATCGGTTAAGGGGAAGGGGTAGTTTACCTGCAACTGTTGTTTTAAATCAAGGGTAATTTTTTTTATTTTTTATGGCAAACGATAACAGCCGCAAATTCAAACAGAATCAACTACTCTTTTGCATACAGCCCTGAATTATAGAGTTCTCAAGACCTGTTGGTTTTGGTGAAGATCGGTTAAGGGGAAGGGGTAGTTTACCTACAACGTTTTATGTTTTAAAAGGGTATTTTCTTTGGCAAACGATAAGAGCCGCAAATTCAAACAGGATCAAATAAGTTTTTGCATACAGTCCTGATTTCTTGAGTACTAAAGACCTATTGTTTTTGGTGAAGATCGTTTAAGGGAAAGGGGTAGTTTACCTGCCACGTTTTTGTTTTATCAAGGGTTTTTGTATGGCAAACGATAACAGCCGCAAATTCAAACAGAATCATATAATATTTTGCATACAGCCCTCAATTGTAGAGTTCTCAAGACCTATCATTTTTGGTGAAGATCGGTTAAGGGAAAGGGGTAGTTTACCTGCAACGGTTTTTTATCAAGGGTATTTTACTTCCATATTCCTTAAGGAATGGAAGTATGGTGATGGCAAAAAAATCGTGTTCGAGATTATTGCAGATTCTGATTCTACTACACTCAAAACATGAAAAAAAGTCGTTTTTACTTCCATATTCCTTAAGGAATGGAAGTATGGTGATGGCAAAAAAAATCGTGTTCGAGATTATTGCAGATTCTGATTGTACTACACTCAAAACATGAAAAAAAGTCGTTTTCCGAAAAGTGTCTGTGTCTGTCTCTGTAGATTTTTTTTTTATGGCAAACGATAACTGCCGCAAATTCAAACAGAATCAAATAATTTTTTGCATACAGCCCTGATTTGTGGAGTACTCGCGACCTATTGTTTTTGGTGAAGATCGGTTGAGGGAAAGGGGTAGTTTACCTGCAACGGTTTTTTTTATCAAGGGAAATTTTTTTTTTTGGCAAACGATAACAGCCGCAAATTCAAACAGATTCAAATAATGTTTCGCATACAGCCCTGAATTGTAGCGTTCTCAAGACCTGTTGTTTTTGGTGAAGATCGGTTAAGGGAAAGGGGTAGTTTACCTGTGACGTTTTATGTTTTAACAAGGGTATTTCTTATGGCAAACGATAACAGCCGCAAATTCAAACAGAATCAAAAGATTATTTGCATACAGCCCTCAATTGTAGACTTCTCAAGACCTATTGTTTTTGGTGAAGATCGGTTAAGGGAAAGGGGTAGTTTACCTACAACGTTTCTTTTAACAAGGGTATTTTCTATGGCAAACGATAACAGCCGCAAGTTCAAACAGAATCAAATAATATTCTGCATACAGCCCTGATTTGTAGAGTACTCACGACCTGTTGTTTTTGGTGAAGATCGGTTGAGGGAAATGGGTAGTTTACCTGCAACATTTTTTTTTTCTATGGCAAACGATAACTGCCGCAAATTCAAACAGAATCAAATAATGTTTTGCATACATCCCTGAATTGTTTAGTTCGCAAGGACGTTTGATTTTAGTGAAGATCGGTTAAGGGGAAGGGGTAGTTTACCTGCAACCTTTTACGTTTTAACAAGAGTAAAGTACTTGAAAATTTATTTAAACTTTTTGAAACAATGGTAATTGTTGAAAATAAAATAATTTTGTTGCCAGGTAACAAAAATAAAGTCATTTTGATTATAAAATATAAATATTTACAACAAGAAAAGAATTTTCAGTTTTCAAAATTTAAATATATTTTTATAAAACAATGGGTTCTTCATTGAGGTGGGGACCATGTCACTCACTCCATCTCAAGCCTCTCCCATTTTGCAGAAAAAGAGGACCCTGTCAAGGCTGATACTTTGACGACAGTGACAGGGCTTTCCACCAAATTCAGCAGATAGGCCCAACTCTGATTGGCTCCTCAGATTTCCCCAGCGTTAGTAGGTTCTACGAAAATATTTTATTTCAAAAATGATTTTTTCATCTTAATGTAATATAATATTTTTCATTTAATACAGCAACAAAAAGGCAGGTAAGACACAGCCTGGCTGTTTGGCTGAAAATGATTTTAAATATAAATCTTAGAATATGGAAGTCATGTATGGTTCTCCATACCGATATTTTTTATGGCAAACGATAACAGCCGCAAATTCACACAAAATCATATAATATTTTGCATGCAACCCTAAATTGTAGAGTTCTCAAGACCTGTCGTTTTTGGTGAAGATCGGTTAAGGGAAAGGGGTAGTTTACCTGCAACGGTTTTTTATCAAGGGTAATTTTACTTCCATATTCCTTAAGGAATGGAAGTATGGTGATGGCAAAAAAAATCGTGTTCGAGATTATTGCAGATTCTGATTCTACTACAGTCAAAACATGAAAAAAAGTCGTTTTCCGAAAAGTGTCTGTGTGTGTGTCTGTCTGTGTGTCTGTGTGTCTGTCTGTCTATCTGTCTGTGTGTCTATAGATTTTTTTTCTGTGGCAAACGATAACAGCCGCAAATTCAAACAGAATCAAATAATGTTTTGCATACTGCCCTAAATTGTAGAGGTCTCAAGACCTTTTGTTTTTGGTGAAGATCGGTTAAGGGAAAGGGGTAGTTTACCTGCAACGTTTTATGTTTTTAAGGGTATTTTCTATGGCAAACGATAAGAGCCGCAAATTCAAACAGAATCAAATACCTTTTTGCATACGGCCCTGATTTCTTGAGTACTAAAGACCTATTGTTTTTGGTGAAGATCGTTTAAGGGAAAGGGGTAGTTTACCTGCCACGTTTTTTGTTTTATCAAGTGTATTTTTTATGGCAAACGATAACAGCCGCAAATTCACACAAAATCATATAATATTTTGCATGCAACCCTAAATTGTAGAGTTCTCAAGACCTGTCGTTTTTGGTGAAGATCGGTTAAGGGAAAGGGGTAGTTTACCTGCAACTGTTGTTTTAAATCAAGGGTAATTTTTTTAATTTTTTATGGCAAACGATAACAGCCGCAAATTCAAACAGAATCAACTACTCTTTTGCATACAGTCCTGAATTATAGAGTTCTGAAGACCTGTTGGTTTTGGTGAAGATCGGTTAAGGGGAAGGGGTAGTTTACCTGCAACTGTTGTTTTAAATCAAGGGTAATTTTTTTTATTTTTTATGGCAAACGATAACAGCCGCAAATTCAAACAGAATCAACTACTCTTTTGCATACAGCCCTGAATTATAGAGTTCTCAAGACCTGTTGGTTTTGGTGAAGATCGGTTAAGGGGAAGGGGTAGTTTACCTACAACGTTTTATGTTTTAAAAGGGTATTTTCTTTGGCAAACGATAAGAGCCGCAAATTCAAACAGGATCAAATAAGTTTTTGCATACAGTCCTGATTTCTTGAGTACTAAAGACCTATTGTTTTTGGTGAAGATCGTTTAAGGGAAAGGGGTAGTTTACCTGCCACGTTTTTGTTTTATCAAGGGTTTTTGTATGGCAAACGATAACAGCCGCAAATTCAAACAGAATCATATAATATTTTGCATACAGCCCTCAATTGTAGAGTTCTCAAGACCTATCATTTTTGGTGAAGATCGGTTAAGGGAAAGGGGTAGTTTACCTGCAACGGTTTTTTATCAAGGGTATTTTACTTCCATATTCCTTAAGGAATGGAAGTATGGTGATGGCAAAAAAATCGTGTTCGAGATTATTGCAGATTCTGATTCTACTACACTCAAAACATGAAAAAAAGTCGTTTTTACTTCCATATTCCTTAAGGAATGGAAGTATGGTGATGGCAAAAAAAATCGTGTTCGAGATTATTGCAGATTCTGATTGTACTACACTCAAAACATGAAAAAAAGTCGTTTTCCGAAAAGTGTCTGTGTCTGTCTGTCTGTAGATTTTTTTTTTTATGGCAAACGATAACTGCCGCAAATTCAAACAGAATCAAATAATTTTTTGCATACAGCCCTGATTTGTGGAGTACTCGCGACCTGTTGTTTTTGGTGAAGATCGGTTGAGGGAAAGGGGTAGTTTACCTGCAACGGTTTTTTTTATCAAGGGAAATTTTTTTTTTTGGCAAACGATAACAGCCGCAAATTCAAACAGATTCAAATAATGTTTCGCATACAGCCCTGAATTGTAGCGTTCTCAAGACCTGTTGTTTTTGGTGAAGATCGGTTAAGGGAAAGGGGTAGTTTACCTGTGACGTTTTATGTTTTAACAAGGGTATTTCTTATGGCAAACGATAACAGCCGCAAATTCAAACAGAATCAAAAGATTATTTGCATACAGCCCTCAATTGTAGACTTCTCAAGACCTTTTGTTTTTGGTGAAGATCGGTTAAGGGAAAGGGGTAGTTTACCTACAACGTTTCTTTTAACAAGGGTATTTTCTATGGCAAACGATAACAGCCGCAAGTTCAAACAGAATCAAATAATATTCTGCATACAGCCCTGATTTGTAGAGTACTCACGACCTGTTGTTTTTGGTGAAGATCGGTTGAGGGAAATGGGTAGTTTACCTGCAACATTTTTTTTTTCTATGGCAAACGATAACTGCCGCAAATTCAAACAGAATCAAATAATGTTTTGCATACATCCCTGAATTGTATAGTTCGCAAGGACGTTTGATTTTAGTGAAGATCGGTTAAGGGGAAGGGGTAGTTTACCTGCAACCTTTTACGTTTTAACAAGAGTAAAGTACTTGAAAATTTATTTAAACTTTTTGAAACAATGGTAATTGTTGAAAATAAAATAATTTTGTTGCCAGGTAACAAAAATAAAGTCATTTTGATTATAAAATATAAATATTTACAACAAGAAAAGAATTTTCAGTTTTCAAAATTTAAATATATTTTTATAAAACAATGGGTTCTTCATTGAGGTGGGGACCATGTCACTCACTCCATCTCAAGCCTCTCCCATTTTGCAGAAAAAGAGGACCCTGTCAAGGCTGATACTTTGACGACAGTGACAGGGCTTTCCACCAAATTCAGCAGATAGGCCCAACTCTGATTGGCTCCTCAGATTTCCCCAGCGTTAGTAGGTTCTACGAAAATATTTTATTTCAAAAATGATTTTTTCATCTTAATGTAATATAATATTTTTCATTTAATACAGCAACAAAAAGGCAGGTAAGACACAGCCTGGCTGTTTGGCTGAAAATGATTTTAAATATAAATCTTAGAATATGGAAGTCATGTATGGTTCTCCATACCGATATTTTTTATGGCAAACGATAACAGCCGCAAATTCACACAAAATCATATAATATTTTGCATGCAACCCTAAATTGTAGAGTTCTCAAGACCTGTCGTTTTTGGTGAAGATCGGTTAAGGGAAAGGGGTAGTTTACCTGCAACGGTTTTTTATCAAGGGTAATTTTACTTCCATATTCCTTAAGGAATGGAAGTATGGTGATGGCAAAAAAAATCGTGTTCGAGATTATTGCAGATTCTGATTCTACTACAGTCAAAACATGAAAAAAAGTCGTTTTCCGAAAAGTGTCTGTGTGTGTGTCTGTCTGTGTGTCTGTGTGTCTGTCTGTCTATCTGTCTGTGTGTCTATAGATTTTTTTTCTGTGGCAAACGATAACAGCCGCAAATTCAAACAGAATCAAATAATGTTTTGCATACTGCCCTAAATTGTAGAGGTCTCAAGACCTTTTGTTTTTGGTGAAGATCGGTTAAGGGAAAGGGGTAGTTTACCTGCAACGTTTTATGTTTTTAAGGGTATTTTCTATGGCAAACGATAAGAGCCGCAAATTCAAACAGAATCAAATACCTTTTTGCATACGGCCCTGATTTCTTGAGTACTAAAGACCTATTGTTTTTGGTGAAGATCGTTTAAGGGAAAGGGGTAGTTTAACTGCCACGTTTTTTGTTTTATCAAGTGTATTTTTTATGGCAAACGATAACAGCCGCAAATTCACACAAAATCATATAATATTTTGCATGCAACCCTAAATTGTAGAGTTCTCAAGACCTGTCGTTTTTGGTGAAGATCGGTTAAGGGAAAGGGGTAGTTTACCTGCAACTGTTGTTTTAAATCAAGGGTAATTTTTTTAATTTTTTATGGCAAACGATAACAGCCGCAAATTCAAACAGAATCAACTACTCTTTTGCATACAGCCCTGAATTATAGAGTTCTGAAGACCTGTTGGTTTTGGCGAAGATCGGTTAAGGGGAAGGGGTAGTTTACCTGCAACTGTTGTTTTAAATCAAGGGTAATTTTTTTTATTTTTAATGGCAAACGATAACAGCCGCAAATTCAAACAGAATCAACTACTCTTTTGCATACAGCCCTGAATTATAGAGTTCTCAAGACCTGTTGGTTTTGGTGAAGATCGGTTAAGGGGAAGGGGTAGTTTACCTACAACGTTTTATGTTTTAAAAGGGTATTTTCTTTGGCAAACGATAAGAGCCGCAAATTCAAACAGGATCAAAAAAGTTTTTGCATACAGTCCTGATTTCTTGAGTACTAAAGACCTATTGTTTTTGGTGAAGATCGTTTAAGGGAAAGGGGTAGTTTACCTGCCACGTTTTTGTTTTATCAAGGGTTTTTGTATGGCAAACGATAACAGCCGCAAATTCAAACAGAATCATATAATATTTTGCATACAGCCCTCAATTGTAGAGTTCTAAAGACCTATCATTTTTGGTGAAGATCGGTTAAGGGAAAGGGGTAGTTTACCTGCAACGGTTTTTTATCAAGGGTATTTTACTTCCATATTCCTTAAGGAATGGAAGTATGGTGATGGCAAAAAAATCGTGTTCGAGATTATTGCAGATTCTGATTCTACTACACTCAAAACATGAAAAAAAGTCGTTTTTACTTCCATATTCCTTAAGGAATGGAAGTATGGTGATGGCAAAAAAAATCGTGTTCGAGATTATTGCAGATTCTGATTGTACTACACTCAAAACATGAAAAAAAGTCGTTTTCCGAAAAGTGTCTGTGTGTCTGTCTGTCTGTAGATTTTTTTTATATGGCAAACGATAACTGCCGCAAATTCAAACAGAATCAAATAATTTTTTGCATACAGCCCTGATTTGTAGAGTACTCGCGACCTATTGTTTTTGGTGAAGATCGGTTGAGGGAAAGGGGTAGTTTACCTGCAACGGTTTTTTTTATCAAGGGAAATTTTTTTTTTTGGCAAACGATAACAGCCGCAAATTCAAACAGATTCAAATAATGTTTCGCATACAGACCTGAATTGTAGCGTTCTCAAGACCTATTGTTTTTGGTGAAGATCGGTTAAGGGAAAGGGGTAGTTTACCTGTGACGTTTTATGTTTTAACAAGGGTATTTCTTATGGCAAACGATAACAGCCGCAAATTCAAACAGAATCAAAAGATTATTTGCATACAGCCCTCAATTGTAGACTTCTCAAGACCTATTGTTTTTGGTGAAGATCGGTTAAGGGAAAGGGGTAGTTTACCAACAACTTTTTTTTTTTAACAAGGGTATTTTCTATGGCAAACGATAACAGCCGCAAGTTCAAACAGAATCAAATAATATTCTGCATACAGCCCTGATTTGTAGAGTACTCACGACCTGTTGTTTTTGGTGAAGATCGGTTGAGGGGAATGGGTAGTTTACCTGCAACATTTTTTTTTTCTATGGCAAACGATAACTGCCGCAAATTCAAACAGAATCAAATAATGTTTTGCATACATCCCTGAATTGTATAGGTCGCAAGGACGTTTGATTTTGGTGAAGATCGGTTAAGGGGAAGGGGTAGTTTACCTGCAACCTTTTACGTTTTAACAAGAGTAAAGTACTTGAAAATTTATTTAAACTTTTTGAAACAATGGTAATTGTTGAAAATAAAATAATTTTGTTGCCAGGTAACAAAAATAAAGTCATTTTGATTATAAAATATAAATATTTACAACAAGAAAAGAATTTTCAGTTTTCAAAATTTAAATATATTTTTATAAAACAATGGGTTCTTCATTGAGGTGGGGACCATGTCACTCACTCCATCTCAAGCCTCTCCCATTTTGCAGAAAAAGAGGACCCTGTCAAGGCTGATACTTTGACGACAGTGACAGGGCTTTCCACCAAATTCAGCAGATAGGCCCAACTCTGATTGGCTCCTCAGATTTCCCCAGCGTTAGTAGGTTCTACGAAAATATTTTATTTCAAAAATGATTTTTTCATCTTAATGTAATATAATATTTTTCATTTAATACAGCAACAAAAAGGCAGGTAAGACACAGCCTGGCTGTTTGGCTGAAAATGATTTTAAATATAAATCTTAGAATATGGAAGTCATGTATGGTTCTCCATACCGATATTTTTTATGGCAAACGATAACAGCCGCAAATTCACACAAAATCATATAATATTTTGCATGCAACCCTAAATTGTAGAGTTCTCAAGACCTGTCGTTTTTGGTGAAGATCGGTTAAGGGAAAGGGGTAGTTTACCTGCAACGGTTTTTTATCAAGGGTAATTTTACTTCCATATTCCTTAAGGAATGGAAGTATGGTGATGGCAAAAAAAATCGTGTTCGAGATTATTGCAGATTCTGATTCTACTACAGTCAAAACATGAAAAAAAGTCGTTTTCCGAAAAGTGTCTGTGTGTGTGTCTGTCTGTGTGTCTGTGTGTCTGTCTGTCTATCTGTCTGTGTGTCTATAGATTTTTTTTCTGTGGCAAACGATAACAGCCGCAAATTCAAACAGAATCAAATAATGTTTTGCATACAGGCCTGACTTGTGGAGTACTCGTGACCTATTGTTTTTGGTGAAGATCGGTTAAGGGAAAGGGGTAGTTTACCTGCAACGGTTTTTTTTAATCAAGGGTATCTTTGTTTGTTTGGCAAACGATAACAGCCGCCAATTCAAACAGAATCAAATAATGTTTCGCATACAGCCCTAAATTGTAGAGTTCTCAAGATCTGTCGATTTTGGTACAGATCGGTTAAGGGAAAGGGGTAGTTTACCTGCAACGTTTTATGTTTTAACAAGTGTATTTCCTATGGCAAACGATAAAAGCTGTAAATGTGAACAGAATCAAACAATGTTTTGCATACAGCCCTGATTTGTAGAGTACCCAAGACCTATTGTTTTTGGTGAAGATCGGTAAAGGGGAAGGGGTAGTTTACCTGCAACGTTTTATGTTTTAAAAGGGTATTTTCTATGGCAAACGATAAGAGACGCAAATTCAAACAGAAACAAATAATGTTTTGCATACTGCCCTGATTTGTAGAGTACCCAGGACCTATGGTTTTTGGTGAAGATCGGTTAAGGGAAAGGGGTAGTTTACCTGCAACGTTTTATGTTTTAAAAGGGTATTTTTTATGGCAAAAGATAAGAGTCGCATATTCAAACAGAATCAAATAATGTTTTGCATACAGACCTGAATTGTAGTGTTCTCAAGACCTGTTTGTCTTGGTGAAGATCGGTTAAGGGAATAGGGTAGTTTACAAGCAACATTTTATGTTTTAACAAGGGTAATTTTTTTTATGATGAACGATAACTCCCGTACATTAAAACAGAATCAACAACTCTTCTGCATACCTTTTTGAATTATACAGAACTCAAGGTCTGTTGATTTTGTTGAAGATCGGTTAAGGGAAAGGGGTAGTTTACCTGCAACGTTTTATGTTTTAACAAGGGTATTTTCTATGGCAAACGATAACAGCCGCAAATTCAAACAGAATCAAATGATTATTTGCATACAGCCCTGATTTGTAGAGTACTCAAGACCTATTGTTTTTGGCGAAGATCGGTTAAGGGAAAGGAGTAGTTAACAGCAACGGTTTTTTTTAAATCAAGGGTAATTTTACTTCCATGTTCCTTAAGGAAATGGAAGTATGGTGATGTCAAAAAAAATCGTGTTCGAGATTATTGCAGATTCTGATTGTACTACACTGAAAACATGAAAAAAGTCGTTTTACTTCCATATTCCTTAAGGAAGTATGGTGATGGAAAAAAAAATCGTGTTCGAGATTAATGCAGATTCTGATTCTACTACACTCAAAACATGAAAAAAAGTCGTTTTCCGAAAAGTGTGTGTGTGTGTGTGTGTGTGTGTGTGTGTGTGTGTCTGTCTATCTGTCTATCTGTGTGTGTGTATGTAGTTTTTTTTTCTATGGCAAACGATAACAGCCGGAAATTCAAACAGAATCAAACAATTTTTTGCATACAGTCCTGATGTGTAGAGTACTCGCGACCTATTGTTTTTGGTGAAGATCGGTTGAGGGAAAGGGGTAGTTTACCTGCAACGGTTTTTTTTTATCAAGGGTGATTTTGTTTGTTTGGCAAACGATAACAGCCGCAAATCCAAACAGAATCAAATAATGTTTCGCACGCAGCCCTGAATTGTAGAGTTCTCACGATCTGTTGATTTTGGTAAAGATCGGTTAAGGGAAAGGGGTAGTTTACCTGTACCGTTTTATGTTTTAACAATGGTATTTACTATGGCAAACGATAACAGCCGCAAATTCAAACATAATCAAATAATGTTTTGCATACTGCCCTAAGTTGTAGATTTCTCAAGACCTTTCGTTTTTGGTGAAGATCGGTTAAGGGAAAGGGGTAGTTTACCTGCAACGTTTTATGTTGTTAAGGGTATTTTCTAAGGCAAACGATAAGAGCCGCAAATTCAAACAGAATCAAATACGTTTTTGCATACAGCCCTGATTTCTTGGGTACTAAAGACCTATTGTTTTTGGTGAAGATCGTTTAAGGGAAAGGGGTAGTTTACCTGCCACGGTTTTTGTTTTATCAAGGGTATTTTTTATGGCAAACGATAACAGCCGCAAATTCACACAAATCATATAATATTTTGCATACAACCCTAAAGTGTAGAGTTCTCCAGACCTGTCGTTTTTGGTGAAGATCGGTTAAGGGAAAGGGGTAGTTTACCTGCAACGGTTTTTTATCAAGGGTAATTTTGTTTGTTTGGCAAACGATAACAGCCGCAAATTCAAACAGAATCAAATAATGTTTCGCATACAGCCCTGAATTGTAGAGTTCTCACGATCTGTTGATTTTGGTAAAGATCGGTTAAGGGAAAGGGGTAGTTTACCTGTACCGTTTTATGTTTTAACAATGGTATTTAATATGGCAAACGATAACAGCCGCAAATTCAAACATAATCAAATAATGTTTTGCATACTGCCCTAAATTGTAGAGGTCTCAAGACCTTTTGTTTTTGGTGAAGATCGGTTAAGGGAAAGGGGTAGTTTACCTGCAACGTTTTATGTTTTTAAGGGTATTTTCTATGGCAAACGATAAGAGCCGCAAATTCAAACAGAATCAAATACCTTTTTGCATACGGCCCTGATTTCTTGAGTACTAAAGACCTATTGTTTTTGGTGAAGATCGTTTAAGGGAAAGGGGTAGTTTACCTGCCACGTTTTTTGTTTTATCAAGTGTATTTTTTATGGCAAACGATAACAGCCGCAAATTCACACAAAATCATATAATATTTTGCATGCAACCCTAAATTGTAGAGTTCTCAAGACCTGTCGTTTTTGGTGAAGATCGGTTAAGGGAAAGGGGTAGTTTACCTGCAACTGTTGTTTTAAATCAAGGGTAATTTTTTTAATTTTTTATGGCAAACGATAACAGCCGCAAATTCAAACAGAATCAACTACTCTTTTGCATACAGCCCTGAATTATAGAGTTCTGAAGACCAGTTGGTTTTGGTGAAGATCGGTTAAGGGGAAGGGGTAGTTTACCTGCAACTGTTGTTTTAAATCAAGGGTAATTTTTTTTATTTTTTATGGCAAACGATAACAGCCGCAAATTCAAACAGAATCAACTACTCTTTTGCATACAGCCCTGAATTATAGAGTTCTCAAGACCTGTTGGTTTTGGTGAAGATCGGTTAAGGGGAAGGGGTAGTTTACCTACAGCGTTTTATGTTTTAAAAGGGTATTTTCTTTGGCAAACGATAAGAGCCGCAAATTCAAACAGGATCAAATAAGTTTTTGCATACAGTCCTGATTTCTTGAGTACTAAAGACCTATTGTTTTTGGTGAAGATCGTTTAAGGGAAAGGGGTAGTTTACCTGCCACGTTTTTGTTTTATCAAGGGTTTTTGTATGGCAAACGATAACAGCCGCAAATTCAAACAGAATCATATAATATTTTGCATACAGCCCTCAATTGTAGAGTTCTCAAGACCTATCATTTTTGGTGAAGATCGGTTAAGGGAAAGGGGTAGTTTACCTGCAACGGTTTTTTATCAAGGGTATTTTACTTCCATATTCCTTAAGGAATGGAAGTATGGTGATGGCAAAAAAATCGTGTTCGAGATTATTGCAGATTCTGATTCTACTACACTCAAAACATGAAAAAAAGTCGTTTTTACTTCCATATTCCTTAAGGAATGGAAGTATGGTGATGGCAAAAAAAATCGTGTTCGAGATTATTGCAGATTCTGATTGTACTACACTCAAAACATGAAAAAAAGTCGTTTTCCGAAAAGTGTCTGTGTCTGTCTGTCTGTAGATTTTTTTTTTATGGCAAACGATAACTGCCGCAAATTCAAACAGAATCAAATAATTTTTTGCATACAGCCCTCATTTGTAGAGTACTCGCGACCTATTGTTTTTGGTGAAGATCGGTTGAGGGAAAGGGGTAGTTTACCTGCAACGGTTTTTTTTATCAAGGGAAATTTTTTTTTTTGGCAAACGATAACAGCCGCAAATTCAAACAGATTCAAATAATGTTTCGCATACAGCCCTGAATTGTAGCGTTCTCAAGACCTGTTGTTTTTGGTGAAGATCGGTTAAGGGAAAGGGGTAGTTTACCTGTGACGTTTTATGTTTTAACAAGGGTATTTCTTATGGCAAACGATAACAGCCGCAAATTCAAACAGAATCAAAAGATTATTTGCATACAGCCCTCAATTGTAGTCTTCTCAAGACCTATTGTTTTTGGTGAAGATCGGTTAAGGGAAAGGGGTAGTTTACCTACAACGTTTCTTTTAACAAGGGTATTTTCTATGGCAAACGATAACAGCCGCAAGTTCAAACAGAATCAAATAATATTCTGCACACAGCCCTGATTTGTAGAGTACTCACGACCTGTTGTTTTTGGTGAAGATCGGTTGAGGGGAATGGGTAGTTTACCTGCAACATTTTTTTTTTCTATGGCAAACGATAACTGCCGCAAATTCAAACAGAATCAAATAATGTTTTGCATACATCCCTGAATTGTATAGGTCGCAAGGACGTTTGATTTTGGTGAAGATCGGTTAAGGGGAAGGGGTAGTTTACCTGCAACCTTTTACGTTTTAACAAGAGTAAAGTACTTGAAAATTTATTTAAACTTTTTGAAACAATGGTAATTGTTGAAAATAAAATAATTTTGTTGCCAGGTAACAAAAATAAAGTCATTTTGATTATAAAATATAAATATTTACAACAAGAAAAGAATTTTCAGTTTTCAAAATTTAAATATATTTTTATAAAACAATGGGTTCTTCATTGAGGTGGGGACCATGTCACTCACTCCATCTCAAGCCTCTCCCATTTTGCAGAAAAAGAGGACCCTGTCAAGGCTGATACTTTGACGACAGTGACAGGGCTTTCCACCAAATTCAGCAGATAGGCCCAACTCTGATTGGCTCCTCAGATTTCCCCAGCGTTAGTAGGTTCTACGAAAATATTTTATTTCAAAAATGATTTTTTCATCTTAATGTAATATAATATTTTTCATTTAATACAGCAACAAAAAGGCAGGTAAGACACAGCCTGGCTGTTTGGCTGAAAATGATTTTAAATATAAATCTTAGAATATGGAAGTCATGTATGGTTCTCCATACCGATATTTTTTATGGCAAACGATAACAGCCGCAAATTCACACAAAATCATATAATATTTTGCATGCAACCCTAAATTGTAGAGTTCTCAAGATCTGTCGTTTTTGGTGAAGATCGGTTAAGGGAAAGGGGTAGTTTACCTGCAACGGTTTTTTATCAAGGGTAATTTTACTTCCATATTCCTTAAGGAATGGAAGTATGGTGATGGCAAAAAAAATCGTGTTCGAGATTATTGCAGATTCTGATTCTACTACAGTCAAAACATGAAAAAAAGTCGTTTTCCGAAAAGTGTCTGTGTGTGTGTCTGTCTGTGTGTCTGTGTGTCTGTCTGTCTATCTGTCTGTGTGTCTATAGATTTTTTTTCTGTGGCAAACGATAACAGCCGCAAATTCAAACAGAATCAAATAATGTTTTGCATACAGGCCTGACTTGTGGAGTACTCGTGACCTATTGTTTTTGGTGAAGATCGGTTAAGGGAAAGGGGTAGTTTACCTGCAACGGTTTTTTTTAATCAAGGGTAACTTTGTTTGTTTGGCAAACGATAACAGCCGCCAATTCAAACAGAATCAAATAATGTTTCGCATACAGCCCTAAATTGTAGAGTTCTCAAGATCTGTCGATTTTGGTACAGATCGGTTAAGGGAAAGGGGTAGTTTACCTGCAACGTTTTATGTTTTAACAAGTGTATTTCCTATGGCAAACGATAAAAGCCGTAAATGTGAACAGAATCAAACAATGTTTTGCATACAGCCCTGATTTGTAGAGTACCCAAGACCTATTGTTTTTGGTGAAGATCGGTAAAGGGGAAGGGGTAGTTTACCTGCAACGTTTTATGTTTTAAAAGGGTATTTTCTATGGCAAACGATAAGAGACGCAAATTCAAACAGAAACAAATAATGTTTTGCATACTGCCCTGATTTGTAGAGTACCCAGGACCTATGGTTTTTGGTGAAGATCGGTTAAGGGAAAGGGGTAGTTTACCTGCAACGTTTTATGTTTTAAAAGGGTATTTTTTATGGCAAAAGATAAGAGTCGCATATTCAAACAGAATCAAATAATGTTTTGCATACAGACCTGAATTGTAGTGTTCTCAAGACCTGTTTGTCTTGGTGAAGATCGGTTAAGGGAATAGGGTAGTTTACAAGCAACATTTTATGTTTTAACAAGGGTAATTTTTTTTATGATGAACGATAACTCCCGTACATTAAAACAGAATCAACAACTCTTCTGCATACCTTTTTGAATTATACAGAACTCAAGGTCTGTTGATTTTGTTGAAGATCGGTTAAGGGAAAGGGGTAGTTTACCTGCAACGTTTTATGTTTTAACAAGGGTATTTTCTATGGCAAACGATAACAGCCGCAAATTCAAACAGAATCAAATGATTATTTGCATACAGCCCTGATTTGTAGAGTACTCAAGACCTATTGTTTTTGGCGAAGATCGGTTAAGGGAAAGGAGTAGTTAACAGCAACGGTTTTTTTTAAATCAAGGGTAATTTTACTTCCATGTTCCTTAAGGAAATGGAAGTATGGTGATGTCAAAAAAAATCGTGTTCGAGATTATTGCAGATTCTGATTGTACTACACTGAAAACATGAAAAAAGTCGTTTTACTTCCATATTCCTTAAGGAAGTATGGTGATGGAAAAAAAAATCGTGTTCGAGATTAATGCAGATTCTGATTCTACTACACTCAAAACATGAAAAAAAGTCGTTTTCCGAAAAGTGTGTGTGTGTGTGTGTGTGTGTGTGTGTGTGTCTGTCTATCTGTCTATCTGTGTGTGTGTATGTAGTTTTTTTTTCTATGGCAAACGATAACAGCCGGAAATTCAAACAGAATCAAACAATTTTTTGCATACAGTCCTGATGTGTAGAGTACTCGCGACTTATTGTTTTTGGTGAAGATCGGTTGAGGGAAAGGGGTAGTTTACCTGCAACGGTTTTTTTTTTATCAAGGGTGATTTTGTTTGTTTGGCAAACGATAACAGCCGCAAATCCAAACAGAATCAAATAATGTTTCGCACGCAGCCCTGAATTGTAGAGTTCTCACGATCTGTTGATTTTGGTAAAGATCGGTTAAGGGAAAGGGGTAGTTTACCTGTACCGTTTTATGTTTTAACAATGGTATTTACTATGGCAAACGATAACAGCCGCAAATTCAAACATAATCAAATAATGTTTTGCATACTGCCCTAAATTGTAGATTTCTCAAGACCTTTCGTTTTTGGTGAAGATCGGTTAAGGGAAAGGGGTAGTTTACCTGCAACGTTTTATGTTGTTAAGGGTATTTTCTAAGGCAAACGATAAGAGCCGCAAATTCAAACAGAATCAAATACGTTTTTGCATACAGCCCTGATTTCTTGGGTACTAAAGACCTATTGTTTTTGGTGAAGATCGTTTAAGGGAAAGGGGTAGTTTACCTGCCACGGTTTTTGTTTTATCAAGGGTATTATTTATGGCAAACGATAACAGCCGCAAATTCACACAAATCATATAATATTTTGCATACAACCCTAAAGTGTAGAGTTCTCCAGACCTGTCGTTTTTGGTGAAGATCGGTTAAGGGAAAGGGGTAGTTTACCTGCAACGGTTTTTTATCAAGGGTAATTTTGTTTGTTTGGCAAACGATAACAGCCGCAAATTCAAACAGAATCAAATAATGTTTCGCATACAGCCCTGAATTGTAGAGTTCTCACGATCTGTTGATTTTGGTAAAGATCGGTTAAGGGAAAGGGGTAGTTTACCTGTACCGTTTTATGTTTTAACAATGGTATTTAATATGGCAAACGATAACAGCCGCAAATTCAAACATAATCAAATAATGTTTTGCATACTGCCCTAAATTGTAGAGGTCTCAAGACCTTTTGTTTTTGGTGAAGATCGGTTAAGGGAAAGGGGTAGTTTACCTGCAACGTTTTATGTTTTTAAGGGTATTTTCTATGGCAAACGATAAGAGCCGCAAATTCAAACAGAATCAAATACCTTTTTGCATACGGCCCTGATTTCTTGAGTACTAAAGACCTATTGTTTTTGGTGAAGATCGTTTAAGGGAAAGGGGTAGTTTACCTGCCACGTTTTTTGTTTTATCAAGTGTATTTTTTATGGCAAACGATAACAGCCGCAAATTCACACAAAATCATATAATATTTTGCATGCAACCCTAAATTGTAGAGTTCTCAAGACCTGTCGTTTTTGGTGAAGATCGGTTAAGGGAAAGGGGTAGTTTACCTGCAACTGTTGTTTTAAATCAAGGGTAATTTTTTTAATTTTTTATGGCAAACGATAACAGCCGCAAATTCAAACAGAATCAACTACTCTTTTGCATACAGCCCTGAATTATAGAGTTCTGAAGACCAGTTGGTTTTGGTGAAGATCGGTTAAGGGGAAGGGGTAGTTTACCGGCAACTGTTGTTTTAAATCAAGGGTAATTTTTTTTATTTTTTATGGCAAACGATAACAGCCGCAAATTCAAACAGAATCAACTACTCTTTTGCATACAGCCCTGAATTATAGAGTTCTCAAGACCTGTTGGTTTTGGTGAAGATCGGTTAAGGGGAAGGGGTAGTTTACCTACAGCGTTTATGTTTTAAAAGGGTATTTTCTTTGGCAAACGATAAGAGCCGCAAATTCAAACAGGATCAAATAAGTTTTTGCATACAGTCCTGATTTCTTGAGTACTAAAGACCTATTGTTTTTGGTGAAGATCGTTTAAGGGAAAGGGGTAGTTTACCTGCCACGTTTTTGTTTTATCAAGGGTTTTTGTATGGCAAACGATAACAGCCGCAAATTCAAACAGAATCATATAATATTTTGCATACAGCCCTCAATTGTAGAGTTCTCAAGACCTATCATTTTTGGTGAAGATCGGTTAAGGGAAAGGGGTAGTTTACCTGCAACGGTTTTTTATCAAGGGTATTTTACTTCCATATTCCTTAAGGAATGGAAGTATGGTGATGGCAAAAAAATCGTGTTCGAGATTATTGCAGATTCTGATTCTACTACACTCAAAACATGAAAAAAAGTCGTTTTTACTTCCATATTCCTTAAGGAATGGAAGTATGGTGATGGCAAAAAAAATCGTGTTCGAGATTATTGCAGATTCTGATTGTACTACACTCAAAACATGAAAAAAAGTCGTTTTCCGAAAAGTGTCTGTCTGTCTGTCTGTAGATTTTTTTTTTATGGCAAACGATAACTGCCGCAAATTCAAACAGAATCAAATAATTTTTTGCATACAGCCCTCATTTGTAGAGTACTCGCGACCTATTGTTTTTGGTGAAGATCGGTTGAGGGAAAGGGGTAGTTTACCTGCAACGGTTTTTTTTATCAAGGGAAATTTTTTTTTTTGGCAAACGATAACAGCCGCAAATTCAAACAGATTCAAATAATGTTTCGCATACAGCCCTGAATTGTAGCGTTCTCAAGACCTGTTGTTTTTGGTGAAGATCGGTTAAGGGAAAGGGGTAGTTTACCTGTGACGTTTTATGTTTTAACAAGGGTATTTCTTATGGCAAACGATAACAGCCGCAAATTCAAACAGAATCAAAAGATTATTTGCATACAGCCCTCAATTGTAGACTTCTCAAGACCTGTTGTTTTTGGTGAAGATCGGTTAAGGGAAAGGGGTAGTTTACCTACAACGTTTCTTTTAACAAGGGTATTTTCTATGGCAAACGATAACAGCCGCAAGTTCAAACAGAATCAAATAATATTCTGCACACAGCCCTGATTTGTAGAGTACTCACGACCTGTTGTTTTTGGTGAAGATCGGTTGAGGGGAATGGGTAGTTTACCTGCAACATTTTTTTTTTCTATGGCAAACGGTAACTGCCGCAAATTCAAACAGAATCAAATAATGTTTTGCATACATCCCTGAATTGTAGAGGTCTGAAGGACCTTTGATTTTGGTGAAGATCGGTTAAGGGGAAGGGGTAGTTTACCTGCAACCTTTTACGTTTTAACAAGAGTAAAGTACTTGAAAATTTATTTAAACTTTTTGAAACAATGGTAATTGTTGAAAATAAAATAATTTTGTTGCCAGGTAACAAAAATAAAGTCATTTTGATTATAAAATATAAATATTTACAACAAGAAAAGAATTTTCAGTTTTCAAAATTTAAATATATTTTTATAAAACAATGGGTTCTTCATTGAGGTGGGGACCATGTCACTCACTCCATCTCAAGCCTCTCCCATTTTGCAGAAAAAGAGGACCCTGTCAAGGCTGATACTTTGACGACAGTGACAGGGCTTTCCACCAAATTCAGCAGATAGGCCCAACTCTGATTGGCTCCTCAGATTTCCCCAGCGTTAGTAGGTTCTATGAAAATATTTTATTTCAAAAATGATTTTTTCATCTTAATGTAATATAATATTTTTCATTTAATACAGCAACAAAAAGGCAGGTAAGACACAGCCTGGCTGTTTGGCTGAAAATGATTTTAAATATAAATCTTAGAATATGGAAGTCATGTATGGTTCTCCATACCGATATTTTTTATGGCAAACGATAACAGCCGCAAATTCACACAAAATCATATAATATTTTGCATGCAACCCTAAATTGTAGAGTTCTCAAGACCTGTCGTTTTTGGTGAAGATCGGTTAAGGGAAAGGGGTAGTTTACCTGCAACGGTTTTTTATCAAGGGTAATTTTACTTCCATATTCCTTAAGGAATGGAAGTATGGTGATGGCAAAAAAAATCGTGTTCGAGATTATTGCAGATTCTGATTCTACTACACTCAAAACATGAAAAAAAGTCGTTTTCCGAAAAGTGTCTGTGTGTGTGTCTGTCTGTGTGTCTGTGTGTCTGTCTGTCTATCTGTCTGTGTGTCTATAGATTTTTTTTCTGTGGCAAACGATAACAGCCGCAAATTCAAACAGAATCAAATAATGTTTTGCATACAGGCCTGACTTGTGGTGTACTCGCGACCTATTGTTTTTGGTGAAGATCGGTTAAGGGAAAGGGGTAGTTTACCTGCAACGGTTTTTTTTAATCAAGGGTAACTTTGTTTGTTTGGCAAACGATAACAGCCGCCAATTCAAACAGAATCAAATAATGTTTCGCATACAGCCCTAAATTGTAGAGTTCTCAAGATCTGTCGATTTTGGTACAGATCGGTTAAGGGAAAGGGGTAGTTTACCTGCAACGTTTTATGTTTTAACAAGTGTATTTCCTATGGCAAACGATAAAAGCCGTAAATGTCAACAGAATCAAACAATGTTTTGCATACAGCCCTGATTTGTAGAGTACCCAAGACCTATTGTTTTTGGTGAAGATCGGTAAAGGGGAAGGGGTAGTTTAACTGCAACGTTTTATGTTTTAAAAGGGTATTTTCTATGGCAAACGATAAGAGACGCAAATTCAAACAGAAACAAATAATGTTTTGCATACTGCCCTGATTTGTAGAGTACCCAGGACCTATGGTTTTTGGTGAAGATCGGTTAAGGGAAAGGGGTAGTTTACCTGCAACGTTTTATGTTTTAACAAGGGTATTTTCTATGGCAAACGATAACAGCCGCAAATTCAAACAGAATCAAATGATTATTTGCGTACAGCCCTGATTTGTAGAGTACTCAAGACCTATTGTTTTTGGCGAAGATCGGTTAAGGGAAAGGGGTAGTTAACAGCAACGGTTTTTTTTAAATCAAGGGTAATTTTACTTCCATGTTCCTTAAGGAAATGGAAGTATGGTGATGTCAAAAAAAATCGTGTTCGAGATTATTGCAGATTCTGATTGTACTACACTGAAAACATGAAAAAAGTCGTTTTACTTCCATATTCCTTAAGGAAGTATGGTGATGGAAAAAAAAATCGTGTTCGAGATTAATGCAGATTCTGATTCTACTACACTCAAAACATGAAAAAAAGTCGTTTTTCGAAAAGTGTGTGTGTGTGTGTGTGTGTGTGTGTGTGTGTCTATCTGTCTATCTGTGTGTGTGTATGTAGTTTTTTTTTTCTATGGCAAACGATAACAGCCGGAAATTCAAACAGAATCAAACAATTTTTTGCATACAGTCCTGATGTGTAGAGTACTCGCGACCTATTGTTTTTGGTGAAGATCGGTTGAGGGAAAGGGGTAGTTTACCTGCAACGGTTTTTTTTTTATCAAGGGTGATTTTGTTTGTTTGGCAAACGATAACAGCCGCAAATCCAAACAGAATCAAATAATGTTTCGCATGCAGCCCTGAATTGTAGAGTTCTCACGATCTGTTGATTTTGGTAAAGATCGGTTAAGGGAAAGGGGTAGTTTACCTGTACCGTTTTATGTTTTAACAATGGTATTTACTATGGCAAACGATAACAGCCGCAAATTCTTACATAATCAAATAATGTTTTGCATACTGCCCTAAATTGTAGATTTCTCAAGACCTTTCGTTTTTGGTGAAGATCGGTTAAGGGAAAGGGGTAGTTTACCTGCAACGTTTTATGTTGTTAAGGGTATTTTCTAAGGCAAACGATAAGAGCCGCAAATTCAAACAGAATCAAATACGTTTTTGCATACAGCCCTGATTTCTTGGGTACTAAAGACCTATTGTTTTTGGTGAAGATCGTTTAAGGGAAAGGGGTAGTTTACCTGCCACGGTTTTTGTTTTATCAAGGGTATTTTTTATGGCAAACGATAACAGCCGCAAATTCAAACAAATCATATAATATTTTGCATACAACCCTAAAGTGTAGAGTTCTCCAGACCTGCCGTTTTTGGTGAAGATCGGTTAAGGGAAAGGGGTAGTTTACCTGCAACGGTTTTTTATCAAGGGTAATTTTGTTTGTTTGGCAAACGATAACAGCCGCAAATTCAAACAGAATCAAATAATGTTTCGCATACAGCCCTGAATTGTAGAGTTCTCAAGACCTGTCGTTTTTGGTGAAGATCGGTTAAGGGAAAGGGGTAGTTTACCTGCAACGGTTTTTTATCAAGGGTAATTTTACTTCCATATTCCTTAAGGAATGGAAGTATGGTGATGGCAAAAAAAATCGTGTTCGAGATTATTGCAGATTCTGATTCTACTACACTCAAAACATGAAAAAAAGTCGTTTTCCGAAAAGTGTCTGTGTGTGTGTCTGTCTGTGTGTCTGTGTGTCTGTCTGTCTATCTGTCTGTGTGTCTATAGATTTTTTTTCTGTGGCAAACGATAACAGCCGCAAATTCAAACAGAATCAAATAATGTTTTGCATACAGGCCTGACTTGTGGAGTACTCGCGACCTATTGTTTTTGGTGAAGATCGGTTAAGGGAAAGGGGTAGTTTACCTGCGACGGTTTTTTTTAATCAAGGGTAACTTTGTTTGTTTGGCAAACGATAACAGCCGCCAATTCAAACAGAATCAAATAATGTTTCGCATACAGCCCTAAATTGTAGAGTTCTCAAGATCTGTCGATTTTGGTACAGATCGGTTAAGGGAAAGGGGTAGTTTACCTGCAACGTTTTATGTTTTAACAAGTGTATTTCCTATGGCAAACGATAAAAGCCGTAAATGTCAACAGAATCAAACAATGTTTTGCATACAGCCCTGATTTGTAGAGTACCCAAGACCTATTGTTTTTGGTGAAGATCGGTAAAGGGGAAGGGGTAGTTTACCTGCAACGTTTTATGTTTTAAAAGGGTATTTTCTATGGCAAAAGATAAGAGTCGCAAATTCAAACAAAATCAAATAATACTTTGCATACAGTCCTGATTTGTAGAGTACTCAAGACCTATTGATTTTGATGAAGATCGGTTAAGGGAAAGGGGTAGTTTACCAGCAACTGTTGTTTTAAATCAAGGGTAATTTTTTTAATTTTTTATGGCAAACGATAACAGCCGCAAATTCAAACAGAATCAACTACTCTTTTGCATACAGCCCTGAATTATAGAGTTCTCAAGACCTGTTGGTTTTGGTGAAGATCGGTTAAGGGGAAGGGGTAGTTTACCTACAACGTTTTTTTATCATGCGTATTTTCTATGGCAAACGATAACAGCCGCAAATTCAAACAGAATCAAATAATTTTTTGCATACGTCCCTGAATTGTAGAGGTCTCAATGACTTTCGATTTTGGTGAAGATCGGTTAATGGGAAGGGGTAGTTTACCTGCAACCTTTTACGTTTTAACAAGAGTAAAGTACTTGAAAATTTATTTAAACTTTTTGAAACAATGGTAATTGTTAAAAATAAAATAATTTTGTTGCCAGGCAATAAAATTATAATTTTTTCATTTTAATGTAATATAATATTATTCATTTAATACAGCAGTAAAAAGGCAGGTAAGACACAGCCTGGCTGTTTGGCTGAAAATGATTTTAAATATAAATCTTAGAATATGGAAGTCATGTATGGTTCTCCATACCGATATTACTTCCATATTCCTTAAGGAATGGAAGTATGGTGATGCAAAAAAAATCGTGTTCGAGATTATTGCAGATTCTGATTGTACTACACTCAAAACATGAAAAAAAGTCGTTTTTCGAAAAGTGTCTGTGTGTGTGTCTGTCTGTGTGTCTGTGTGTCTGTCTGTGTGTGTGTCTGTAGATTTTTTTCTATGGCAAACGATAACAGCCGCAAATTCAAAGCGAATCAAATAATTTTTTGCATGCAGTCCTGATTTGTAGGGTACTCGCGACGTATTGTTTTTGGTGAAGATCGGTTGAGGGAAGGGGGTAGTTTACCTGCAACGGTTTTTTTTTATCAAGGGTAATTTTGTTTGTTTGGGAAACGATAACAGCCGCAAATTCAAACAGAATTAAATAATGTTTCGTATACAGCCCTGAATTGTAGAGTTCTCAAGACCTTTTGTTTTTGGTGAAGATCGGTTAAGGGAAAGGGGTAGTTTACCTGTAACTTTTATGTCTTAACAAGGGTATTTCCTATGGCAAACGATAACAGCCGCAAATTCAAACAGAATCAAACGATTATTTGCATACAGCACTAAATTGTAGAGTTCTCAAGACCTATTGTTTTTGGTGAAGATCGGTTGAGGGAAAGGGGTAGTTTACCGGCAACGTTTTTTTAACAAGGGTATTTTCTATGGCAAACGATAACAGCCGCAAATTCAAACAGAATCAAATAATGTTTTGCATACAGCCCTGATTTGTAGAGTGCTCAAGACATATTGTTTTTGGTGAAGATCGGTTAAGGGGTAGGGGTAGTTTACCTGCAACGTTTTTTTATCAAGCGTATTTTCTATGGCAAACGATAACTGCCGCAAATTCAAACAGAATCAAATAATTTTTTGCATACGTCCCTGAATTGTAGAGGTCTCAAGGACTTTCGATTTTGGTGAAGATCGGTTAAGGGGAAGGGGTAGTTTACCTGCAACCTTTTACGTTTTAACAAGAGTAAAGTACTTGAAAATTTATTTAAACTTTTTCAAACAATGGTAATTGTTAAAAATAAAATAATTTTGTTGCCGGGCAATAAAATTAAAATTTTTTCATTTTAATGTAAATCATGTATAAGAGAAAATATATCGCGCTTGGCAGGCGATATTAAGATTTAAATATAAATCTTAGAATATGGAAGTCATGTATGGTTCTCCATACCGATATTTTCGTGAAGTGTCTGTGTGTGTCTGTCTGTAGATTTTTTTTCTATGGCAAATGATAACAGCCGCAATTTCAAACAGAATCAAATAATTTTTTGCGTACAGCCCTGATTTGTAGAGTACTCACAACCTGTTGTTTTTGGTGAAGCTCAGTTGAGGGACAGGGGTAGTTTACCTGCAACGTTTTTTTATCAAGGGTATTTTCTATAGCAAACAGCCGCAAATTCAAACAGAATCAAATAATTTTTTTGCATACGTCCCTGAATTGTAGGGATCTCAAGGACTTTCGATTTTGGTGAAGATCGGTTAAGGGGAAGGGGTAGTGTACCTGCAACCTTTTACGTTTTAACAACAGTAAAGTACTTGAAAATTCATTTAAACTTTTTCAAAGAATGGTAATTGTTAAAAATAAAATAATTTTGTTGCCAGGCAATAAAATTATAATTTTTTAATTTTAATGTAAATTATGTATGAGTTAATATACATTTATAAAATGATATATCGTTCGTGGCAGGTAAGCATATCTCAGTTATGTAATGTTTACGTTTCCATTTTATTATAATGACTACAGCAATAAAAAGGCAGGGAACACACACACACACACACACACACACACACACACACACACACACACACACACACACACACACACACACACACACACACACACAATTCGCGTTATTTCTGGCCTCACTCATGTTTATTTTCTTACATTTGCACGCTTTTTAAATGGAAAGTGCCGAAACCCACACCAACATAACGCGTGTAAGCCGAAAAAATGGACATCAATTTGTTTCCTGTGGATCGCTGGGCAGTGTAACTGCACGTGTTTACAGAGGAACGATTCATAGACAGACTTTTCGTCTTTAGGGAATGAACCCTCTGCAAGATGCTGAGGGTCCATGAGTGACTTCGGAGCGCTCCTTCTTTTTCGCGTGTTTGTTCTGTGAAACATACTCTGTAGATTCGCAGCTTTACTCTAAGCAACGCTCAATAGGAAATGTTGAAAATTTTTGCCCACGGTGTATCCTCATTCACACTAAACCTGCTCTGATGTTTTAATTACGGACATCATAATATTAAAACTTTGGAAACTTGAGCACTACTTAATGGAGATCAATCATTAACTTATACAAGCCATTAATTTTATGCATATTTTTTATATTTATGTGTACAACGTTAAAACGTTATCGGCAACAAAGAAGTAGTTTTTGTTAAAATTCCTTCCCGGGATATTTGGCCGTAGTCCAATGTTTTCTACAAAACCAGACGTTTCGGCAATGCCATCGACTTCCATCATCAGTGAAAATCGAGTGCTATAACGTGAGGTGGTATACGTTAGTGACCACAGTACTGTGGTTAAGGCTGAAGTAAGTAGAAAGAAGTAGTTTCTATGGTAATATTTCATTTCGAAAATGGTTTTAAATATAAATCTTAGAATATGGAAGTCATGTATGGTTCTCCATACCGATATTTTCTATGGCAAACGATAACAGCTGCAAATTCAAACAGAATCAAATAACTTTTGCATACAGCCCTGATTTGTAGAGTACTCAATACCTGTTGTTTTTGGTGAAGATCGGTTAAGGAAAAGGGGTAGTTTACCAGCAATGTTTTTTTTTTTAATCAAGGGTAATTTTTTTCTATGGCAAACGATAACGGCCGCAAATTCAAACAGAATCAAATGATGTTTTGCATACAGCCCTGTATTATAGAGTTCTCAATACCTATTGGTGTTGGTGAAGATCGGTTAAGGGAAAGGGGTAGTTTACCTGCAACGTTTTATGTTTTAAAAGGGTATTTTCTTTGGCAAACGATAAGAGCCGCAAATTCAAACAGAATCAAATAAGTTTTTGCATACAGTCCTGATGTCTTGAGTACTAAAGACCTGTTGTTTTTGGTGAAGATCGTTTAAGGGAAAGGGGTAGTTTACCTGCCACGTTTTTGTTTTATCAAGGGTTTTTGTATGGCAAACGATAACAGCCGCAAATTCAAACATAATCATATAATATTTTGTATAAAGCACTCAATTGTAGAGTTCTCAAGACCTATCGTTTTTGGTGAAGATCGGTTAAGGGAAAGGGGTAGTTTACCTGCAACGGTTTTTTATCAAGGGTATTTTACTTAAATATTCCTTAAGGAATGGAAGTATGGTGATGGCAAAAAAATCGTGTTCGAGATTATTGCAGATTCTGATTGTACTACACTCAAAACATGAAAAAAAGTCGTTTTTTTCTATGGTAAACGATAATAGCCGCAAATTCAAACAGAATCAAATAATGTTTTACATACAGACCTGAATTGTAGTGTTCTCAAGACCTGTTTGTCTTGGTGAAGATCGGTTAAGGGAATAGGGTAGTTTACAAGCAACATTTTATGTTTTAACAAGGGTAATTTTTTTTATGATGAACGATAACTCCCGTACATTAAAACAGAATCAACAACTCTTCTGCATACCTTTTTGAATTATACAGAACTCAAGGTCTGTTGATTTTGTTGAAGATCGGTTAAGGGAAAGGGGTAGTTTACCTGCAACGTTTTATGTTTTAACAAGGGTATTTTCTATGGCAAACGATAACAGCCGCAAATTCAAACAGAATCAAATGATTATTTGCATACAGCCCTGATTTGTAGAGTACTCAAGACCTATTGTTTTTGGCGAAGATCGGTTAAGGGAAAGGGGCAGTTAACAGCAACGGTTTTTTTTAAATCAAGGGTAATTTTACTTCCATGTTCCTTAAGGAAATGGAAGTATGGTGATGACAAAAAAAATCGTGTTCGAGATTATTGCAGATTCTGATTGTACTACACTGAAAACATGAAAAAAGTCGTTTTACTTCCATATTCCTTAAGGAAGTATGGTGATGGAAAAAAAAATCGTGTTCGAGATTAATGCAGATTCTGATTCTACTACACTCAAAACATGAAAAAAAGTCGTTTTCCGAAAAGTGTGTGTGTGTGTGTGTGTGTGTGTGTGTGTGTGTGTGTGTGTGTGTGTCTATCTGTCTATCTGTGTGTGTGTGTGTGTGTGTCGGCTACCTAGAGCATTTGCCCGGGTAGGCTGTGATTGTTTTTGCTCTGCAAAATTTTTCCAATTTGTGCGGAAATATTGAGTTTTCATCATCATCATATTGTGCATCATCAACACTACAAGTTTCACCAACAGTTCAGTGCTACGCAGTTATATTTAATCTGTGCGGGAGTGTTTTTGTATCCGAGTGCTGTGCGGTCTGTGTTGTGTCCAATTGTGCCTGTGGATAGTTTTCAGTGTCTGGTGATCCCTCACTCCTAGACCTGCGTAGACGTTCATTTCGGCTTGTCCGAAATGGCGTCGAATACGCCCCCGAATCCTCTGCCGGCGCCGCTTGTTTCCTTAATGGAAACATGCTCAACCGGTTTCCGTACCACTCCACTTCCTCACGACAGTGAAAGTGATAGTGAAAGTGATAATAGTGCGGTAGATATGTGCAGTGTTGGGTCGGGGGACGGACAGTTCTCGCTTGTGGAGGGCAAATCTGCCAAACGCAAGCGAAAACTGGCCCAAACTCCGCCGCCCGCCTCAGCTGCAGATCTGCCATCTAATCATGGTAACAGCGGCACTCAGCGCGTGCAACGTGAGTATCCAGCTACTACCAAAACTGTGTCTTCCCCACGAATTCCTCCTATTGTAATTCCTGATAATAGGAATTATTCTGAACTTTTACGTTCCTTATCCCGAGCTCTCCCTTCGGTCAAGGTCGAGGCGAGGTGCCAAGGCGCCTCGCTAAAGCTGGCGACCGCTACAATCCCAGACTTCCGCTCTGTTCAGTCATTCCTGACAGAGCGTAAGATTTCTTTTCATACATTTGCCCTCCCGTCAGAGCGAGAAATCAAGGTCGTTCTGTCGGGAATTCCATCCTTTACCGAACCTGATGCCATCAGGCAGGAACTTGTTGCGCTCGGCTATGCGCCGACCGCGGTAAGCGTCCTGCATGTTGGCAAAGGTGATGACCGCCGACCTGTCAACAGCTTTCTTGTAAAGTTACTGAAAGTAGGCCCCTTCGAGGAGATTTACACTCTCCAGAATCTTCTGCACCTACGGGTGCAAGTCCGAACATTTGACCCGCGGCCCGGCCCCTCGCAGTGTTTCAACTGCCAGAGGTTCGGCCACAGCAGTCTTTTCTGCCATCAGCCCCCGCGTTGCGTGCGTTGTGCTGAGCCTCATCGTGGCTGTGATAAGCCTACGACGGGGTACACAGCTAAATGCTGCAACTGTAAAGGAGCCCATCCGGCTAATTACCGAGGCTGCCCTAACTTTATCGCCGCCATGAAACCGCAGCGACCTCCTGTGCGCCCTGGCGCGCAGGCAGGCCGTGTAGCTGGTCCTGGCCCTAACCGGCGAGCGGCTTTCCCGCCTCTCACTGGTGCATCTGCCCAGGTCCCGGCAGCAACTCCGGTTGCTTCCGGTGCCGCTGTCTCGCCTGCAGTCGTTGCTTCGGCGCCGCCTGCAGCGGCCTCAATCCCGGCGCCTACCGGAGCGCCCGCACCTTCCTACGCGGCCATGGCCGCTAAATCAGCCCCGCCTCCAGCCCGATCGGGCAAATCCAAGCGCTCTCGTCGTCGCCGGAACTCCGCCGGCCGACCTACATCATCACAGGTTCCACCTGTACCCTCTCCGCGGGCTCGACCCGCCCCCAGTCATCGTCCTCAACCTCCCAGCGAGCAGTCTACAGCTCAGTCCACCAGCCCAGCGCCATCTGCTACCCCTGTCGAGGCCAGTCAGGCTTGTCCTCCTGAATCCCGGGAATCTTCCCGGGCTTCGGCGGATCCCCTGACTGCCTGGGCAGATAATCTTGTTGCATCCATCAGGACTGCTCGCGACACTACCACTGTGCTTGCCCTGGTGTTCCAATCATTAGCTGCCCTCTTTCCTCTACTTCCCCTAAATGGCTAATAGCCTGAGGATCGTTGCGTGGAACGCCTTCGGGCTACTCCCCAGGCGATCTGAACTGATGACTTTTGTAACGGAGTATGATGTTGATATCATACTTCTTTCCGAGACTCATCTGGCTCATTACCACTCGTTTTCCCTTCCTGCCTATGCCTGTTATCGTCAGGATCGTCCCCTACGGCCTCGCTGTCCCCCCTCGGGGGGCACAGCTGTTTTAGTCCACAGGCGGATATCCCACAGGCTTTTGCCTCCTCTAGATACATCTATTATTGAAGGCTGCGCGGTGGCGGTGGACGCCGGCGGATCGGAGCTGCGCGTTGTTTCTGCGTACCTCCGGCCTGGCCGGCGAACTCCGCCACCGCCCGAGGAGTGGGACGCCCTCCTCGACCACCCCCTCTCAACCATTGTAGCCGGCGACTTAAACGCCAAACACCCTTCATGGAACAGCCGCGTTGTCAACGCCTATGGAAATTCTCTGTTCCGGTTCGTCTCTGGCGACCCGGCACTTAATGTCATCGGCCCTGAAGACCCTACCTACTTCCCCTTTCACGGCCATCGGCCGGACGTTCTTGACATAGTAGTTGTCAAGAACGTTGCCCGCAACATCGAGGTCTCGTCTGTGTCGGACCTTTCGTCCGATCACAATCCCCTTGTTATAACTGTTCGAGAGCTGTCGGCGTCACCCCGACTTCCCGCTCAGATTGTTAGGAGAGTCAACTGGCGATCCTATCATGACGAGCTCTCTCGAAGGTTACCATCTCTCCCGGCGGACCCAATCGTCACTCGTGACGATCTGGATCTCCGCGCCACAAATCTTCAGGAATTGGTCCAAGGTGTCATGGATCGACACACCTACGCACTCGAGGTGAATCATCGTAAATCGGCCTTACCTGCGGAAGTACTCCACGCCGTCTGGCTACGGCGCCAGCTCCGCCGCAGATGGCAAAGAACCCGCGACCCAGTCGTTAAGCGACGATTTCAACAACAGTCCCTTTACGTTCAGCAGCTACTGCGGGACGTAAACTCTGATCGATGGGACTCATACCTTGAGTCTCTTGAAGTCGACCACGCCTCCGTCTGGAGAGCGGTGAGTAGACTGACCCGCGAGAAGAGAACTCGCAACCCGCTGGAAACCCCGAACGGGGTTGTGTCTTCATCAGAAGGCAAGGCTGAGGTCTTCGCCGACTGCATGGAGTCGCAATTTACCGTTCATCGAGGCGTTTCGGACCCTGCTCACTCGGCAGAAGTCCGGGACTTCCTATCTGGTTATTTTTCTCGCCCTCCCGATGGCCCAGACCTCCCGTTCGACAGAGACGAACTCGTTTCGTCTGTCTGTCGACTAAACCGCCGTCGCGCCCCCGGTCCTGACCGGATCGGGGCCGCTGCATTACAATATCTCCCGGCCTCAGGCGTTGACCTCGTTCTCGAGCTGTTCAACTCTTGTCTCCGGCTACAGTACTTCCCCCGCCTGTGGAAAAATGCCAACATCGTTATGGTTCCTAAACCCCGCAAGCCGCGCATGCTTCCTGAAAGCTATCGGCCAATATCTCTCTTGCCAGTTATCTCGAAGGTGTTCGAGCGGCTCCTGCTGGCCCGCATCTCGCCGTTGTTGGATAATTTTATCCGCAACGAACAGTTCGGGTTTCGCAGAGAGCACTCGACCACGCTTCAACTAGTCCGCGTGGTAACGCAACTCTCTGACGCCACCAACAGGCGAGCGGCTACGGCCGCCGCACTGCTGGACGTGAGCAAGGCCTTCGACAAAGTCTGGCACGAAGGTCTTCTCTTCAAACTCGCTAACTCCCCCTTACCATCGTCCATAGTGTTTTTCCTCCGGTCGTATCTCAGCGACCGAACCTTCAGGGTGAGCGTCGACGGAACCTGCTCTGCAGTTCGTCCTGTCGCCGCTGGCGTACCCCAGGGATCTGTCCTCGGCCCCGTTCTGTACCTCGTGTACACGAACGACCTGCCTGTTTTGCCCGGAGTCACGTTGTCTTTGTTCGCTGACGATGCAATGTATCATTACAGCTCTGTGTCCCCGCGTTTTTCGAGTACACAGTTGCAGCGTCAGTTGGACCAGCTTCCGGACTGGCTACGGAAATGGCGGGTGACGATCAACACGGAGAAATCCGAGGCGATCTGTTTCACTCGTAAGTCCATCTCCCGATGCCAGCCCCTCTCCCTTGAAGGGAGGCCTATCGCCTACAAAGAGTCGGTGAAGTATCTAGGCGTTCGGCTAGATCGTCGCCTTTGCTTCAACGCCCACGTGACGGACACCCTTGCCAAGGCTCGCGGCGTCCGAGCCAAACTTTACCCATACCTCGCGTGCCGCAGCCCCCTGGCGCTGCGCACGAAAGTTACCCTCTATCTGTTGTTTCTCCGGTCTGTATTGACCTATGCGGCACCTGTATGGTGGTCACTTGCCTCCGCCACCAACAGGCGTAGGCTGGAAAGTTTCCAATCCAGAACCCTCCGTTCCTTGTCGGGATCTCCTTGGTTTGTTAGAAACAGTGTAATTCGAGGAGGTCTACGAGTTCCTGCTCTCTCAGCCTTTGTCTGGTCATTAGCTGCGACTCTCTTTGCCGCAGCTGAGACCTCTTCCTTCCCTTACCTCAGAACCATCAGCACCACGCAACCACCTCCCCCTGTCCGGGTCAAACGCTCTCGGGCGATTCTCGATGACCCGCCATAAGTTTAAGTAACCTGCTTAAACCTCAATTTGAATATTCACCATCTGCCCATGCCCCAGAATTTACCTGCTAAGCTGTTTCCTTCCTCCCTTCCTAGTATGCCGACCGCGCTGAATGCTGCTGCTACGCGCTATCACTGGCACGGAGGCTCTCTGCCTCGCGGGGAGCGACCGACGCCTCACGGCGTCTGCACGCGGGACTGGGAACGGGTGACATCTGTCATCTGAACCCGTTCATGCGGCAGTGCCCATTGATTGCAAATATTTTAAAATAAATAAAAATTAAAACCTTTCTCCCCCGCCTTCTCAGTTAACTGGTTGGCGGTTGTCCATTCCTATTTTTAGGCACCAGTCGAAGAACCAGACCTATGTATATCCACAGGCAGCCATTGAGCTCGACTCAGATGCTGCAGTCATGCACCGGGTGCAAAGACGCCCCGCTACTACAATGCTACATGCTACATGCTACATGTGTGTGTGTCTGTAGATTTTTTTTCTATGGCAAACGATAACAGCCGCAAATTCAAACAGAATCAAACAATTTTTTGCATACAGTCCTGATTTGTAGAGTAACCGCGACCTATTGTTTTTGGTGAAGATCGGTTGAGGGAAAGGGGTAGTTTACCTGCAACGTTTTTTTTTTATCAAGGGTAATTTTGTTTGTTTGGCAAACGATAACAGCCGCAAATTCAAACAGAATCAAATAATTTTTCGCATACAGCCCTGAATTGTAGAGTTCTCACGATCTGTTGATTTTGGTAAAGATCGGTTAAGGGAAAGGGGTAGTCTACCTGTACCGTTTTATGTTTTAACAATGGTATTTAATATGGCAAACGATAACAGCCGCAAATTCAAACATAATCAAATAATGTTTTGCATACTGCCCTAAATTGTAGAGTTCTCAAGACCTTTTGTTTTTGGTGAAGATCGGTTAAGGGAAAGGGGTAGTTTACCTGCAACGTTTTATGTTGTTAAGGGTATTTTCTAAGGCAAACGATAAGAGCCGCAAATTCAAACAGAATCAAATACGTTTTTGCATAAAGCCCTGATTTCTTGGGTACTAAAGACCTGTTGTTTTTGGTGAAGATCGTTTAAGGGAAAGGGGTAGTTTACCTGCCACGTTTTTTGTTTTATCAAGTGTATTTTTTATGGCAAACGATAACAGCCGCAAATTCACACAAAATCATATAATATTTTGCATGCAACCCTAAATTGTAGAGTTCTCAAGACCTGTCGTTTTTGGTGAAGATCGGTTAAGGGAAAGGGGTAGTTTACCTGCAACGGTTTTTTATCAAGGGTAATTTTACTTCCATATTCCTTAAGGAATGGAAGTATGGTGATGGCAAAAAAAATCGTGTTCGAGATTATTGCAGATTCTGATTCTACTACACTCAAAACATAAAACAAAGTCGTTTTCCGAAAAGTGTCTGTGTGTGTGTCTGTCTGTGTGTCTGTGTGTCTATCTGTCTATCTGTCTGTGTGTCTATAGATTTTTTTTCTGTGGCAAACGATAACAGCCGCAAATTCAAACATAATCAAATAATGTTTTGCATACAGGCCTGACTTTGTGGAGTACTCGCGACCTATTGTTTTTGGTGAAGATCGGTTAAGGGAAAGGGGTAGTTTACCGGCAACGGTTTTTTTTAATCAAGGGTAACTTTGTTTGTTTGGCAAACGATAACAGCCGCCAATTCAAACAGAATCAAATAATGTTTCGCATACAGCCCTAAATTGTAGAGTTCTCAAGATCTGTCGATTTTGGTACAGATCGGTTAAGGGAAAGGGGTAGTTTACCTGCAACGTTTTATGTTTTAACAAGTGTATTTCTTATGGCAAACGATAAAAGCCGCAAATGTGAACAGAATCAAACAATGTTTTGCATACAGCCCTGATTTGTAGAGTACCCAAGACCTTTTGTTTTTGGTGAAGATCGGTTAAGGGGAAGGGGTAGTTTACCTGCAACGTTTTATGTTTTAAAATGGTATTTTCTATGGCAAACGATAAGAGACGCAAATTCAAACAGAAACAAATAATGTTTTGCATACAGCCCTGATTTGTAGAGTACCCAGGACCTATTGTTTTTGGTGAAGATCGGTTAAGGGAAAGGGGTAGTTTACCTGCAACGTTTTATGTTTTAAAAGGGTATTTTTTATGGCAAAAGATAAGATTCGCAAATTCAAACAAAATCAAATAATACTTTGCATACAGTTCTGATTTGTAGAGTACTCAAGACCTATTGATTTTGATGAAGATCGGTTAAGGGAAAGGGGTAGTTTACCTGCAACTGTTGTTTTAAATCAAGGGTAATTTTTTTTATTTTTTATGGCAAACGATAACAGCCGCAAATTCAAACAGAATCAACTACTCTTTTGCATACAGCCCTGAATTATAGAGTTCTCAAGACCTGTTGGTTTTGGTGAAGATCGGTTAAGGGGAAGGGGTAGTTTACCTGCAACTGTTGTTTTAAATCAAGGGTAATTTTTTTATTTTTTATGGCAAACGATAACAGCCGCAAATTCAAACAGAATCAACTACTCTTTTGCATACAGCCCTGAATTATAGAGTTCTCAAGACCTGTTGGTTTTGGTGAAGATCGGTTAAGGGGAAGGGGTAGTTTACCTACAACGTTTTTTTATCAAGCGTATTTTCTATGGCAAACGATAACAGCCGCAAATTCAAACAGAATCAAATAATGTTTTGCATACAGTCCTGATTTGTAGAGTACTCAAGACCTATTGTTTTTGGTGAAGATCGGTTAAGGGGAAGGGGTAGTTTACCTGCAACCTTTTACGTTTTATTTTCTATGGCAAACGATAACAGCCGCAAATTCAAACAGAATCAAATAATGTTTTGCATACAGCCCTGATTTGTAGAGTACTCAAGACCTATTGTTTTTGGTGAAGATCGGTTAAGGGGAAGGGGTAGTTTACCTGCAACGTTTTTTTATCAAGCGTATTTTCTATGGCAAACGATAACAGCCGCAAATTCAAACAGAATGAAATAATTTTTTGCATACGTCCCTGAATTGTAGAGGTCTCAATGACTTTCGATTTTGGTGAAGATCGGTTAAGGGGAAGGGGTAGTTTACCAGCAACCTTTTACGTTTTAACAAGAGTAAAGTACTTGAAAATTTATTTAAACTTTTTGAAACAATGGTAATTGTTAAAAATAAAATAATTTTGTTGCCAGGCAATAAAATTATAATTTTTTCATTTTAATGTAATATAATATTTTTCATTTAATACAGCAATAAAAAGGCAGGTAAGACACAGCCTGGTTGTTTGGCTGAAAATGATTTTAAATATAAATCTTAGAATATGGAAGTCATGTATGGTTCTCCATACCGATATTTTCGAAAAGTGTCTGTGTGTCTGTCTGTCTGTAGATTTTTTTTTCTATGGCAAACGATAACAGCCGCAAATTCAAGCAGAATCAAATAATTTTTTGCATACAGCCCTGATTTGTAGAGTACTCACGACCTATTGTTTTTGGTGAAGATCGGTTAAGGGAAAGGGGTAGTTTACCTGCAACGTTTTGTTTTAACAAGGGTATTTTCTATGGCAAACGATAACAGCCGGAAATTCAAACAGAATCAAATAATTTTTTGCATACACCCATAAATTGTAGAGTTCTTAAGACCTATTGTTTTTGATGAAGATCGGTTAAGGGAAAGGGGTAGTTTACCTGCAACGTTTTGTTTTAACAAGGGTATTTTCTATGGCAAACGATAACAGCCGGAAATTCAAAAAGAATCAAATAATTTTTTGCATGCAACTCTGAATTATAGAGTTTTCAAGACCTTTTGTTTTTGGTGAAGATCGGTTAAGGGAAAGGGGTAGTTTACCAGCAATGGTTTTTTTATATCAAGGGTAATTTTTTTTTTTTTGCAAACGATAACAGCCGCAAATTCAAACAGAATCAAATAATGTTTCGCACACAGCCCTGAATTATGGAGTTCTCAAGACCTATTGTTTTTGGTGAAGATCGGTTAAGGGAAAGGGGTAGTTTACCTGCAACATTTTATGTTTTAACAAGGGTATTTTCTATGGCAAACGATAACAGCCGCAAATTCAAACAGAATCAAATAAGTTTTTGCATGCAACTCTGAATTATAGAGTTTTCAAGACCTTTTGTTTTTGGTGAAGATCGGTTAAGGGAAAGGGGTAGTTTACCTGCAACGTTTTATGTTTTAACAAGGGTAATTTTTTCTATGACGAATGATAACTGCCGCATATTCAAACAGAATCAAATAATTTTTTCTATACATCACTGAATTGTAGAAAACTCGATGCCTTTTGATTTTGGTGAAGATCGTTAAGGGGAAAGGGTAGTTTACCTGCAACCTTTTACGTTTTAACAACAGTAAAGTATTTGAAAATTCATTTAAACTTTTTCAAACAATGGTAATTGTTAAAAATAAAATAATTTTGTTGCCAGGCAATAAAATTAGAATTTTTTCATTTTAATGTAAATCATGTATGAGAGAAAATATATCGTTCGTGGCAGGCATGCATATCTCAGTTATGTAATGTTTGCGTTTCCATTTTATTATTATGACTACCGCAATAAAAAGGCAGGGAAGACACACACACACACACACACACACACACACACACACACACACACACACACACACACACACACACACACACACACACACACACACACACACACACACACACACACACACACACACACACACACACACACACACACACACACACACACACACACACACACACACACACACACACACACACACACACACACACACACACACACACACACAATTTGCGTTATTTCTGGCCTCATTCATGTTTATTTTCTTACATTTGCACGCTTTTTAATTGGAAAGTGCCGAAACCCATACCAACATAACGCGTGCAAGCCGAAATGTCCAGCGTGGATAGCGATTTGCTTCCTGTGGATCGCTGGGCAGTGTAACTGCACGTGTTTACAGAGGAAGGATTCATAGACAGACTTCGTCTTTAGGGAATGAACCCTCTGCAAGATGCTGAGGGTCCATGAGTGACTTCGGAGCGCTCCTTCTTTTCCGCGTGTTTGTTCTGTGAAACGTACACTGTAGATTCGCAGCTTTACTCTAAGCAACGCTCAGTAGGAAATGTTGAAAATGTTTGTCCACGGTGTACCCTCATACACACTAAACCTGCTCTGATGTTTTAATTACGGACATCATAATATTAAAACTTTGGAAACTTGAGCACTACTTAATGGAGATCAATCATTAACTTATACAAGCCATTAATTTTATGCATATTTTTTATATATATGTGTACAACGTTATCGGCAACAAAGAAGTAGTTTTTGTTAAAATTCCTTCCCGGGATATTTGGCTGTAGTCCAATGTTTTCTACAAAACCAGACGTTTCGGCAATGCCATCGACTTCCATCATCAGTGAAAATCGAGTGCAATAACGTGAGGTGGTATACGTTAGTGACCACAGTACTGTGGTTAAGGCTGAAGCAGTAAGTAGAAAGAAGTAGTTTCTATGGTAATATTTCATTTCGAAAATGATTTTAAATATAAATCTTGGAATATGGAAGTCATGTATGGTTCTCCATACCGATATTTACTTCCATATTCCTTAAGGAATGGAAGTATGGTGATGGCAAAAAAAATCGTGTTCGAGATTATTGCAGATTCTGATTCTACTACACTCAAAACATGAAAAAAAGTCGTTTTCCGAAAAGTGTCTGTGTGTGTGCCCAAGACCTTTTGTTTTTGGTGAAGATCGGTTAAGGGGAAGGGGTAGTTTACCTGCAACGTTTTATGTTTTAAAAGGGTATTTTCTATGGCAAACGATAAGAGACGCAAATTCAAACAGAAACAAATAATGTTTTGCATACAGCCCTGATTTGTAGAGTACCCAGGACCTATTGTTTTTGGTGAAGATCGGTTTAGGGAAAGGGGTAGTTTACCTGCAACGTTTTATGTTTTAAAAGGGTATTTTTTATGGCAAAAGATAAGATTCGCAAATTCAAACAAAATCAAATAATACTTTGCATACAGTCCTGATTTGTAGAGTACTCAAGACCTATTGATTTTGATGAAGATCGGTTAAGGGAAAGGGGTAGTTTACCAGCAACTGTTGTTTTAAATCAAGGGTAATTTTTTTTATTTTTTATGGCAAACGATAACAGCCGCAAATTCAAACAGAATCAACTACTCTTTTGCATACAGCCCTGACTTATAGAGTTCTCAAGACCTGTTGGTTTTGGTGAAGATCGGTTAAGGGGAAGGGGTAGTTTACCTGCAACTGTTGTTTTAAATCAAGGGTAATTTTTTTATTTTTTATGGCAAACGATAACAGCCGCAAATTCAAACAGAATCAACTCCTCTTTTGCATACGGCCCTGAATTATAGCGTTCTCAAGACCTGTTGGTTTTGGTGAAGATCGGTTAAGGGGAAGGGGTAGTTTACCTACAACGTTTTTTTATCAAGCGTATTTTCTATGGCAAACGATAACAGCCGCAAATTCAAACAGAATCAAATAATTTTTTGCATACTTCCCTGAATTGTAGAGGTCTCAATGACTTTCGATTTTGGTGAAGATCGGTTAATGGGAAGGGGTAGTTTACCTGCAACCTTTTACGTTTTAACAAGAGTAAAGTACTTGAAAATTTATTTAAACTTTTTGAAACAATGGTAATTGTTAAAAATAAAATAATTTTGTTGCCAGGCAATAAAATTATAATTTTTTCATTTTAATGTAATATAATATTATTCATTTAATACAGCAGTAAAAAGGCAGGTAAGACACAGCCTGGCTGTTTGGCTGAAAATGATTTTAAATATAAATCTTAGAATATGGAAGTCATGTATGGTTCTCCATACCGATATTACTTCCATATTCCTTAAGGAATGGAAGTATGGTGATGCAAAAAAAATCGTGTTCGAAATTATTGCAGATTCTGATTGTACTACACTCAAAACATGAAAAAAAGTCGTTTTTCGAAAAGTGTCTGTGTGTGTGTCTGTCTGTGTGTCTGTGTGTCTGTCTGTGTGTGTGTCTGTAGATTTTTTTCTATGGCAAACGATAACAGCCGTAAATTCAAACAGAATCAAATAATTTTTTGCATGCAGCCCTGATTTGTAGGGTACTCGCGACGTATTGTTTTTGGTGAAGATCGGTTGAGGGAAGGGGGTAGTTTACCTGCAACGGTTTTTTTTTTTATCAAGGGTAATTTTGTTTGTTTGGCAAACGATAACAGCCGCAAATTCAAACAGAATTAAATAATGTTTCGTATACAGCCCTGAATTGTAGAGTTCTCAAGGCCTATTGTTTTTGGTGAAGATCGGTTAAGGGAAAGGGGTAGTTTACCTGTAACGTTTTATGTCTTAACAAGGGTATTTCCTATGGCAAACGATAACAGCCGCAAATTCAAACAGAATCAAACGATTATTTGCATACAGCACTAAATTGTAGAGTTCTCAAGACCTATTGTTTTTGATGAAGATCGGTTGAGGGAAAGGGGTAGTTTACCGGCAACGTTTTTTTAACAAGGGTATTTTCTATGGCAAACGATAACAGCCGCAAATTCAAACAGAATCAAATAATGTTTTGCATACAGCCCTGATTTGTAGAGTACTCAAGACTTATTGTTTTTGGTGAAGATCGGTTAAGGGGTAGGGGTAGTTTACCTGCAACCTTTTACGTTTTAACAAGAGTAAAGTACTTGAAAATTTATTTAAACTTTTTCAAACAATGGTAATTGTTAAAAATAAAATAATTTTGTTGCCAGGCAATAAAATTAAAATTTTTTCATTTTAATGTAAATAATGTATAAGAGAAAATATATCGCGCTTGGCAGGCGATATTAAGATTTAAATATAAATCTTAGAATATAGAAGTCATGTATGGTTCTCCATACCGATATTTTCGTGAAGTGTCTGTGTGTGTCTGTCTGTAGATTTTTTTTCTATGGCAAATGATGACAGCCGCAATTCAAACAGAATCAAATAATTTTTTGCGTACAGCCCTGATTTGTAGAGTACTCACAACCTGTTGTTTTTGGTGAAGCTCAGTTGAGGGACAGGGGTAGTTTACCTGCAACGTTTTTTTATCAAGGGTATTTTCTATAGCAAACAGCCGCAAATTCAAACAGAACCAAATAATTTTTTTGCATACGTCCCTGAATTGTAGGGATCTCAAGGACTTTCGATTTTGGTGAAGATCGGTTAAGGGGAAGGGGTAGTTTACCTGCAACCTTTTACGTTTTAACAACAGTAAAGTACTTGAAAATTCATTTAAACTTTTTCAAAGAATGGTAATTGTTAAAAATAAAATAATTTTGTTGCCAGGCAATAAAATTATAATTTTTTAATTTTAATGTAAATTATGTATGAGTTAATATACATGTATAAAATGATATATCGTTCGTGGCAGGTAAGCATATCTCAGTTATGTAATGTTTACGTTTCCATTTTATTATAATGACTACAGCAATAAAAAGGCAGGGAACACACACACACACACACACACACACACACACACACACACACACACACACACACACACACACACACACACACACACACACACACACACACACACACACACACACACACACACACACACACACACACACACACACAATTCGCGTTATTTCTGGCCTCACTCATGTTTATTTTCTTACATTTGCACGCTTTTTAAATGGAAAGTGCCGAAACCCACACCAACATAACGCGTGTAAGCCGAAAAAATGGACATCAGTTTGTTTCCTGTGGATCGCTGGGCAGTGTAACTGCACGTGTTTACAGAGGAACGATTCATAGACAGACTTTTCGTCTTTAGGGAATGAACCCTCTGCAAGATGCTGAGGGTCCATGAGTGACTTCGGAGCGCTCCTTCTTTTTCGCGTGTTTGTTCTGTGAAACATACACTGTAGATTCGCAGCTTTACTCTAAGCAACGCTCAATAGGAAATGTTGAAAATTTTTGTCCACGGTGTACCCTCATTCACACTAAACCTGCTCTGATGTTTAGTTACGGATATCATAATATTAAAACTTTGGAAACTTGAGCACTACTTAATGGAGATCAATCATTAACTTATACAAGCCATTAATTTTATGCATATTTTTTATATTTATGTGTACAACGTTAAAACGTTATCGGCAACAAAGAAGTAGTTTTTGTTAAAATTCCTTCCCGGGATATTTGGCCGTAGTCCAATGTTTTCTACAAAACCAGACGTTTCGGCAATGCCATCGACTTCCATCATCAGTGAAAATCGAGTGCTATAACGTGAGGTGGTATACGTTAGTGACCACAGTACTGTGGTTAAGGCTGAAGTAGTAAGTAGAAAGAAGTAGTTTCTATGGTAATATTTCATTTCGAAAATGGTTTTAAATATAAATCTTAGAATATGGAAGTCATGTATGGTTCTCCATACCGATATTTTCTATGGCAAACGATAACAGCTGCAAATTCAAACAGAATCAAATAATTTTTTGCATACAGCCCTGATTTGTAGAGTACTCAATACCTGTTTTTTTGGGTGAAGATCGGTTAAGGAAAAGGGGTAGTTTACCAGCAATGTTTTTTTTTTTAATCAAGGGTAATTTTTTTCTATGGCAAACGATAACGGCCGCAAATTCAAACAGAATCAAATGATGTTTTGCATACAGCCCTGTATTATAGAGTTCTCAATACCTATTGGTGTTGGTGAAGATCGGTTAATGGAAAGGGGTAGTTTACCAGCAACGTTTTATGTTTTAAAAGGGTATTTTTTTGGCAAACGATGAGAGCCGCAAATTCAAACAGAATCAAATAAGTTTTTGCATACAGTCCTGATTTCTTGAGTACTAAAGACCTGTTGTTTTTGGTGAAGATCGTTTAAGGGAAAGGGGTAGTTTACCTGCCACGTTTTTGTTTTATCAAGGGTTATTTGTATGGCAAACGATAACAGCCGCAAATTCAAACAGAATCATATAATATTTTGTATACAGCCCTCAATTGTAGAGTTCTCAAGACTTATCGTTTTTGGTGAAGATCGGTTAAGGGAAAGGGGTAGTTTACCTGCAACGGTTTTTTATCAAGGGTATTTTACTTCCATATTCCTTAAGGAATGGAAGTATGGTGATGGAAAAAAAATCGTGTTCGAGATTATTGCAGATTCTGATTCTACTACACTCAAAACATGAAAAAAAGTCGTTTTTTTCTATGGTAAACGATAATAGCCGCAAATTCAAACAGAATCAAATAATGTTTTGCATGCAGACCTGAATTGTAGTGTTCTCAAGACCCGTTTGTCTTGGTGAAGATCGGTTAAGGGAATAGGGTAGTTTACAAGCAACATTTTATGTTTTAACAAGGGTAATTTTTTTATGATGAACGATAACTCCCGTACATTAAAACAGAATCAACAACTCTTCTGCATACCTTTTTGAATTATACAGAACTCAAGGTCTGTTGATTTTGTTGAAGATCGGTTAAGGGAAAGGGGTAGTTTACCTGCAACGTTTTATGTTTTAACAAGGGTATTTTCTATGGCAAACGATAACAGCCGCAAATTCAAACAGAATCAAATGATTATTTGCATACAGCCCTGATTTGTAGAGTACTCAAGACCTATTGTTTTTGGCGAAGATCGGTTAAGGGAAAGGGGTAGTTAACAGCAACGGTTTTTTTTAAATCAAGGGTAATTTTACTTCCATGTTCCTTAAGGAAATGGAAGTATGGTGATGTCAAAAAAAATCGTGTTCGAGATTATTGCAGATTCTGATTGTACTACACTGAAAACATGAAAAAAGTCGTTTTACTTCCATATTCCTTAAGGAAGTATGGTGATGGAAAAAAAAATCGTGTTCGAGATTAATGCAGATTCTGATTCTACTACACTCAAAACATGAAAAAAAGTCGTTTTCCGAAAAGTGTGTGTGTGTGTGTGTGTGTGTGTGTGCGTGTCTGTCTGTCTATCTGTGTGTGTGTGTGTGTGACTGTAGATTTTTTTTTTTTGGCAAACGTTAACAGCCGCAAATTCAAACAGAATCAAACAATTTTTTGCATACAGTCCTGATTTGTAGAGTACCCGCGACCTATTGTTTTTGGTGAAGATCGGTTGAGGGAAAGGGGTAGTTTACCAGCAACGGTTTTTTTTTATCAAGGGTAATTTTGTTTGTTTGGCAAACGATAACAGCCGCAAATTCAAACAGAATCAAATAATTTTTCGCATACAGCCCTGAATTGTAGAGTTCTCACGATCTGTTGATTTTGGTAAAGATCGGTTAAGGGAAAGGGGTAGTCTACCTGTACCGTTTTATGTTTTAACAATGGTATTTACTATGGCAAACGATAACAGCCGCAAATTCAAACATAATCAAATAATGTTTTGCATACTGCCCTTAATTGTAGAGTTCTCAAGACCTTTTGTTTTTGGTGAAGATCGTTTAAGGGAAAGGGGTAGTTTACCTGCCACGTTTTTTGTTTTATCAAGTGTATTTTTTATGGCAAACGATAACAGCCGCAAATTCACACAAAATCATATAATATATTGCATGCAACCCTAAATTGTAGAGTTCTCAAGACCTGTCGTTTTTGGTGAAGATCGGTTAAGGGAAAGGGGTAGTTTACCTGCAACGGTTTTTTATCAAGGGTAATTTTACTTCCATATTCCTTAAGGAATGGAAGTATGGTGATGGCAAAAAAAATCGTGTTCGAGATTATTGCAGATTCTGATTCTACTACACTCAAAACATGAAAAAAAGTCGTTTTCCGAAAAGTGTCTGTGTGTGTGTCTGTCTGTGTGTCTGTGTGTGTGTCTGTCTATCTGTCTGTGTCTATAGATTTTTTTTCTGTGGCAAACGATAACAGCCGCAAATTCAAACATAATCAAATAATGTTTTGCATACATGCCTGATTTGTGGAGTACTCGCGACCTATTGTTTTTGGTGAAGATCGGTTAAGGGAAAGGGGTAGTTTACCGGCAACGGTTTTTTTTAATCAAGGGTAACTTTGTTTGTTTGGCAAACGATAACAGCCGCCAATTCAAACAGAATCAAACAATGTTTTGCATACAGCCCTGATTTGTAGAGTACCCAAGACCTATTGTTTTTGGTGAAGATCGGTTAAGGGGAAGGGGTAGTTTACCTGCAACGTTTTATGTTTTAAAAGGGTATTTCCTATGGCAAACGATAAGAGACGCAAATTCAAACAGAAACAAATAATGTTTTGCATACAGCCCTGATTTGTACAGTACCCAGGACCTATTGTTTTTGGTGAAGATCGGTTAAGGGAAAGGGGTAGTCTACCGGCAACGTTTTATGTTTTAAAAGGGTATTTTTTATGGCAAAAGATAAGAGTCGCAAATTCAAACAAAATCAAATAATACTTTGCATACAGTCCTGATTTGTAGAGTACTCAAGACCTATTGATTTTGATGAAGATCGGTTAAGGGAAAGGGGTAATTTACCTGCAACTGTTGTTTTAAATCAAGGGTAATTTTTTTTATTTTTTTTTGGCAAACGATAACAGCCGCAAATTCAAACAGAATCATCTACTCTTTTGCATACAGCCCTGAATTATAGAGTTCTGAAGACCTGTTGGATTTGGTGAAGATCGGTTAAGGGGAAGGGGTAGTTTACCTGCAACTGTTGTTTTATATCAAGGGTAATTTTTTTATTTTTTATGGCAAACGATAACAGCCGCAAATTCAAACAGAATCAACTACTCTTTTGCATACAGCCCTGAATTATAGAGTTCTCAAGACCTGTTGGTTTTGGTGAAGATCGGTTAAGGGGAAGGGGTAGTTTACCTACAACGTTTTTTTATCAAGCGTATTTTCTATGGCAAACGATAACAGCCGCAAATTCAAACAGAATCAAATAATTGTTTGCATACGTCCCTGAATTGTAGAGGTCTCAATGACTTTCGATTTTGGTGAAGATCGGTTAATGGGAAGGGGTAGTTTACCTGCAACCTTTTACGTTTTAACAAGAGTAAAGTACTTGAAAATTTATTTAAACTTTTTGAAACAATGGTAATTGTTAAAAATAAAATAATTTTGTTGCCAGGCAATAAAATTATAATTTTTTCATTTTAATGTAATATAATATTATTCATTTAATACAGCAGTAAAAAGGCAGGTAAGACACAGCCTGGCTGTTTGACTGAAAATGATTTTAAATATAAATCTTAGAATATGGAAGTCATGTATGGTTCTCCATACCGATATTACTTCCATATTCCTTAAGGAATGGAAGTATGGTGATGCAAAAAAAATCGTGTTCGAGATTATTGCAGATTCTGATTGTACTACACTCAAAACATGAAAAAAAGTCGTTTTTCGATAAGTGTCTGTGTGTGTGTCTGTCTGTGTGTCTGTGTGTCTGTCTGTGTGTGTGTCTGTAGATTTTTTTTTATGGCAAACGATAACAGCCGCAAATTCAAACAGAATCAAATAATTTTTTGCATGCAGCCCTGATTTGTAGGGTACTCGCGACGTATTGTTTTTGGTGAAGATCGGTTGAGGGAAGGGGGTAGTTTACCGGCAACGGTTTTTTTTTATCAAGGGTAATTTTGTTTGTTTGGCAAACGATAACAGCCGCAAATTCAAACAGAATTAAATAATGTTTCGTATACAGCCCTGAATTGTAGAGTTCTCAAGACCTATTGTTTTTGGTGAAGATCGGTTAAGGGAAAGGGGTAGTTTACCTGTAACGTTTTATGTCTTAACAAGGGTATTTCCTATGGCAAACGATAACAGCCGCAAATTCAAACAGAATCAAACGATTATTTGCATACAGCACTAAATTGTAGAGTTCTCAAGACCTATTGTTTTTGGTGAAGATCGGTTGAGGGAAAGGGGTAGTTTACCGGCAACGTTTTTTTAACAAGGGTATTTTCTATGGCAAACGATAACAGCCGCAAATTCAAACAGAATCAAATAATGTTTTGCATAAAGCCCTGGTTTGTGGAGTACTCAAGACTTATTGTTTTTGGTGAAGATCGGTTAAGGGGTAGGGGTAGTTTACCGGCAACGTTTTTTTATCAAGCGTATTTTCTATGGCAAACGATAACAGCCGCAAATTCAAACAGAATCAAATAGTGTTTTGCATACGTCCCTGAATTGTAGAGTTCTCAAGGACTTTCGAGTTTGGTGAAGATCGGTTAAGGGGAAGGGGTAGTTTACCTGCAACCTTTTACGTTTTAACAAGGGTAAAGTACTTGAAAATTTATTTAAACTTTTTCAAACAATGGTAATTGTTAAAAATAAAATAATTTTGTTGCCAGGCAATAAAATTAAAATTTTTTCATTTTAATGTAAATCATGTATAAGAGAAAATATATCGCGCTTGGCAGGCGATATTAAGATTTAAATATAAATCTTAGAATATGGAAGTCATGTATGGTTCTCCATACCGATATTTTCGTGAAGTGTCTGTGTGTGTCTGTCTGTAGATTTTTTTTCTATGGCAAATGATAACAGCCGCAATTTCAAACAGAATCAAATAATTTTTTGCGTACAGCCCTGATTTGTAGAGTACTCACAACCTGTTGTTTTTGGTGAAGCTCAGTTGAGGGACAGGAGTAGTTTACCTGCAACGTTTTTTTATCAAGGGTATTTTCTATAGCAAACAGCCGCAAATTCAAACAGAATCAAATAATTTTTTTGCATACGTCCCTGAATTGTAGGGATCTCAAGGACTTTCGATTTTGGTGAAGATCGGTTAAGGGGAAGGGGTAGTTTACCTGCAACCTTTTACGTTTTAACAACAGTAAAGTACTTGAAAATTCATTTAAACTTTTTCAAAGAATGGTAATTGTTAAAAATAAAATAATTTTGTTGCCAGGCAATAAAATTATAATTTTTTAATTTTAATGTAAATTATGTATGAGTTAATATACATGTATAAAATGATATATCGTTCGTGGCAGGTAAGCATATCTCAGTTATGTAATGTTTACGTTTCCATTTTATTATAATGACTACAGCAATAAAAAGGCAGGGAACACACACACACACACACACCCACACACACACACACCCACACACACACACACACACACACACACACACACACACACAATTCGCGTTATTTCTGGCCTCACTCATGTTTATTTTCTTACATTTGCACGCTTTTTAAATGGAAAATGCCGAAACCCACACCAACATAACGCGTGTAAGCCGAAAAAATGGACATCAATTTGTTTCCTGTGGATCGCTGGGCAGTGTAAGTGCACGTGTTTACAGAGGAACGATTCATAGACAGACTTTTCGTCTTTAGGGAATGAACCCTCTGCAAGATGCTGAGGGTCCATGAGTGACTTCGGAGCGCTCCTTCTTTTTCGCGTGTTTGTTCTGTGAAACATACACTGTAGATTCGCAGCTTTACTCTAAGCAACGCTCAATAGGAAATGTTGAAAATTTTTGTCCACGGTGTACCCTCATTCACACTAAACCTGCTCTGATGTTTTAATTACGGACATCATAATATTAAAACTTTGGAAACTTGAGCACTACTTAATGGAGATCAATCATTAACTTATACAAGCCATTAATTTTATGCATATTTTTTATATTTATGTGTACAACGTTAAAACGTTATCGGCAACAAAGAAGTAGTTTTTGTTAAAATTCCTTCCCGGAATATTTGGCCGTAGTCCAATGTTTTCTACAAAACCAGACGTTTCGGCAATGCCATCGACTTCCATCATCAGTGAAAATCGAGTGCTATAACGTGAGGTGGTATACGTTAGTGACCACAGTACTGTGGTTAAGGCTGAAGTAGTAAGTAGAAAGAAGTAGTTTCTATGGTAATATTTCATTTCGAAAATGGTTTTAAATATAAATCTTAGAATATGGAAGTCATGTATGGTTCTCCATACCGATATTTTCTATGGCAAACGATAACAGCTGCAAATTCAAACAGAATCAAATAATTTTTTGCATACAGCCCTGATTTGTAGAGTACTCAATACCTGTTGTTTTTGGTGAAGATCGGTTAAGGAAAAGGGGTAGTTTACCAGCAATGTTTTTTTTTTTAATCAAGGGTAATTTTTTTCTATGGCAAACGATAACGGCCGCAAATTCAAACAGAATCAAATGATGTTTTGCATACAGCCCTGTATTATAGAGTTCTCAATACCTATTGGTGTTGGTGAAGATCGGTTAATGGAAAGGGGTAGTTTACCTGCAACGTTTTATATTTTAAAAGGGTATTTTCTTTGGCAAACGATAAGAGCCGCAAATTCAAACAGAATCAAATAAGTTTTTGCATACAGTCCTGACGTCTTGAGTACTAAAGACCTGTTGTTTTTGGTGAAGATCGTTTAAGGGAAAGGGGTAGTTTACCTGCCACGTTTTTGTTTAATCAATGGTTTTTGTATGGCAAACGATAACAGCCGCAAATTCAAACAGAATCAAATAAGTTTTTGCATACAGTCCTGACGTCTTGAGTACTAAAGACCTATCGTTTTTGGTGAAGATCGGTTAAGGGAAAGGGGTAGTTTACCTGCAACGGTTTTTTATCAAGGGTATTTTACTTCCATATTCCTTAAGGAATGGAAGTATGGTGATGGCAAAAAAATCGTGTTCGAGATTATTGCAGATTCTGATTCTACTACACTCAAAACATGAAAAAAAGTCGTTTTTTTCTATGGTAAACGATAATAGCCGCAAATTCAAACAGAATCAAATAATGTTTTGCATACAGACCTGAATTGTAGTGTTCTCAAGACCTGTTTGTCTTGGTGAAGATCGGTTAAGGGAATAGGGTAGTTTACAAGCAACATTTTATGTTTTAACAAGGGTAATTTTTTTATGATGAACGATAACTCCCGTACATTAAAACAGAATCAACAACTCTTCTGCATACCTTTTTGAATTATACAGAACTCAAGGTCTGTTGATTTTGTTGAAGATCGGTTAAGGGAAAGGGGTAGTTTACCTGCAGCGTTTTATGTTTTAACAAGGGTATTTTCTATGGCAAACGATAACAGCCGCAAATTCAAACAGAATCAAATGATTATTTGCATACAGCCCTGATTTGTAGAGTACTCAAGACCTATTGTTTTTGGCGAAGATCGGTTAAGGGAAAGGGGTAGTTAACAGCAACGGTTTTTTTTAAATCAAGGGTAATTTTACTTCCATGTTCCTTAAGGAAATGGAAGTATGGTGATGACAAAAAAAATCGTGTTCGAGATTATTGCAGATTCTGATTGTACTACACTGAAAACATGAAAAAAGTCGTTTTACTTCGATATTCCTTAAGGAAGTATGGTGATGGAAAAAAAAATCGTGTTCGAGATTATTGCAGATTCTGATTCTACTACACTCAAAACATGAAAAAAAGTCGTTTTCCGAAATGTGTGTGTGTGTGTGTGTGTGTGTGTGTGTGTGTGTGTGTGTGTGTGTGTGTGTGTGTGTGTGTCTATCTGTCTATCTGTGTGTGTGTTTGTGTGTGTGTGTCTGTAGATTTTTTTTCTATGGCAAACGATAACAGCCGCAAATTCAAACAGAATCAAACAATTTTTTGCATACAGTCCTGATTTGTATAGTACCCGCGACCTATTGTTTTTGGTGAAGATCGGTTGAGGGAAAGGGGTAGTTTACCGGCAACGGTTTTTTTTTATCAAGGGTAATTTTGTTTGTTTGGCAAACGATAACAGCCGCAAATTCAAACAGAATCAAATAATTTTTCGCATACAGCCCTGAATTGTAGAGTTCTCACGATCTGTTGATTTTGGTAAAGATCGGTTAAGGGAAAGGGGTAGTCTACCTGTACCGTTTTATGTTTTAACAATGGTATTTAATATGGCAAACGATAACAGACGCAAATTCAAACATAATCAAATAATGTTTTGCATGCTGCCCTAAATTGTAGAGTTCTCAAGACCTTCTGTTTTTGGTGATAATCGGTTAAGGGAAAGGGGTAGTTTACCAGCAACGTTTTATGTTGTTAAGGGTATTTTCTAAGGCAAACGATAAGAGCCTCAAATTCAAACAGAATCAAATACGTTTTTGCATACAGCCCTGATTTCTTGGGTACTAAAGACCTATTGTTTTTGGTGAAGATCGTTTAAGGGAAAGGGGTAGTTTACCGGCCACGGTTTTTGTTTTATCAAGGGTATTTTTTATGGCAAACGATAACAGCCGCAAATTCACACAAATCATATAATATTTTGCATACAACCCTAAATTGTAGAGTTCTCCAGACCTGTCGTTTTTGGTGAAGATCGGTTAAGGGAAAGGGGTAGTTTACCTGGAACGGTTTTTTATCAAGGGTAATTTTGTTTGTTTGGCAAACGATAACAGCCGCAAATTCAAACAGAATCAAATAATGTTTCGCATACAGCCCTGAATTGTAGAGTTCTCACGATCTGTTGATTTTGGTAAAGATCGGTTAAGGGAAAGGGGTAGTTTACCTGTACCGTTTTATGTTTTAACAATGGTATTTAATATGGCAAACGATAACAGCCGCAAATTCAAACATAATCAAATAATGTTTTGCATACTGCCCTAAATTGTAGAGGTCTCTAGACCTTTTGTTTTTGGTGAAGATCGGTTAAGGGAAAGGGGTAGTTTACCTGCAACGTTTTATGTTTTTAAGGGTATTTTCTATGGCAAACGATAAGAGCCGCAAATTCAAACAGAATCAAATACGTTTTTGCATACGGTCCTGATTTCTTGAGTACTAAAGACCTATTGTTTTTGGTGAAGATCGTTTAAGGGAAAGGGGTAGTTTACCTGCCACGTTTTTTGTTTTATCAAGGGTATTTCTTATGGCAAACGATAACAGCCGCAAATTCACACAAAATCATTTAATATTTTGCATGCAACCCTACATTGTAGAGTTCTCAAGACCTGTCGTTTTTGGTGAAGATCGGTTAAGGGAAAGGGGTAGTTTACCAGCAACGGTTTTTTATCAAGGGTAATTTTACTTCCATATTCCTTAAGGAATGGAAGTATGGTGATGGCAAAAAAAATCGTGTTCGAGATTATTGCAGATTCTGATTCTACTACACTCAAAACATGAAAAATATCGGTATGGAGAACCATACATGACTTCCATATTCTAAGATTTATATTTAAAATCATTTTCAGCCAAACAGCCAGGCTGTCTTACCTGCCTTTTTATTGCTGTATTAAATGAAAAATATTATATTACATTAAAATGAAAAAATTATAATTTTATTGCCTGGCAACAAAATTATTTTATTTTTAACAATTACCATTGTTTCAAAAAGTTTAAATAAATTTTCAAGTACTTTACTCTTGTTAAAACGTAAAAGGTTGCAGGTAAACTACCCCTTCCCCTTAACCGATCTTCACCAAAATCGAAAGTCATTGAGACCTCTACAAGTCAGGGACGTATGCAAAAAATTATTTCATTCTGTTTGAATTTGCGGCTGTTATCGTTTGCCATAGAAAATACGCTTGATAAAAAAACGTTGCTGGTAAACTACCCCTTCCCCTCAACCGATCTTCACTAAAAACAATAGGTCTTGAGTACTCTACAAATCAGGGCTGTATGTAAAACATTATTTGATTCTGTTTGAATGCACGGCTGTTATCGTTTGCCATAGGATATACCCTTGTTAAAAAAACGTTGCCGGTAAACTACCCCTTTCCCTCAACCGATCTTCACCAAAAACAATAGCTCTTGAGACCTCTACAATTTAGGGCTGTATGCAAATAATCGTTTGATTCTGTTTGAATTTGCGGCTGTTATCGTTTGCCATAGGAAATACCCTTGTTAAAACATAAAACGTTACAGGTAAACTACCCCTTTCCCTTAACCGATCTTCACCAAAAACAATAGGTCTTGAGAACTCTACAATTCAGGGCTGTATGCGATACATTATTTGATTCTGTTTGAATTTGCGGCTGTTATCGTTTGCCAAAAAAAAAATTTCCATTGATAAAAAAAAACCGTTGCAGGTAAACTACCCCTTTTGCCTCAACCGATCTTCACCAAAAACAATAGGTCGCGAGTACTCTGCAAATCAGGGCTGCATGCAAAAAAATATTTGATTCTGTTTGAATTTGCGGCAGTTATCGTTTGCCATAGAAAAAAAATCTACAGACAGACACACACACAGACAGACAGACAGACAGACACACAGACACTTTTCGGAAAACGACTTTTTTCATGTTTTGAGTGTAGTACAATCAGAATCTGCAATAATCTCGAACACGATTTTTTTTGCCATCACCATACTTCCATTCCTTAAGGAATATGGAAGTAAAAAGTCGTTTTCCGAAAAGTGTCTGTGTGTGTGTCTGTGTGTGTGTCTGTCTGTCTGTCTGTGTGTCTGTAGATTTTTTTTCTATGGCAAACGATAACAGCCGCAAATTCAAACAGAATCAAATAATTTTTTGCATACAGGCCTGATTTGTAGAGTACTCGCGACCTTTTGTTTTTGGTGAAGATCGGTTAAGGGAAAGGGGTAGTTTACCAGCAACGGTTTTTTTTAATCAAGGGTAACTTTGTTTGTTTGGCAAACGATAACAGCCGCCAATTCAAACAGAATCAAATAATGTTTCGCATACAGCCCTGAATTGTAGAGTTCTCAAGATCTGTCGATTTTGGTATAGATCGGTTATGGGAAAGGGGTAGTTTACCTGCAACGTTTTATGTTTTAACAAGGGTATTTCATATGGCAAACGATAAAAGCCGCTAATGTGAACAGAATCAAACAATGTTTTGCATACAGCCCTGCTTTGTAGAGTACCCAAGACCTATTGTTTTTGGTGAAGATCGGTAAAGGGGAAGGGGTAGTTTACCTGCAACATTTTATGTTTTAAAAGGGTATTTTTTATGGCAAACGATAAGAGACGCAAATTCAAACAGAAACAAATAATGTTTTGCATACAGCCCTGATTTGTATAGTACCCAAGACCTATTGTTTTTGGTGAAGATCGGTTAAGGGAAAGGGGTAGTTTACCTGCAACGTTTTATGTTTTAAAAGGGTATTTTTTATGGCAAAAGATAAGAGTCGCAAATTCAAACAAAATCAAATAATACTTAGCATACAGTCCTGATTTGTAGAGTACTCAAAACCTATTGATTTTAATGAAGATCGGTTAAGGGAAAGGGGTAGTTTACCAGCAACTGTTGTTTTAAATTTAGGGTAATTTTTTTTATTTTTTATGGCAAACGATAACAGCCGCAAATTCGAATAGAATCAACTACTCTTTTGCATACAGCCCTGAATTAAAGAGTTCTCAAGACCTGTTGGTTTTGGTGAAGATCGGTTAAGGGGAAGGGGTAGTTTACCTACAACGTTTTTTTATCAAGCGTATTTTCTATGGCAAACGATAACAGCCGCAAATTCAAACAGAATCAAATAATTTTTTGCATACGTCCCTGAATTGTAGAGGTCTCAATGACTTTCGATTTTGGTGAAGATCGGTTAATGGGAAGGGGTAGTTTACCTGCAACCTTTTACGTTTTAACAAGAGTAAAGTACTTGAAAATTTATTTAAACTTTTTGAAACAATGGTAATTGTTAAAAATAAAATAATTTTGTTGCCAGGCAATAAAATTATAATTTTTTCATTTTCATGTAATATAATATTATTCATTTAATACAGCAGTAAAAAGGCAGGTAAGACACAGCCTGGCTGTTTGGCTGAAAATGATTTTAAATATAAATCTTAGAATATGGAAGTCATGTATGGTTCTCCATACCGATATTACTTCCATATTCCTTAAGGAATGGAAGTATGGTGATGCAAAAAAAATCGTGTTCGAGATTATTGCACATTCTGATTGTACTACACTCAAAACATGAAAAAACGTCGTTTTTCGAGAAGTGTCTGTGTGTGTGTCTGTCTGTGTGTCTGTGTGTCTGTCTGTGTGTGTCTGTAGATTTTTTTCTATGGCAAACGATAACAGCCGCAAATTCAAACAGAATCAAATAATTTTTTGCATGCAGCCCTGATTTGTAGGGTACTCGCGACGTATTGTTTTTGGTGAAGATCGGTTGAGGGAAGGGGGAAGTTTACCTGCAACGGTTTTTTTTTTATCAAGGGTAATTTTGTTTGTTTTTTGGTAACGATAACAGCCGCAAATTCAAACAGAATTAAATAATGTTTCGTATAAAGCTCTGAATTGTAGAGTTCTCAAGACCTATTTTTTTTGGTGAAGATCGGTTAAGGGAAAGGGGTAGTTTACCTGTAACGTTTTATGTCTTAAGAAGGGTATTTCCTATGGCAAACGATAACAGCCGCAAATTCAAACAGAATCAAACGATTATTTGCATACAGCACTAAATTGTAGAGTTCTCATGACATATTGTTTTTGGTGAAGATCGGTTGAGGGAAAGGGGTAGTTTACCGGCAACGTTTTTTTAACAAGGGTATTTTCTCTGGCAAAAGATAATTTTCTACGTTAAACGATAACAGCCGCAAATTCAAACAGAATCAAATGATGTTTTGCATACGGCCCTGTATTATAGAGTTCTCAATACCTATTGGTGTTGGTGAAGATCGGTTAAGGGAAAGGGGTAGTTTACTTGCAACATTTTATGTTTTAAAAGGGTATTTTCTATGGCAAACGATAAGAGCCGCAAATTCAAACAGAATCAAATAAGTTTTTGCATACTGCCCTGATTATTTGAGTGCTAAAGACCTATTGTTTTTGGTGAAGATCGTTTAAGGGAAAGGGGTAGTTTACCTGCCAGGTTTTTTGTTTTATCAAGGGTATTTTGTATGGCAAACGATAACAGCCGCAAATTCAAACAGAATCAAATGATGTTTTGCATACAGCCCTGTATTGTAGAGTTCTCAGTACCTATTGGTGTTGGTGAAGATCGGTTAAGGGAATAGGGTAGTTTACCGGCAACATTGTATGTTTTATCAAGGGTAATTTTTTGTATGACGAACGAAAACTGCCGTAATTAAAACAGAATCAACTACTCTTCTGCATACCTTTTTTCAATTATACAGAACTCAAGGTCTGTTTATTTTGTTGAAGATCGGTTAAGGGAAAGGGGTAGTTTACCGGCAACGGTTTTTTAGCAAGGGACAGTTTTTTCTATTGTAAACGATAACAGCCGCAAATTCAAACAGAATCAAACGATGTTTTGCATACAGCCCTGTATTGTAGAGTGCTCAATAGCTATTGGTGTTGGTGAAGATCGGTTAAGGGAAAGGGGTAGTTTACCAGCAACATTTTATGTTTTAACAAGGGTAATTTTTTATATGACGAACGATAACTGCCGTAAATTCAAGCAGAATCAACTATGTTTTTGCATACCTTTTTGAACTAAAGAGAACTCAAGGTCTGTTGATTTTGTTGAAAATCGGTTAAGGGAAGGGGTAGTATATCAGCAACGTTTTATGTTTTAAAAAGGGTAATTTTTTATGACCAACGATAACTGCCGAAAATTTAAAGAGAATCAAATAATTTTTTGCACCCTTTCCTGAGTTGCAGGGAGCTCAAAGTCTACGGAACGATAACTGCCGCACATTCAAACAGAATCAAATATTTTTTTGCATGCTTCCATGAATTGCAGAGGATTGAAGGTCTATTGATTTTGGAGAAGATCGGTTAAGAGAAAGGGGTAGTTTACCAGAAACATTTTATGATTTAACAAGAGTAAAGTACTTAATTTTTATAAATAAAGTATCCTGATAAGAAGCTCATAATAATCCACTGTAGAAACGTAGATGAAATATCTATAAATGAAGAGGTTAAGTGAACGGTGTGGGGGTAATTTTCTATTATTAAAATTTGTAGTCGAAGGTGGAGGAGAGAATTTTTTATATGTGTACTACGTTATCGGCAACAAAGAAGTAGTTTTTTGTTAAAATTGCTTCCCGGGCTGTTTAGCCGTAGTCCAATGTTTTCTGCAAAACCAGACTTTTCGGCAGTGGCATCGACTGCCATCATCAGTGAAAATCGAGTGCGAAAACGTGAGGTGGTATACGTTAGTGACCACAGTATTGTGGTTAATGCTGAAGCAATAAGTAGAAAGACGTAGTTTCTATGTAAATATTTCATTTCGAATATGATTTTAAATATGAATCTTAGAACATGGAAGTCATGTATGGTTCTCCATACCGATATTTTACTTCCATATTCCTTAAGGAAATGGAAGTATGGTGATTGCAAAAAAAATCGTGTTCGAGATTATTGCAGATTCTGATTGTACTACACTCAAAACATGAAAAAAATTCGTTTCCGAAAAGTTTCTGTGTGTGTGTCTGTCTGTAGATTTTTTTTCTATGGCAAACGATAACAGCCGCAAATTCAAACAGAATCAAATATGTTTCGCATACAGGCCTGATTTCTAGAGTACTCACGACCTGTTGTTTTTGGTGAAGATCGGTTCAGGGAAAGGGTTTGTTTACCTGCAATGGTTATTTTTTATCAAGGGTAATTTTGTATATTTGACAAACGATAACAGCCGCAAATTCAAACAGAATCAAATAATGTTTCGTATACAGCACTGATTTGTAGAGTACTCACTACCTATTTTTTTTGGGTAAAGATCGGTTAAGGGAAAGGGGTAGTTTACCTGCAACGTTTTATGTTTTAACAAGGGTATTTTCTATGGCAAACGATAACAGCCGCAAATTCACACATAATCAAATAATTTGTTGCATACTGCCCTGAATTGTAGAGATCTCAAGACCTGTTGTTTTTGGTGAAGATCGTTTAAGGGAAAGGGGTAGTTTACCTGCCACGTTTTTTGTTTTATCAAGGGTATTTTGTATGGCAAACGATAACAGCCGCAAATTCAAACAGGATCATAATATTATCATACAGCTCTGAATTTTAGAGTTCACAAGACCTGTTGGTTTTGGTGAAGAACGGTTAAGGGGTAGTTTACCTGCAACGGTTTTTTATCAAGGGTAATTTTTTCTATGGTAAACGATAACAGCCGCAAATTCAAACAGAATCAAATGATGTTTTGTATACAGCCCTGTATTATAGAGTTCTCAATACCTATTGGTGTTGGTGAAGATCGGTTAAGGGAAAGGGGTAGTTTACCAGCAACGTTTTATGTTTTAAAAGGGTATTTTCTATGGTAAACGGTAAGAGCCGCAAATTCAAACAGAATCAAATACGTTTTTGCATACAGCCCTGATTTCTTGAATACTAAAGATCTATTGTTTTTGGTGAAGATCGTTTAAGGGAAAGGGGTAGTTTACCTGCCACGTTTTTTGTTTTATCAAGGGTATTTTGTATGGCAAACGATAACAGCCGCAAATTCAAACAGAATCATATAATATTTTGCATACAGCCCTGAATTGTAGATTTCTCAAGATCTATCGTTTTTGGTGATGATCGGTTAAGGGAAAGGGGTAGTTTACCGGCAACGGTTTTTTATCAAAAGTAATTTTTTTCTACGGTAAACGATAACAGCCGCAATTTCAAACAGAATCAAATGATGTTTTGCATACAGCCCTGTATTATAGAGTTCTCAGTACCTGTTGGTGTTGGTGAAGATCGGTTAAGGGAAAGGGGTAGTTTACCCGTAACATTTTATGTTTTAAAAGGGTATTTTTATGGCAAACGATAATAGCCGCAAATTCAAACAGAATCAAATGACGTTTTGCATACAGCCCTGTATTGTAGAGTTCTCAGTACCTATTGGTGTTGGTGAAGATCGGTTAAGGGAATAGGGTAGTTTACCGGCAACATTGTATGTTTTATCAAGGGTAATTTTTTTTATGACGAACGAAAACTACCGATATTAAAACAGAATCAATTACTCTTCTGCATACCTTTTTGAATTATACAGAACTCAAGGTCTGTTGATTTTGTTGGAGATCGTTTAAGTGAATGGGGTAGTTTACCTTCAACATTTTATGTTTTAACAAGGGTATTTTTTCTATGACGAACGATAACTGTCGTATATTCAAAGAGAATCAAATAATGTTTTGCATACAGCCCTGAATTGTAGAGTTCTCAAGACCTTTTGTTTTTGGTGAAGATCAGTTAAGGGAAAGGGGTAATTTACCGGCAACGGTTTTTTTAGCAAGGGACAGTTTTTTCTATGGTAAACGATAACAGCCGCAAATTCAAACAGAATCAAACGATGTTTTGCATACAGCCCTGTATTGTAGAGTTCTCAATACCTATTGGTGTTGGCGAAGATCGGTTGAGGGAAAAGGGTAGTTTACCAGCAACATTTTATGTTTTAACAAGGGTAATTTTTTATATGACGAACGATAACTGCCGCAAATTCAAACAGAATCAACTAGGTTTTTGCATACCTTTTTGAACTAAAGAGAACTCAAGGTCTGTTGATTTTGTTGAAAATCGGTTATGGAAGGGGTAGTATATCAGCAACATTTTATGTTTTAACAAGAGTAAAGTACTTAATTTTTATAAATAAAGTATCCTGATAAGAAGCTCATAATAATCCACTGTAGAAACATAGATGAAATATCTATAAATGAAGAGGTTAAGTGAACGAAGTGGGGGTAATTTTCTATTATTAAAATTTATAGTCGAAAGTGGAGGGGAGAATTTTTTATATGTGTACTACGTTATCGGCAACAAAGAAGTAGTTTTTTGTTAAAATTGCTTCCCGGGCTGTTTAGCCGTAGTCCAATGTTTTCTGCAAAACCAGACTTTTCGGCAGTGGCATCGACTGCCATCATCAGTGAAAATCGAGTGCGAAAACGTGAGGTGGTATAATTAGTGACCACAGTATTGTGGTTAATGCTGAATCAATAAGTAGAAAGACGTAGTTTCTATGGAAATATTTCATTTCGAATATGATTTTAAATATAAATGTTAGAACATGGAAGTCATGTATCGTTCTCCATACCGATATTTTACTTCCATATTCCTTAAGGAAATGGTATTATGGTGATGGCAAAAAAAATCGTGTTCGAGATTATTGCAGATTCTGATTGTACTACACTCAAAACACGAAAAAAGTCGTTTTTCGAAAAGTGTCTGTGTGTCTATCTGTAGATTTTTTTTCTATGGCAAACGATAACAGCCGCAAATTCAAACAGAATCAAATAATGTTTCGCATACAGCCCTGATTTCTAGAGTACTCACGACCTATTGGTTTTGGTAAAGATCGGTTAAGGGAAAGGGGTAGTTTACCAGCAACGTTTTATGTTTTAACAAGGGTATTTTCTATGGCAAACGATAACAGCCGCAAATTCAAACATAATCAAATAATTTGTTGCATGCTGCCCTGAATTGTAGAGTTCTCAAGACCTTTAGTTTTTGGTGAAGATCGATTAAGGGAAAGGGGTAGTTTACCTGCAACGGTGTTCTATTTTAAAAGGGTATTTTATATGGCAAACGATAAGAGCCGCAAATTCAAACAGAATCAAATCAGCTTTTGCACACAGGCCTGATTTGTTGAGTAGTAAAGACCTATTGGTTTTGGTGAAGATCGTTTAAGGGAAAGGGGTAGTTTACCAGCCACGATGTTTGTTTTATCAAGGGTATTTTGTATGGCAAACGATAACAGCCGCAAATTCAAACAGAATCATAATATTTAGCATACAGCCCTGAATTTTAGAGTTCACAAGACCTGTTGGTTTTAGTGAAGAACGGTTAAGGGAAAGGGGTAGTTTACCTGCAACGGTTTTTTATCAAGGGTAATTTTTTTCTATGGTAAACGATAACAGCCGCAAATTCAAACAGAATCAAATGATGTTTTGTATACAGCCCTGTATTGTAGGGTTCTCAATACCTATTGGTGTTGGTGAAGATCGGTTAAGGGAAAGGTGTAGTTTAGCAGCATCGTTTTATGTTTTAAAAGGGTATTTTCTATAGTAAACGATAAGAGCCGCAAATTCAAAACAGAATCAAATACTTTTTTGCATACAGCCCTGTTTTGTTGAGTACTAAAGACCTATTGTTTTTGGTGAAGATCGTTTAAGGGAAAGGGGTAGTTTACTTGCCAGGTTTTTGTTTTATCAAGGGTATTTTGTATGGCAAACGATAACAGCCACAATTATTTCAAACAGAATCATATAATATTTTGCATACAGTCCTGAATTGTAGAGTTCTCAAGACCTATCGTTTTTGGTGAAGATCGGTTAAGGGAAAGGGGTAGTTTACCTGCAACGGTTTTTTATTAAGGGTAATTTTTACTTCCATATTCCTTAAGGAATGGAAGTATGGTGATGGCAAAAAAAATCGTGTTCGAGATTATTGCAGATTGTGATTCTACTACACTCAAAACATGAAAAAAAGTCGTTTTCCGAAAAGTGTCTGTGTGTGTGTCTGTCTGTCTGTGTGTCTGTCTGTCTATCTATCTGTAGATTTTTTTCTATGGCAAACGATAACTGCCGCAAATTCAAACAGAATCAAATAATTTTTTGCATACAGACCTGATTTGCAGAGTACTCGCGACCTGTTGTTTTTGGTGAAGATCGGTTGAGGGAAAGGGGTAGTTTACCTGCAACGGTTTTTTTTTAGCAAGGGTAATTTTGTTTGTTTGGCAAACGATAACAGCCGCAAATTCAAACAGAATCAAATAATGTTTCGTATGCAGCCCTGAATTGTAGAGTTCTCAAGATCTGTTGATTTTGGTGAAGATCGGTTAAGGGAAAGGGGTAGTTTACCTGTAACGTTTTATGTTTTAACAAGGGTATTTCATATGGCAAACGATAACAGCCGCAAATTCTAACAGAATCAAAAGATTATTTGCATACAGCCCTAAATTGTAGAGTTCTCAAGACCTATTGTTTTTGGTGAAGTTCGGTTGAGGGAAAGGGGTAGTTTACCTGCAACGTTTTTGTTTTATCAAGGGTATTTTATATGGCAAACGATAACAGCCGCAAATTGAAACAGAATCATATAATATTTTGCATACAGCCCTGAATTGTAGAGTTCTCAAGACCTGTCGTTTTTGGTGAAGATCGGTTAAGGGAAAGGGGTAGTTTACCAGCAACGGTTTTTTATCAAGTGTAATTTTTACTTCCATATTCCTTAAGGAATGGAAGTATGGTGATGGCAAAAAAAATCGTGTTCGAGATTATTGCAGATTCTGATTCTACTACACTCAAAACATGAAAAAAAGTCGTTTTCCGAAAAGTGTCTGTGTGTCTGTCTGTCTGTCTGTGTGTCTGTCTGTCTGTCTGTCTATCTGTCTGTCTGTCTGTCTGTAGATTTTTTTCTATGGCAAACGATAACTGCCGCAAATTCAAACAGAATCAAATAATTTTTTGCATACAGACCTGATTTGCAGAGTACTCGCGACCTTTTGTTTTTGGTGAAGATCGGTTGAGGGAAAGGGGTAGTTTACCAGCAACGGTTTTTTTTTATCAAGGGACATTTTTTTTTTTTGGCAAACTATAACAGCCGCAAATTCAAACAGAATACAATAATGTTTCGTATACAGCCCTGAATTGTAGAGTTCTCGAGACCTTTTGTTTTTGGTGAAGATCGGTTAAGGGAAAGGGGTAGTTTACTTGTAACGTTTTATGTTTTAACAAGGGTATTTCCTATGGCAAACGATAACAGCCGCAAATTCAAAGAGAATCAAAAGATTATTTGCATACAGCCCTAAATTGTAGAGTTCTCAAGACCTATTGTTTTTGGTGAAGTTCGGTTGAGGGAAAGGGGTAGTTTACCTGCAACGTTTTTGTTTTATCAAGGGTATTTTATATGGCAAACGATAACAGCCGCAAATTGAAACAGAATCATATAATATTTTGCATACAGCCCTGAATTGTAGAGTTCTCAAGACATGTCGTTTTTGGTGAAGATCGGTTAAGGGAAAGGGGTAGTTTACCAGCAACGGTTTTTTATCAAGTGTAATTTTTACTTCCATATTCCTTAAGGAATGGAAGTATGGTGATGGCAAAAAAAATCGTGTTCGAGATTATTGCAGATTCTGATTCTACTACACTCAAAACATGAAAAAAAGTCGTTTTCCGAAAAGTGTCTGTGTGTCTGTCTGTGTGTCTGTCTGTCTGTGTGTCTGTCTGTCTGTAGATTTTTTTTCTATGGCAAACGATAACTGCCGCAAATTCAAACAGAATCAAATAATTTTTTGCATACAGTTCGGTTTTGCAGAGTTCTCGCGACCTATTGTTTTTGGTGAAGATCGGTTGAGGGAAAGGGGTAGTTTACCTGCAACGGTTTTTTTTTAGCAAGGGTAATTTTGTTTGTTTGGCAAACGATAACAGCCGCAAATTCAAACAGAATCAAATAATGTTTCGCATACAGCCCTGAATTGTAGAGTTCTCAAGACCTATTGTTTTTGGTGAAGATCGGTTAAGGGAAAGGGGTAGTTTACCTGTAACGTTTTATGTTTTAACAAGGGTATTTCCTATGGCAAACGATAACAGCCGCAAATTCAAACAGAATGAAAAGATTATTTGCATACAGCCCTAAATTGTAGAGTTCTCAAGACCTTTTGTTTTTGGTGAAGATCGGTTAAGGGAAAGGGGTAGTTTACCTACAACGTTTTTTTAACAAGGGTATTTTCTATGGCAAACGATAACAGCCGCAAATTCAAACAGAATCAAATAATTTTCTGCATACAGCCCTGATTTGTAGAGTACTCAAGACCTGTTGTTTTTGGTGAAGATCGGTTAAGGGGAAGGGGTAGTTTACCTGCACCGTTTTTTTATCAAGCGTATTTTCTATGGCAAACGATAACAGCCGCAAATTCAAACAGAATCAAATAATTTTTTGCATACATCCCTGAATTGTAGAGGTCTCAAGGACTTTCGATTTTGGTGAAGATCGGTTAAGGGGAAGGGGTAGTTTACCAGCAACCTTTTACGTTTTAACAAGAGTAAAGTACTTGCAAATTTATTTAAACTTTTTGAAACGATGGTAATTGTTAAAAATAAAATAATTTTGTTGCCAGGCAATAAAATTAAAATTTTTTAATTTTAATGTGATATAATATTTTTCATTTAATACGGCAATAAAAAGGCAGGTAAGACACAAACACACAATTCACGTTATTTCTGGCCTCACTCATGTTTATTTTCTTACGTTTGCACGCTTTTTAAATGGAAAGTGCCGAAACCCACACCAACATAACGCGTGCAAGCCGAAAAAATGGACATCAATTTGCTTACTGGCGAAGCTAGTAGTTAATGAATGGGTAGGCAAAAATCTTATCTTAAATTTTTTTTAAGGAATCGCTAAAAGGACGGTGGGTCAAATCGGACGCTGAGGTAGAGTTTGCTGTAACCGAATGGTTCCACAAACAGCCGTAAGAATTTTACTAGTTTACATATGTGCCTGAGCTATAGAGAACTCAATGTCTGTTGATTTTGGTGAAGATCGGTTACGGGGAAAGGGCAGTTTACCTGAAACATTTTTTGTTGTAACATGAGTAAAGTACTTAATTTTGATAAAGAATCCTGATAAGATCTTAATAATCCACTGTAGAAACGTAGATGAAATATCTATAAATGAAGAGGCTAGTTGAACGGGCTGGGGGTAATTTTCTATAAATCAAAATTATAGTTGAAGGGGGAGGGGATAATTTTTTTTTTATATGTGTACTACGTTATTGGCAACAAAGAAGTATTTTTTTGTTAAAATTCCTTCCCTGGCTGTTTGGCTGAAAATGATTTTAAATATAAATCTTAGAATATGGAAGTCATGTATGGTTCTCCATACCGATTTTTACTTCCATATTCCTTAAGGAATGGAAGTATGGTGATGGCAAAAAAAATCGTGTTCGAGATTATTGCAGATTCTGATTCTGCTACACTCAAAACATGAAAAAAAGTCGTTTTCCGAAAAGTGTCTGTGTGTGTGTCTGTCTGTCTGTGTGTCTGTCTGTCTGTCTGTCTGTAGATTTTTTTTCTATGGCAAACGATAACTGCCGCAAATTCAAACAGAATCAAACGATGTTTTGCATACAGCCCTGTATTGTAGAGTTCTCAATACCTATTGGTGTTGGCGAAGATCGGTTGAGGGAAAGGGGTAGTTTACCAGCAACATTTTATGTTTTAACAAGGGTAATTTTTTATATGACGAACGATAACTGCCGCAAATTCAAACAGAATCAACTAGGTTTTTGCATACCTTTTTGAACTAAAGAGAACTCAAGGTCTGTTGATTTTGTTGAAAATCGGTTATGGAAGGGGTAGTATATCAGCAACATTTTATGTTTTAACAAGAGTAAAGTACTTAATTTTTATAAATAAAGTATCCTGATAAGAAGCTCATAATAATCCACTGTAGAAACATAGATGAAATATCTATAAATGAAGAGGTTAAGTGAACGGAGTGGGGGTAATTTTCTATTATTAAAATTTATAGTCGAAAGTGGAGGGGAGAATTTTTTATATGTGTACTACGTTATCGGCAACAAAGAAGTAGTTTTTTGTTAAAATTGCTTCCCGGGCTGTTTAGCCGTAGTCCAATGTTTTCTGCAAAACCAGACTTTTCGGCAGTGACATCGACTGCCATCATCAGTGAAAATCGAGTGCGAAAACGTGAGGTGGTATAATTAGTGACCACAGTATTGTGGTTAATGCTGAAGCAATAAGTAGAAAGACGTAGTTTCTATGGAAATATTTCATTTCGAATATGATTTTAAATATAAATGTTAGAACATGGAAGTCATGTATGGTTCTCCATACCGATATTTTACTTCCATATTCCTTAAGGAAATGGTATTATGGTGATGGCAAAAAAAATCGTGTTCGAGATTATTGCAGATTCTGATTGTACTACACTCAAAACACGAAAAAAGTCGTTTTTCGAAAAGTGTCTGTGTGTCTATCTGTAGATTTTTTTTCTATGGCAAACGATAACAGCCGCAAATTCAAACAGAATCAAATAATGTTTCGCATACAGCCCTGATTTCTAGAGTACTCACGACCTATTGGTTTTGGTAAAGATCGGTTAAGGGAAAGGGGTAGTTTACCAGCAACGTTTTATGTTTTAACAAGGGTATTTTCTATGGCAAACGATAACAGCCGCAAATTCAAACATAATCAAATAATTTGTTGCATGCTGCTCTGAATTGTAGAGTTCTCAAGACCTTTAGTTTTTGGTGAAGATCGATTAAGGGAAAGGGGTAGTTTACCTGCAACGGTGTTTTATTTTAAAAGGGTATTTTATATGGCAAACGATAAGAGTCGCAAATTCAAACAGAATCAAATCAGCTTTTGCACACAGGCCTGATTTGTTGAGTAGTAAAGACCTGTTGGTTTTGGTGAAGATCGTTTAAGGGAAAGGGGTAGTTTACCAGCCACGATGTTTGTTTTATCAAGGGTATTTTGTATGGCAAACGATAACAGCTGCAAATTCAAACAGAATCATAATATTTAGCATACAGCCCTGAATTTTAGAGTTCACAAGACCTGTTGGTTTTAGTGAAGAACGGTTAAGGGAAAGGGGTAGTTTACCTGCAACGGTTTTTTATCAAGGGTAATTTTTTTCTATGGTAAACGATAACAGCCGCAAATTCAAACAGAATCAAATGATGTTTTGTATACAGCCCTGTATTGTAGGGTTCTCAATACCTATTGGTGTTGGTGAAGATCGGTTAAGGGAAAGGTGTAGTTTAGCAGCATCGTTTTATGTTTTAAAAGGGTATTTTCTATAGTAAACGATAAGAGCCGCAAATTCAAAACAGAATCAAATACTTTTTTGCATACAGCCCTGTTTTGTTGAGTACTAAAGACCTATTGTTTTTGGTGAAGATCGTTTAAGGGAAAGGGGTAGTTTACTTGCCAGGTTTTTGTTTTATCAAGGGTATTTTGTATGGCAAACGATAACAGCCACAATTATTTCAAACAGAATCATATAATATTTTGCATACAGTCCTGAATTGTAGAGTTCTCAAGACCTATCGTTTTTGGTGAAGATCGGTTAAGGGAAAGGGGTAGTTTACCTGCAACGGTTTTTTATTAAGGGTAATTTTTACTTCCATATTCCTTAAGGAATGGAAGTATGGTGATGGCAAAAAAAATCGTGTTCGAGATTATTGCAGATTCTGATTCTACTACACTCAAAACATGAAAAAAAGTCGTTTTCCGAAAAGTGTCTGTGTGTCTGTCTGTCTGTCTGTGTGTCTGTCTGTCTGTCTGTCTATCTGTCTGTCTGTCTGTCTGTAGATTTTTTTCTATGGCAAACGATAACTGCCGCAAATTCAAACAGAATCAAATAATTTTTTGCATACAGACCTGATTTGCAGAGTACTCGCGACCTTTTGTTTTTGGTGAAGATCGGTTGAGGGAAAGGGGTAGTTTACCAGCAACGGTTTTTTTTTATCAAGGGACATTTTTTTTTTTTGGCAAACTATAACAGCCGCAAATTCAAACAGAATACAATAATGTTTCGTATACAGCCCTGAATTGTAGAGTTCTCGAGACCTTTTGTTTTTGGTGAAGATCGGTTAAGGGAAAGGGGTAGTTTACTTGTAACGTTTTATGTTTTAACAAGGGTATTTCCTATGGCAAACGATAACAGCCGCAAATTCAAAGAGAATCAAAAGATTATTTGCATACAGCCCTAAATTGTAGAGTTCTCAAGACCTATTGTTTTTGGTGAAGTTCGGTTGAGGGAAAGGGGTAGTTTACCTGCAACGTTTTTGTTTTATCAAGGGTATTTTATATGGCAAACGATAACAGCCGCAAATTGAAACAGAATCATATAATATTTTGCATACAGCCCTGAATTGTAGAGTTCTCAAGACATGTCGTTTTTGGTGAAGATCGGTTAAGGGAAAGGGGTAGTTTACCAGCAACGGTTTTTTATCAAGTGTAATTTTTACTTCCATATTCCTTAAGGAATGGAAGTATGGTGATGGCAAAAAAAATCGTGTTCGAGATTATTGCAGATTCTGATTCTACTACACTCAAAACATGAAAAAAAGTCGTTTTCCGAAAAGTGTCTGTGTGTCTGTCTGTGTGTCTGTCTGTCTGTGTGTCTGTCTGTCTGTAGATTTTTTTTCTATGGCAAACGATAACTGCCGCAAATTCAAACAGAATCAAATAATTTTTTGCATACAGTTCGGTTTTGCAGAGTTCTCGCGACCTATTGTTTTTGGTGAAGATCGGTTGAGGGAAAGGGGTAGTTTACCTGCAACGGTTTTTTTTTAGCAAGGGTAATTTTGTTTGTTTGGCAAACGATAACAGCCGCAAATTCAAACAGAATCAAATAATGTTTCGCATACAGCCCTGAATTGTAGAGTTCTCAAGACCTATTGTTTTTGGTGAAGATCGGTTAAGGGAAAGGGGTAGTTTACCTGCCACGTTTTATGTTTTAACAAGGGTATTTCCTATGGCAAACGATAACAGCCGCAAATTCAAACAGAATGAAAAGATTATTTGCATACAGCCCTAAATTGTAGAGTTCTCAAGACCTTTTGTTTTTGGTGAAGATCGGTTAAGGGAAAGGGGTAGTTTACCTACAACGTTTTTTTAACAAGGGTATTTTCTATGGCAAACGATAACAGCCGCAAATTCAAACAGAATCAAATAATTTTCTGCATACAGCCCTGATTTGTAGAGTACTCAAGACCTGTTGTTTTTGGTGAAGATCGGTTAAGGGGAAGGGGTAGTTTACCTGCACCGTTTTTTTATCAAGCGTATTTTCTATGGCAAACGATAACAGCCGCAAATTCAAACAGAATCAAATAATTTTTTGCATACATCCCTGAATTGTAGAGGTCTCAAGGACTTTCGATTTTGGTGAAGATCGGTTAAGGGGAAGGGGTAGTTTACCAGCAACCTTTTACGTTTTAACAAGAGTAAAGTACTTGCAAATTTATTTAAACTTTTTGAAACGATGGTAATTGTTAAAAATAAAATAATTTTGTTGCCAGGCAATAAAATTAAAATTTTTTAATTTTAATGTGATATAATATTTTTCATTTAATACGGCAATAAAAAGGCAGGTAAGACACAAACACACAATTCACGTTATTTCTGGCCTCACTCATGTTTATTTTCTTACGTTTGCACGCTTTTTAAATGGAAAGTGCCGAAACCCACACCAACATAACGCGTGCAAGCCGAAAAAATGGACATCAATTTGCTTACTGGCGAAGCTAGTAGTTAATGAATGGGTAGGCAAAAATCTTATCTTAAATTTTTTTTAAGGAATCGCTAAAAGGACGGTGGGTCAAATCGGACGCTGAGGTAGAGTTTGCTGTAACCGAATGGTTCCACAAACAGCCGTAAGAATTTTACTAGTTTACATATGTGCCTGAGCTATAGAGAACTCAATGTCTGTTGATTTTGGTGAAGATCGGTTACGGGGAAAGGGCAGTTTACCTGAAACATTTTTTGTTGTAACATGAGTAAAGTACTTAATTTTGATAAAGAATCCTGATAAGATCTTAATAATCCACTGTAGAAACGTAGATGAAATATCTATAAATGAAGAGGCTAGTTGAACGGGCTGGGGGTAATTTTCTATAAATCAAAATTATAGTTGAAGGGGGAGGGGATAATTTTTTTTTTATATGTGTACTACGTTATTGGCAACAAAGAAGTATTTTTTTGTTAAAATTCCTTCCCTGGCTGTTTGGCTGAAAATGATTTTAAATATAAATCTTAGAATATGGAAGTCATGTATGGTTCTCCATACCGATTTTTACTTCCATATTCCTTAAGGAATGGAAGTATGGTGATGGCAAAAAAAATCGTGTTCGAGATTATTGCAGATTCTGATTCTGCTACACTCAAAACATGAAAAAAAGTCGTTTTCCGAAAAGTGTCTGTGTGTGTGTCTGTCTGTCTGTGTGTCTGTCTGTCTGTCTGTCTGTAGATTTTTTTTCTATGGCAAACGATAACTGCCGCAAATTCAAACAGAATCAAACGATGTTTTGCATACAGCCCTGTATTGTAGAGTTCTCAATACCTATTGGTGTTGGCGAAGATCGGTTGAGGGAAAGGGGTAGTTTACCAGCAACATTTTATGTTTTAACAAGGGTAATTTTTTATATGACGAACGATAACTGCCGCAAATTCAAACAGAATCAACTAGGTTTTTGCATACCTTTTTGAACTAAAGAGAACTCAAGGTCTGTTGATTTTGTTGAAAATCGGTTATGGAAGGGGTAGTATATCAGCAACATTTTATGTTTTAACAAGAGTAAAGTACTTAATTTTTATAAATAAAGTATCCTGATAAGAAGCTCATAATAATCCACTGTAGAAACATAGATGAAATATCTATAAATGAAGAGGTTAAGTGAACGGAGTGGGGGTAATTTTCTATTATTAAAATTTATAGTCGAAAGTGGAGGGGAGAATTTTTTATATGTGTACTACGTTATCGGCAACAAAGAAGTAGTTTTTTGTTAAAATTGCTTCCCGGGCTGTTTAGCCGTAGTCCAATGTTTTCTGCAAAACCAGACTTTTCGGCAGTGACATCGACTGCCATCATCAGTGAAAATCGAGTGCGAAAACGTGAGGTGGTATAATTAGTGACCACAGTATTGTGGTTAATGCTGAAGCAATAAGTAGAAAGACGTAGTTTCTATGGAAATATTTCATTTCGAATATGATTTTAAATATAAATGTTAGAACATGGAAGTCATGTATGGTTCTCCATACCGATATTTTACTTCCATATTCCTTAAGGAAATGGTATTATGGTGATGGCAAAAAAAATCGTGTTCGAGATTATTGCAGATTCTGATTGTACTACACTCAAAACACGAAAAAAGTCGTTTTTCGAAAAGTGTCTGTGTGTCTATCTGTAGATTTTTTTTCTATGGCAAACGATAACAGCCGCAAATTCAAACAGAATCAAATAATGTTTCGCATACAGCCCTGATTTCTAGAGTACTCACGACCTATTGGTTTTGGTAAAGATCGGTTAAGGGAAAGGGGTAGTTTACCAGCAACGTTTTATGTTTTAACAAGGGTATTTTCTATGGCAAACGATAACAGCCGCAAATTCAAACATAATCAAATAATTTGTTGCATGCTGCTCTGAATTGTAGAGTTCTCAAGACCTTTAGTTTTTGGTGAAGATCGATTAAGGGAAAGGGGTAGTTTACCTGCAACGGTGTTTTATTTTAAAAGGGTATTTTATATGGCAAACGATAAGAGTCGCAAATTCAAACAGAATCAAATCAGCTTTTGCACACAGGCCTGATTTGTTGAGTAGTAAAGACCTGTTGGTTTTGGTGAAGATCGTTTAAGGGAAAGGGGTAGTTTACCAGCCACGATGTTTGTTTTATCAAGGGTATTTTGTATGGCAAACGATAACAGCTGCAAATTCAAACAGAATCATAATATTTAGCATACAGCCCTGAATTTTAGAGTTCACAAGACCTGTTGGTTTTAGTGAAGAACGGTTAAGGGAAAGGGGTAGTTTACCTGCAACGGTTTTTTATCAAGGGTAATTTTTTTCTATGGTAAACGATAACAGCCGCAAATTCAAACAGAATCAAATGATGTTTTGTATACAGCCCTGTATTGTAGGGTTCTCAATACCTATTGGTGTTGGTGAAGATCGGTTAAGGGAAAGGTGTAGTTTAGTAGCATCGTTTTATGTTTTAAAAGGGTATTTTCTATAGTAAACGATAAGAGCCGCAAATTCAAAACAGAATCAAATACTTTTTTGCATACAGCCCTGTTTTGTTGAGTACTAAAGACCTATTGTTTTTGGTGAAGATCGTTTAAGGGAAAGGGGTAGTTTACTTGCCAGGTTTTTGTTTTATCAAGGGTATTTTGTATGGCAAACGATAACAGCCACAATTATTTCAAACAGAATCATATAATATTTTGCATACAGTCCTGAATTGTAGAGTTCTCAAGACCTATCGTTTTTGGTGAAGATCGGTTAAGGGAAAGGGGTAGTTTACCTGCAACGGTTTTTTATTAAGGGTAATTTTTACTTCCATATTCCTTAAGGAATGGAAGTATGGTGATGGCAAAAAAAATCGTGTTCGAGATTATTGCAGATTCTGATTCTACTACACTCAAAACATGAAAAAAAGTCGTTTTCCGAAAAGTGTCTGTGTGTCTGTCTGTCTGTCTGTGTGTCTGTCTGTCTGTCTGTCTATCTGTCTGTCTGTCTGTCTGTAGATTTTTTTCTATGGCAAACGATAACTGCCGCAAATTCAAACAGAATCAAATAATTTTTTGCATACAGACCTGATTTGCAGAGTACTCGCGACCTGTTGTTTTTGGTGAAGATCGGTTGAGGGAAAGGGGTAGTTTACCAGCAACGGTTTTTTTTTATCAAGGGACATTTTTTTTTTTTGGCAAACTATAACAGCCGCAAATTCAAACAGAATACAATAATGTTTCGTATACAGCCCTGAATTGTAGAGTTCTCGAGACCTTTTGTTTTTGGTGAAGATCGGTTAAGGGAAAGGGGTAGTTTACTTGTAACGTTTTATGTTTTAACAAGGGTATTTCCTATGGCAAACGATAACAGCCGCAAATTCAAAGAGAATCAAAAGATTATTTGCATACAGCCCTAAATTGTAGAGTTCTCAAGACCTATTGTTTTTGGTGAAGTTCGGTTGAGGGAAAGGGGTAGTTTACCTGCAACGTTTTTGTTTTATCAAGGGTATTTTATATGGCAAACGATAACAGCCGCAAATTGCAACAGAATCATATAATATTTTGCATACAGCCCTGAATTGTAGAGTTCTCAAGACATGTCGTTTTTGGTGAAGATCGGTTAAGGGAAAGGGGTAGTTTACCAGCAACGGTTTTTTATCAAGTGTAATTTTTACTTCCATATTCCTTAAGGAATGGAAGTATGGTGATGGCAAAAAAAATCGTGTTCGAGATTATTGCAGATTCTGATTCTACTACACTCAAAACATGAAAAAAAGTCGTTTTCCGAAAAGTGTCTGTGTGTCTGTCTGTGTGTCTGTCTGTCTGTGTGTCTGTCTGTCTGTAGATTTTTTTTCTATGGCAAACGATAACTGCCGCAAATTCAAACAGAATCAAATAATTTTTTGCATACAGCCCGGTTTTGCAGAGTTCTCGCGACCTATTGTTTTTGGTGAAGATCGGTTGAGGGAAAGGGGTAGTTTACCTGCAACGGTTTTTTTTTAGCAAGGGTAATTTTGTTTGTTTGGCAAACGATAACAGCCGCAAATTCAAACAGAATCAAATAATGTTTCGCATACAGCCCTGAATTGTAGAGTTCTCAAGACCTATTGTTTTTGGTGAAGATCGGTTAAGGGAAAGGGGTAGTTTACCTGTAACGTTTTATGTTTTAACAAGGGTATTTCCTATGGCAAACGATAACAGCCGCAAATTCAAACAGAATGAAAAGATTATTTGCATACAGCCCTAAATTGTAGAGTTCTCAAGACCTTTTGTTTTTGGTGAAGATCGGTTAAGGGAAAGGGGTAGTTTACCTACAACGTTTTTTTAACAAGGGTATTTTCTATGGCAAACGATAACAGCCGCAAATTCAAACAGAATCAAATAATTTTCTGCATACAGCCCTGATTTGTAGAGTACTCAAGACCTGTTGTTTTTGGTGAAGATCGGTTGAGGGGAAGGGGTAGTTTACCAGCAACGTTTTTTATCATGCGTATTTTCTATGGCAAACGACAACTGCCGCAAATTCAAACAGAATCAATTAATTTTTTGCATACAGCCCTGATTTGTAGAGTACTCGCGACCTTTTGTTTTTGGTGAAGATCGGTTGAGGGGAAGGGGTAGTTTACCTACAACGGTTTTTTTATCAAGAGAAATTTTTTTTTTTGGCAAACGATAACAGCCGCAAATTCAAACAGAATCAAATAATGTTTCGCATACAGCCCTGAATTGTAGATTTCTCAAGACCTATTGTTTTTGGTGAAGATCGGTTGAGGGAAAGGGGTAGTTTACCTGCAACGTTTTTTTAACAAGGGTATTTTCTATGGCAAACGATAACAGCCGCAAATTCAAACAGAATCAAATAATGTTTTGCATACAGCCCTGATTTGTAGAGTACTCAAGACCTATTGTTTTTGGTGAATATCGGTTAAGGGGAAGGGGTAGTTTACCTGCAACGTTTTTTTATCAAGCGTATTTTCTATGGCAAACGATAACAGCCGCAAATTCAAACAGAATGAAATAATTTTTTGCATACGTCCCTGAATTGTAGAGGTCTCAATGACTTTCGATTTTGGTGAAGATCGGTTAAGGGGAAGGGGTAGTTTACCTGCAACCTTTTACGTTTTAACAAGAGTAAAGTACTTGAAAGTTTATTTAAACTTTTTGAAACAATGGTAATTGTTAAAAATAAAATAATTTTGTTGCCAGGCAATAAAATTATAATTTTTTCATTTTAATGTAATATAATATTTTTCATTTAATACAGCAATAAAAAGGCATGTAAGACACAGCCTGGCTGTTTGGCTGAAAATGATTTTAAATATAAATCTTAGAATATGGAAGTCATGTATGGTTCTCCATACCGATATTTTTCTATGGTAAACGATAACAGCCGCAAATTCAAACAGAATCAAATTATGTTTTGCATACAGCCCTATATTGTAGAGTTCTCAATACCTATTGGTGTTGGTGAAGATCGGTTAAGGGAAAGGGGTGGTTTACCAGCCACGTTTTTGTTTTATCAAGGGTATTTTGTATGGCAAACGATAACAGCCGCAAATTGAAACAGAATCATATAATATTTTGCATACAGCCCTGAATTGTAGAGTTCTCAAGACCTGTCGTTTTTGGTGAAGATCGGTTCAGGGAAAGGGGTAGTTTACCTGCAACCGTTTTTTATCAAGGGTAATTTTACTTCCATATTCCTTAAGGAATGGAAGTATGGTGATGGCAAAAAAAATCGTGTTCGAGATTATTGCAGATTCTGATTCTACTACACTCAAAACATGAAAAAAAGTCGTTTTCCGAAAAGTGTCTGTGTGTGTGTCTGTCTGTCTATCTGTGTGTCTGTGTGTCTGTGTGTCTGTCTGTCTGTAGATTTTTTTTCTATGGCAAACGATAACTGCCGCAAATTCAAACAGAATCAAATAATTTTCTGCATACAGCCCTGATTTGTAGAGTACTCAAGACCTATTGTTTTTGGTGAAGATCGGTTAAGGGGAAGGGGTAGTTTACCTGCAACGTTTTTTATCAAGCGTATTTTCTATGGCAAACGATAACAGCCGCAAATTCAAACAGAATCAAAAGATTATTTGCATACAGCCCTAAATTATAGAGGTCTCAAGACCTATTGTTTTTGGTGAAGATAGGTTGAGGGAAAGGGGTAGTTTACCTGCAACGTTTTTTTTATCAAGGGTAATTTTTTTTTGGCAAACGATAACAGCCGCAAATTCAAACAGACTTAAATAATGTTTCGTATACTGCCCTGAATTGTAGAGTTTTCAAGACCTATTGATTTTGGTGAAGATCGGTTAAGGGAAAGGGGTAGTTTACCTGTAACGTTTTATGTTTTAACAAGGGTATTTCCTATGGCAAACGATAACAGCCGCAAATTCAAACAGAATCAAATAATTTTTTGCATACATTCCTGAATTGTAGAGATCTCAAGGTCTTTCGATTTTGGTGAAGATCGGTTAAGGGGAAGGGGTAGTTTACCTGCAACCTTTTACGTTTTAACAAGAGTAAAGTACTTGCAAATTTATTTAAACTTTTTGAAACGATGGTAATTGTTAAAAATAAAATAATTTTGTTGCCAGGCAATAAAATTAAAATTTTTTAATTTTAATGTGATATAATATTTTTCATTTAATACGGCAATAAAAAGGCAGGTAAGACACAAACACACAATTCACGTTATTTCTGGCCTCACTCATGTTTATTTTCTTACGTTTGCACGCTTTTTAAATGGAAAGTGCCGAAACCCACACCAACATAACGCGTGCAAGCCGAAAAAATGGACATCAATTTGCTTACTGGCGAAGCTAGTAGTTAATGAATGGGTAGGCAAAAATCTTATCTTAAATTTTTTTTAAGGAATCGCTAAAAGGATGGTGGGTCAAATCGGACGCTGAGGTAGAGTTTGCTGTAACCGAATGGTTCCACAAACAGCCGTAAGAATTTTACTAGTTTACATATGTGCCTGAGCTATAGAGAACTCAATGTCTGTTGATTTTGGTGAAGATCGGTTACGGGGAAAGGGCAGTTTACCTGAAACATTTCTTGTTGTAACATGAGTAGAGTACTTAATTTTGATAAAGAATCCTGATAAGATCTTAATAATCCACTGTAGAAACGTAGATGAAATATCTATAAATGAAGAGGCTAGTTGAACGGGCTGGGGGTAATTTTCTATAAATCAAAATTATAGTTGAAGGGGGAGGGGATAATTTTTTTTTTATATGTGTACTACGTTATTGGCAACAAAGAAGTATTTTTTTGTTAAAATTCCTTCCCTGGCTGTTTGGCTGAAAATGATTTTAAATATAAATCTTAGAATATGGAAGTCATGTATGGTTCTCCATACCGATTTTTACTTCCATATTCCTTAAGGAATGGAAGTATGGTGATGGCAAAAAAAATCGTGTTCGAGATTATTGCAGATTCTGATTCTGCTACACTCAAAACATGAAAAAAAGTCGTTTTCCGAAAAGTGTCTGTGTGTGTGTCTGTCTGTCTGTGTGTGTGTCTGTCTGTCTATCTGTCTGTCTGTCTATCTGTAGATTTTTTTTCTATGGCAAACGATAACTGCCGCAAATTCAAACAGAATCAAATAATTTTTTGCATACAGCCCTGATTTGCAGAGTACTCGCGACCTATTGTTTTTGGTGAAGATCGGTTGAGGGAAAGGGGTAGTTTACCTGCAACGGTTTTTTTTTAGCAAGGGTAATTTTGTTTGTTTGGCAAACGATAACAGCCGCAAATTCAAACAGAATCAAATAATGTTTCGCATACAGCCCTGAATTGTAGAGTTCTCAAGATTTGCTGATTTTGGTGAAGATCGGTTATGGGAAAGGGGTAGTTTACCTGTAACGTTTTATGTTTTAAAAGGGTATTTCCTATGGCAAACGATAACAGCCGCAAATTCAAACAGAATCAAAAGATTATTTGCATACAGCCCTAAATTGTAGAGTTCTCAAGACCTATTGTTTTTGGTGAAGTTCGGTTGAGGGAAAGGGGTAGTTTACCTGCCACGTTTTTTGTTTTATCAAGGGTATTTTCTATGGCAAACGATAACAGCCGCAAATGCAAACAGAATCAAATACTGTTTTGTATACAGCCCTGATTTGTAGAGTACTCAAGACATATTGTTTTTGGTGAAGATCGGTTAAGGGAAAGGGGTAGTTTACCTGTAACGTTTTATGTTTTAACAGGAGTAAAGTACTTGAAAATTTATTTAAACTTTTTGAAACAATGGTAATTGTTAAAAATAAAATAATTTTGTTGCCAGGCAATAAAATTATAATTTTTTCATTTTAATGTAATATAATATTTTTCATTTAATACAGCAATAAAAAGGCAGGTAAGACACAGCCTGGCTGTTTGGCTGAAAATGATTTTAAATATAAATCTTAGAATATGGAAGTCATGTATGGTTCTCCATACCGATATTTTCTATGGTAAACGATAATAGCCGCAAATTCAAACAGAATCAAATAATGTTTTGCATACAGACCTGAATTGTAGTGTTCTCAAGACCTGTTACTTTTGGTGAAGATCGGTTAAGGGAATAGGGTAGTTTACAAGCAACATTTTATGTTTTATCAAGGGTAATTTTTTTTATGATGAACGATAACTGCCGTACGTTAAAACAGAATCAACAACTCTTGTGCATACCTTTTTGAATTACACAGAACTCAAGGTCTGTTGATTTTGTTGAAGATCGGTTAAGGGAAAGGGGTAGTTTACCTGCAACAGTTTTTTATCAAGGGTAATTTTTTCTATGGTAAACGATAATAGCCACAAATTCAAACAGAATCTAATAATGTTTTGCATACAGACCTGAATTGTAGAGTTCTCAAGACCTGTTGGTCTTGGTGAAGATCGGTTAAGGGAATAGGGTAGTTTACAAGCAACATTTTATGTTTAACAAGGGTAATTTTTTTTATGATGAGCGATAACTGCCGTACATTAAAACAGAATCAACTACTCTTCTGCATAACTTTTTGAATTATACAGAACTCAAGGTCTGTTGATTTTGTTGAAGATCGGTTAAGGGAAAGGGGTAGTTTACCAGCAACGTTTTATGTTTTAACAACGGTATTTTCTATGGCAAATGATAACAGCCGCAATTTCAAACAGAATCAAATAATTTTGTGCATCCAGCCCTGATTTCTAGAGTACACACGACCTATTGTTTTTGGTGAAGATCATTTGAGGGAAAGGGTTAGTTTACCAGCAATGGTTTTTTTTTATCAAGGGTAATTTTGTTTATTTGGCAAACGATAACAGCCGCAAATTCAAGCAGAATCAAATAATGTTTTGCATACAGCCCTGATTTGTAGAGTACTCACGCCCTATTGTTTTTGGTAAAGATCGGTTAAGGGAAAGGGGTAGTTTACCTGCAACGTTTTATGTTTTAACAAGGGTATTTTCTATGGCAAACGATAACAGCAGCAAATTCAAACAGAATCAAATAATTTTTTTTTTCATACTGCCCTGAATTGTAGAGTTCTCGAGACCTTTTGTTTTTGGTGAAGAACGGGTAAGGGAAAGGGGTAGTTTACCTGTAACATTTTATGTTTTAAAAGGGTATTTTCTATGGCAAACGATAAGAGCCGCAAATTCAAACAGAATCAAATACGTTTTTGCATACAGCCCTGATTCCTTGAATACTAAAGATCTATTGTTTTTGGTGAAGATCGTTTAAGGGAAAGGGGTAGTTTACCTGCCACGTTTTTTGTTTTATCAAGGGTATTTTGTATGGCAAACGATAACAGCCGCAAATTCAAACAGAATCATATAATATTTTGCATACAGTCCTGAATTGTAGAGTTCTCAAGATCTATCGTTTTTGGTGATGATCGGTTAAGGGAAAGGGGTAGTTTACCGGCAACGGTTTTTTATCAAAGGTAATTTTTTTCTACGGTAAACGATAACAGCCGCAAATTCAAACAGAATCAAATGATGTTTTGCATACAGCCCTGTATTATAGAGTTCTCAATACCTATTGGTGTTGGTAAAGATAGGTTAAGGGAAAGGGGTAGTTTACCTGCAACATTTTATGTTTTAAAAGGGTATTTTCTATGGGAAACGATAACTGCCGTAAATTCAAAGAGAATCAAACGATGTTTTGCATACAGCCCTGTATTGTAGAGTTCTCAATACCTATTGGTGTTGGCGAAGATCGGTTGAGGGAAAGGGGTAGTTTACCAGCAACATTTTATGTTTTAACAAAGGTAATTTTTTATATGACGAACGATAACTGCCGCAAATTCAAACAGAATCAACTAGGTTTTTGCATACCTTTTTGAACTAAAGAGAACTCAAGGTCTGTTGATTTTGTTGAAAATCGGTTATGGAAGGGGTAGTATATCAGCAACATTTTATGTTTTAACAAGAGTAAAGTACTTAATTTTTATAAATAAAGTATCCTGATAAGAAGCTCATAATAATCCACTGTAGAAACATAGATGAAATATCTATAAATGAAGAGGTTAAGTGAACGGAGTGGGGGTAATTTTCTATTATTAAAATTTATAGTCGAAGGTGGAGGGGAGAATTTTTTATATGTGTACTACGTTATCGGCAACAAAGAAGTAGTTTTTTGTTAAAATTGCTTCCCGGGCTGTTTAGCCGTAGTCCAATGTTTTCTGCAAAACCAGACTTTTCGGCAGTGGCATCGACTGCCATCATCAGTGAAAATCGAGTGCGAAAACGTGAGGTGGTATAATTAGTGACCACAGTATTGTGGTTAATGCTGAAGCAATAAGTAGAAAGACGTAGTTTCTATGGAAATATTTCATTTCGAATATGATTTTAAATATAAATGTTAGAACATGGAAGTCATGTATGGTTCTCCATACCGATATTTTACTTCCATATTCCTTAAGGAAATGGTATTATGGTGATGGCAAAAAAAATCGTGTTCGAGATTATTGCAGATTCTGATTGTACTACACTCAAAACACGAAAAAAGTCGTTTTTCGGAAAGTGTCTGTATGTGTCTGTCTGTAGATTTTTTTTCTATGGCAAACGATAACAGCCGCAAATTCAAACAGAATCAAATAATGTTTCGCATACAGTCCTGATTCCTAGAGTACTCACGACCTATTGGTTTTGGTAAAGATCGGTTAAGGGAAAGGGGTAGTTTACCATCAACGTTTTATGTTTTAACAAGGGTATTTTCTATGGCAAACGATAACAGCCGCAAATTCAAACATAATCAAATAATTTGTTGCATGCTGCCCTGAATTGTAGAGTTCTCAGGACCTGTCGTTTTTGGTGAAGATCGGTTCAGGGAAAGGGGTAGTTTACCTGCAACCGTTTTTTATCAAGGGTAATTTTACTTCCATATTCCTTAAGGAATGGAAGTATGGTGATGGCAAAAAAAATCGTGTTCGAGATTATTGCAGATTCTGATTCTACTACACTCAAAACATGAAAAAAAGTCGTTTTCCGAAAAGTGTCTGTGTGTGTGTCTGTCTGTCTATCTGTGTGTCTGTGTGTCTGTGTGTCTATGTGTCTGTCTGTCTGTAGATTTTTTTTCTATGGCAAACGATAACTGCCGCAAATTCAAACAGAATCAAATAATTTTCTGCATACAGCCCTGATTTGTAGAGTACTCAAGACCTATTGTTTTTGGTGAAGATCGGTTAAGGGGAAGGGGTAGTTTACCTGCAACGTTTTTTATCAAGCGTATTTTCTATGGCAAACGATAACAGCCGCAAATTCAAACAGAATCAAAAGATTATTTGCATACAGCCCTAAATTATAGAGGTCTCAAGACCTATTGTTTTTGGTGAAGATAGGTTGAGGGAAAGGGGTAGTTTACCTGCAACGTTTTTTTTATCAAGGGTAATTTTTTTTTGGCAAACGATAACAGCCGCAAATTCAAACAGACTTAAATAATGTTTCGTATACAGCCCTGAATTGTAGAGTTTTCAAGACCTATTGTTTTTGGTGAAGATCGGTTAAGGGAAAGGGGTAGTTTACCTGTAACGTTTTATGTTTTAACAAGGGTATTTTCTATGGCAAACGATAACAGCCGCAAATTCAAACAGAATCAAATAATTTTTTGCATACATCCCTGAATTGTAGAGGTCTCAAGGACTTTCGATTTTGGTGAAGATCGGTTAAGGGGAAGGGGTAGTTTACCTGCAACCTTTTACGTTTTAACAAGAGTAAAGTACTTGCAAATTTATTTAAACTTTTTGAAACGATGGTAATTGTTAAAAATAAAATAATTTTGTTGCCAGGCAATAAAATTAAAATTTTTTAATTTTAATGTGATATAATATTTTTCATTTAATACGGCAATAAAAAGGCAGGTAAGACACAAACACACAATTCACGTTATTTCTGGCCTCACTCATGTTTATTTTCTTACGTTTGCACGCTTTTTAAATGGAAAGTGCCGAAACCCACACCAACATAACGCGTGCAAGCCGAAAAAATGGACATCAATTTGCTTACTGGCGAAGCTAGTAGTTAATGAATGGGTAGGCAAAAATCTTATCTTAAATTTTTTTTAAGGAATCGCTAAAAGGATGGTGGGTCAAATCGGACGCTGAGGTAGAGTTTGCTGTAACCGAATGGTTCCACAAACAGCCGTAAGAATTTTACTAGTTTACATATGTGCCTGAGCTATAGAGAACTCAATGTCTGTTGATTTTGGTGAAGATCGGTTACGGGGAAAGGGCAGTTTACCTGAAACATTTCTTGTTGTAACATGAGTAGAGTACTTAATTTTGATAAAGAATCCTGATAAGATCTTAATAATCCACTGTAGAAACGTAGATGAAATATCTATAAATGAAGAGGCTAGTTGAACGGGCTGGGGGTAATTTTCTATAAATCAAAATTATAGTTGAAGGGGGAGGGGATAATTTTTTTTTTATATGTGTACTACGTTATTGGCAACAAAGAAGTATTTTTTTGTTAAAATTCCTTCCCTGGCTGTTTGGCTGAAAATGATTTTAAATATAAATCTTAGAATATGGAAGTCATGTATGGTTCTCCATACCGATTTTTACTTCCATATTCCTTAAGGAATGGAAGTATGGTGATGGCAAAAAAAATCGTGTTCGAGATTATTGCAGATTCTGATTCTGCTACACTCAAAACATGAAAAAAAGTCGTTTTCCGAAAAGTGTCTGTGTGTGTGTCTGTCTGTCTGTGTGTGTGTCTGTCTGTCTGTCTGTCTGTCTGTCTATCTGTAGATTTTTTTTCTATGGCAAACGATAACTGCCGCAAATTCAAACAGAATCAAATAATTTTTTGCATACAGCCCTGATTTGCAGAGTACTCGCGACCTATTGTTTTTGGTGAAGATCGGTTGAGGGAAAGGGGTAGTTTACCTGCAACGGTTTTTTTTTAGCAAGGGTAATTTTGTTTGTTTGGCAAACGATAACAGCCGCAAATTCAAACAGAATCAAATAATGTTTCGCATACAGCCCTGAATTGTAGAGTTCTCAAGATCTGCTGATTTTGGTGAAGATCGGTTATGGGAAAGGGGTAGTTTACCTGTAACGTTTTATGTTTTAAAAGGGTATTTCCTATGGCAAACGATAACAGCCGCAAATTCAAACAGAATCAAAAGATTATTTGCATACAGCCCTAAATTGTAGAGTTCTCAAGACCTATTGTTTTTGGTGAAGTTCGGTTGAGGGAAAGGGGTAGTTTACCTGCCACGTTTTTTGTTTTATCAAGGGTATTTTCTATGGCAAACGATAACAGCCGCAAATGCAAACAGAATCAAATACTGTTTTGTATACAGCCCTGATTTGTAGAGTACTCAAGACCTATTGTTTTTGGTGAAGATCGGTTAAGGGAAAGGGGTAGTTTACCTGTAACGTTTTATGTTTTAACAGGAGTAAAGTACTTGAAAATTTATTTAAACTTTTTGAAACAATGGTAATTGTTAAAAATAAAATAATTTTGTTGCCAGGCAATAAAATTATAATTTTTTCATTTTAATGTAATATAATATTTTTCATTTAATACAGCAATAAAAAGGCAGGTAAGACACAGCCTGGCTGTTTGGCTGAAAATGATTTTAAATATAAATCTTAGAATATGGAAGTCATGCATGGTTCTCCATACCGATATTTTCTATGGTAAACGATAATAGCCGCAAATTCAAACAGAATCAAATAATGTTTTGCATACAGACCTGAATTGTAGTGTTCTCAAGACCTGTTACTTTTGGTGAAAATCGGTTAAGGGAATAGGGTAGTTTACAAGCAACATTTTATGTTTTATCAAGGGTAATTTTTTTTATGATGAACGATAACTGCCGTACGTTAAAACAGAATCAACAACTCTTGTGCATACCTTTTTGAATTACACAGAACTCAAGGTCTGTTGATTTTGTTGAAGATCGGTTAAGGGAAAGGGGTAGTTTACCTGCAACAGTTTTTTATCAAGGGTAATTTTTTCTATGGTAAACGATAATAGCCACAAATTCAAACAGAATCTAATAATGTTTTGCATACAGACCTGAATTGTAGAGTTCTCAAGACCTGTTGGTCTTGGTGAAGATCGGTTAAGGGAATAGGGTAGTTTACAAGCAACATTTTATGTTTAACAAGGGTAATTTTTTTTATGATGAACGATAACTGCCGTACATTAAAACAGAATCAACTACTCTTCTGCATAACTTTTTGAATTATACAGAACTCAAGGTCTGTTGATTTTGTTGAAGATCGGTTAAGGGAAAGGGGTAGTTTACCAGCAACGTTTTATGTTTTAACAACGGTATTTTCTATGGCAAATGATAACAGCCGCAATTTCAAACAGAATCAAATAATTTTGTGCATCCAGCCCTGATTTCTAGAGTACACACGACCTATTGTTTTTGGTGAAGATCATTTGAGGGAAAGGGTTAGTTTACCAGCAATGGTTTTTTTTTATCAAGGGTAATTTTGTTTATTTGGCAAACGATAACAGCCGCAAATTCAAGCAGAATCAAATAATGTTTTGCATACAGCCCTGATTTGTAGAGTACTCACGCCCTATTGTTTTTGGTAAAGATCGGTTAAGGGAAAGGGGTAGTTTACCTGCAACGTTTTATGTTTTAACAAGGGTATTTTCTATGGCAAACGATAACAGCCGCAAATTCAAACAGAATCAAATACGTTTTTGCATACAGCCCTGATTCCTTGAATACTAAAGATCTATTGTTTTTGGTGAAGATCGTTTAAGGGAAAGGGGTAGTTTACCTGCCACGTTTTTTGTTTTATCAAGGGTATTTTGTATGGCAAACGATAACAGCCGCAAATTCAAACAGAATCATATAATATTTTGCATACAGTCCTGAATTGTAGAGTTCTCAAGATCTATCGTTTTTGGTGATGATCGGTTAAGGGAAGGGGGTAGTTTACCGGCAACGGTTTTTTATCAAAGGTAATTTTTTTCTACGGTAAACGATAACAGCCGCAAATTCAAACAGAATCAAATGATGTTTTGCATACAGCCCTGTATTATAGAGTTCTCAATACCTATTGGTGTTGGTAAAGATAGGTTAAGGGAAAGGGGTAGTTTACCTGCAACATTTTATGTTTTAAAAGGGTATTTTCTATGGGAAACGATAACTGCCGTAAATTCAAAGAGAATCAAACGATGTTTTGCATACAGCCCTGTATTGTAGAGTTCTCAATACCTATTGGTGTTGGCGAAGATCGGTTGAGGGAAAGGGGTAGTTTACCAGCAACATTTTATGTTTTAACAAAGGTAATTTTTTATATGACGAACGATAACTGCCGCAAATTCAAACAGAATCAACTAGGTTTTTGCATACCTTTTTGAACTAAAGAGAACTCAAGGTCTGTTGATTTTGTTGAAAATCGGTTATGGAAGGGGTAGTATATCAGCAACATTTTATGTTTTAACAAGAGTAAAGTACTTAATTTTTATAAATAAAGTATCCTGATAAGAAGCTCATAATAATCCACTGTAGAAACATAGATGAAATATCTATAAATGAAGAGGTTAAGTGAACGGAGTGGGGGTAATTTTCTATTATTAAAATTTATAGTCGAAGGTGGAGGGGAGAATTTTTTATATGTGTACTACGTTATCGGCAACAAAGAAGTAGTTTTTTGTTAAAATTGCTTCCCGGGCTGTTTAGCCGTAGTCCAATGTTTTCTGCAAAACCAGACTTTTCGGCAGTGGCATCGACTGCCATCATCAGTGAAAATCGAGTGCGAAAACGTGAGGTGGTATAATTAGTGACCACAGTATTGTGGTTAATGCTGAAGCAATAAGTAGAAAGACGTAGTTTCTATGGAAATATTTCATTTCGAATATGATTTTAAATATAAATATTAGAACATGGAAGTCATGTATGGTTCTCCATACCGATATTTTACTTCCATATTCCTTAAGGAAATGGTATTATGGTGATGGCAAAAAAAATCGTGTTCGAGATTATTGCAGATTCTGATTGTACTACACTCAAAACACGAAAAAAGTCGTTTTTCGGAAAGTGTCTGTATGTGTCTGTCTGTAGATTTTTTTTCTATGGCAAACGATAACAGCCGCAAATTCAAACAGAATCAAATAATGTTTCGCATACAGTCCTGATTACTAGAGTACTCACGACCTATTGGTTTTGGTAAAGATCGGTTAAGGGAAAGGGGTAGTTTACCATCAACGTTTTATGTTTTAACAAGGGTATTTTCTATGGCAAACGATAACAGCCGCAAATTCAAACATAATCAAATAATTTGTTGCATGCTGCCCTGAATTGCAGAGTTCTCAAGACCTTTTGTTTTTGGCGAAGATCGATTAAGGGAAAGGGGTAGTTTACCTGCAACGGTGTTTTATTTTAAAAGGGTATTTTATATGGCAAACGATAAGAGCCGCAAATTCAAACAGAATCAAATCCGTTTTTGCACACAGGCCTGATTTGTTGAGTAGTAAAGACCTATTGGTTTTGGTGAAGATCGTTTAAGGGAAAGGGGTAGTTTACCAGCCACGATGTTTGTTTTATCAAGGGTAATTTTTTTTATGACGAACGAAAACTGCCGTAATTAAAACAGAATCAACTACTCTTCTGCATACCTTTTTTCAATTATACAGAACTCAAGGTCTGTTTATTTTGTTGAAGATCGGTTAAGGGAAAGGGGTAGTTTACGGGCAACGGTTTTTTAGCAAGGGACAGTTTTTTCTATGGTAAACGATAACAGCCGCAAATTCAAACAGAATCAAACGATGTTTTGCATACAGCCCTGTATTGTAGAGTGCTCAATAGCTATTGGTGTTGGTGAAGATCGGTTAAGGGAAAGGGGTAGTTTACCAGCAACATTTTATGTTTTAACAAGGGTAATTTTTTATATGACGAACGATAACTGCCGTAAATTCAAGCAGAATCAACTATGTTTTTGCATACCTTTTTGAACTAAAGAGAACTCAAGATCTGTTGATTTTGTTGAAAATCGGTTAGGGGAAGGGGTAGTATATCAGCAACGTTTTATGTTTTAAAAAGGGTAATTTTTTATGACCAACGATAACTGCCGAAAATTTAAAGAGAATCAAATAATTTTTTGCACCCTTTCCTGAGTTGCAGGGAGCTCAAAGTCTACGGAACGATAACTGCCGCACATTCAAACAGAATCAAATATTTTTTTGCATGCTTCCATGAATTGCAGAGGATTGAAGGTCTATTGATTTTGGAGAAGATCGGTTAAGAGAAAGGGGTAGTTTACCAGAAACATTTTATGATTTAACAAGAGTAAAGTACTTAATTTTTATAAATAAAGTATCCTGATAAGAAGCTCATAATAATCCACTGTAGAAACATAGATGAAATATCTATAAATGAAGAGGTTAAGTGAACGGAGTGGGGGTAATTTTCTATTATTAAAATTTATAGTCGAAGGTGGAGGGGAGAATTTTTTATATGTGTACTACGTTATCGGCAACAAAGAAGTAGTTTTTTTGTTAAAATTGCTTCCCGGGCTGTTTAGCCGTAGTCCAATGTTTTCTGCAAAACCAGACTTTTCGGCAGTGGCATCGACTGCCATCATCAGTGAAAATCGAGTGCGAAAACGTGAGGTGGTATAATTAGTGACCACAGTATTGTGGTTAATGCTGAAGCAATAAGTAGAAAGACGTAGTTTCTATGGAAATATTTCATTTCGAATATGATTTTAAATATAAATGTTAGAACATGGAAGTCATGTATGGTTCTCCATACCGATATTTTACTTCCATATTCCTTAAGGAAATGGTATTATGGTGATGGCAAAAAAAATCGTGTTCGAGATTATTGCAGATTCTGATTGTACTACACTCAAAACACGAAAAAAGTCGTTTTTCGGAAAGTGTCTGTATGTGTCTGTCTGTAGATTTTTTTCAATGGCAAACGATAACAGCCGCAAATTCAAACAGAATCAAATAATGTTTCGCATACAGTCCTGATTCCTAGAGTACTCACGACCTATTGGTTTTGGTAAAGATCGGTTAAGGGAAAGGGGTAGTTTACCATCAACGTTTTATGTTTTAACAAGGGTATTTTCTATGGCAAACGATAACAGCCGCAAATTCAAACATAATCAAATAATTTGTTGCATGCTGCCCTGAATTGCAGCGTTCTCAAGACCTTTTGTTTTTGGCGAAGATCGATTAAGGGAAAGGGGTAGTTTACCTGCAACGGTGTTTTATTTTAAAAGGGTATTTTATATGGCAAACGATAAGAGCCGCAAATTCAAACAGAATCAAATCCGTTTTTGCACACAGGCCTGATTTGTTGAGTAGTAAAGACCTATTGGTTTTGGTGAAGATCGTTTAAGGGAAAGGGGTAGTTTACCAGCCACGATGTTTGTTTTATCAAGGGTAATTTTTTTTATGACGAACGAAAACTGCCGTAATTAAAACAGAATCAACTACTCTTCTGCATACCTTTTTTCAATTATACAGAACTCAAGGTCTGTTTATTTTGTTGAAGATCGGTTAAGGGAAAGGGGTAGTTTACCGGCAACGGTTTTTTAGCAAGGGACAGTTTTTTCTATGGTAAACGATAACAGCCGCAAATTCAAACAGAATCAAACGATGTTTTGCATACAGCCCTGTATTGTAGAGTGCTCAATAGCTATTGGTGTTGGTGAAGATCGGTTAAGGGAAAGGGGTAGTTTACCAGCAACATTTTATGTTTTAACAAGGGTAATTTTTTATATGACGAACGATAACTGCCGTAAATTCAAGCAGAATCAACTATGTTTTTGCATACCTTTTTGAACTAAAGAGAACTCAAGATCTGTTGATTTTGTTGAAAATCGGTTAGGGGAAGGGGTAGTATATCAGCAACGTTTTATGTTTTAAAAAGGGTAATTTTTTATGACCAACGATAACTGCCGAAAATTTAAAGAGAATCAAATAATTTTTTGCACCCTTTCCTGAGTTGCAGGGAGCTCAAAGTCTACGGAACGATAACTGCCGCACATTCAAACAGAATCAAATATTTTTTTGCATGCTTCCATGAATTGCAGAGGATTGAAGGTCTATTGATTTTGGAGAAGATCGGTTAAGAGAAAGGGGTAGTTTACCAGAAACATTTTATGATTTAACAAGAGTAAAGTACTTAATTTTTATAAATAAAGTATCCTGATAAGAAGCTCATAATAATCCACTGTAGAAACGTAGATGAAATATCTATAAATGAAGAGGTTAAGTGAACGGTGTGGGGGTAATTTTCTATTATTAAAATTTGTAGTCGAAGGTGGAGGGGAGAATTTTTTATATGTGTACTACGTTATCGGCAACAAAGAAGTAGGTTTTTGTTAAAATTGCTTCCCGGGCTGTTTAGCCGTAGTCCAATGTTTTCTGCAAAACCAGACTTTTCGGCAGTGGCATCGACTGCCATCATCAGTGAAAATCGAGTGCGAAAACGTGAGGTGGTATACGTTAGTGACCACAGTATTGTGGTTAATGCTGAAGCAATAAGTAGAAAGACGTAGTTTCTATGTAAATATTTCATTTCGAATATGATTTTAAATATGAATCTTAGAACATGGAAGTCATGTATGGTTCTCCATACCGATATTTTACTTCCATATTCCTTAAGGAAATGGAAGTATGGTGATTGCAAAAAAAATCGTGTTCGAGATTACTGCAGGTTCTGATTGTACTACACTCAAAACATGAAAAAAATTCGTTTTTCGAAAAGTTTCTGTGTGTGTGTCTGTCTGTAAATTTTTTTTCTATGGCAAACGATAACAGCCGCAAATTCAAACAGAATCAAATATGTTTCGCATACAGGCCTGATTTCTAGAGTACTCACGACCTGTTGTTTTTGGTGAAGATCGGTTCAGGGAAAGGGTTTGTTTACCTGCAATGGTTATTTTTTATCAAGGGTAATTTTGTATATTTGACAAACGATAACAGCCGCAAATTCAAACAGAATCAAATAATGTTTCGTATACAGCACTGATTTGTAGAGTACTCACTACCTATTGTTTTTGGTAAAGATCGGTTAAGGGAAAGGGGTAGTTTACCGGCAACGTTTTATGTTTTAACAAGGGTATTTTCTATGGCAAACGATAACTGCCGCAAATTCACTCATAATCAAATAATTTGTTGCATACTGCCCTGAATTGTAGAGTTCTCAAGACCTGTTGTTTTTGGTGAAGATCGTTTAAGGGAAAGGGGTAGTTTACCAGCCACGTTTTTTGTTTTATCAAGGGTATTTTGTATGGCAAACGATAACAGCCGCAAATTCAAACAGGATCATAATATTATCATACAGCCCTGAATTTTAGAGTTCACAAGACCTGTTGGTTTTGGTGAAGAACGGTTAAGGGGTAGTTTACCTGCAACAGTTTTTTATCAAGTGTAATTTTTTCTATGGTAAACGATAACAGCCGCAAATTCAAACAGAATCAAATGATGTTTTGTATACAGCCCTGTATTATAGAGTTCTCAATACCTATTGGTGTTGGTGAAGATCGGTTAAGGGAAAGGGGTAGTTTACCAGCAACGTTTTATGTTTTAAAAGGGTATTTTTTATGGTAAACGATAAGAGCCGCAAATTCAAACAGAATCAAATACGTTTTTGCATACAGCCCTGATTTATTGAATACTAAAGGTCTTTTGTTTTTGGTGAAGATCGTTTAAGGGAAAGGGGTAGTTTACCTGCCACGTTTTTTGTTTTATCAAGGGTATTTTGTATGGCAAACGATAACAGCCGCAAATTCAAACAGAATCATATAATATTTTGCATACAGCCCTGAATTGTAGATTTCTCAAGATCTATCGTTTTTGGTGATGATCGGTTAAGGGAAAGGGGTAGTTTACCGGCAACGGTTTTTTATCAAAAGTAATTTTTTTCTACGGTAAACGATAACAGCCGCAATTTCAAACAGAATCAAATGATGTTTTGCATACAGCCCTGTATTATAGAGTTCTCAGTACCTGTTGGTGTTGGTGAAGATCGGTTAAGGGAAAGGGGTAGTTTACCCGCAACATTTTATGTTTTAAAAGGGTATTTTTATGGCAAACGATAAGAGCCGCAAATTCAAACAGAATCAAATAAGTTTTTGCATACTGCCCTGATTACTTGAGTACTAAAGGCCTATTGTTTTTGGTGAAGATCGTTTAAGGGAAAGGGGTAGTTTACCTGCCACGTTTTTTGTTTTATCAAGGGTATTTTGTATGGCAAACGATAACAGCCACAAATTCAAACAGAATCAAATGATGTTTTGCATACAGCCCTGTATTGTAGAGTTCTCAGTACCTATTGGTGTTGGTGAAGATCGTTTAAGGGAATAGGGTAGTTTACCGGCAACATTGTATGTTTTATCAAGGGTAATTTTTTTTATGACGAACGAAAACTGCCGATATTAAAACAGAATCAATTACTCTTCTGCATACCTTTTTGAATTATACAGAACTCAAGGTCTGTTGATTTTGTTGGAGATCGTTTAAGTGAATGGGGTAGTTTACCTTCAACGTTTTATGTTTTAACAAGGGTATTTTTTCTATGACGAACGATAACTGTCGTATATTCAAAGAGAATCAAATAATGTTTTGCATACAGCCCTGAATTGTAGAGTTCTCAAGACCTTTTGTTTTTGGTGAAGATCGGTTAAGGGAAAGGGGTAGTTTACCGGCAACGGTTTTTTTAGCAAGGGACAGTTTTTTCTATGGTAAACGATAACAGCCGCAAATTCAAACAGAATCAAACGATGTTTTGCATACAGCCCTGTATTGTAGAGTTCTCAATACCTATTGGTGTTGGCGAAGATCGGTTGAGGGAAAGGGGTAGTTTACCAGCAACATTTTATGTTTTAACAAGGGTAATTTTTTATATGACGAACGATAACTGCCGCAAATTCAAACAGAATCAACTAGGTTTTTGCATACCTTTTTGAACTAAAGAGAACTCAAGGTCTGTTGATTTTGTTGGAAATCGGTTATGGAAGGGGTAGTATATCAGCAACATTTTATGTTTTAACAAGAGTAAAGTACTTAATTTTTATAAATAAAGTATCCTGATAAGAAGCTCATAATAATCCACTGTAGAAACATAGATGAAATATCTATAAATGAATAGGTTAAGTGAACGGAGTGGGGGTAATTTTCTATTATTAAAATTTATAGTCGAAAGTGGAGGGGAGAATTTTTTATATGTGTACTACGTTATCGGCAACAAAGAAGTAGTTTTTTGTTAAAATTGCTTCCCGGGCTGTTTAGCCGTAGTCCAATGTTTTCTGCAAAACCAGACTTTTCGGCAGTGGCATCGACTGCCATCATCAGTGAAAATCGAGTGCGAAAACGTGAGGTGGTATAATTATTGACCACAGTATTGTGGTTAATGCTGAAGCAATAAGTAGAAAGACGTAGTTTCTATGGAAATATTTCATTTCGAATATGATTTTAAATATAAATGTTAGAACATGGAAGTCATGTATGGTTCTCCATACCGATATTTTACTTCCATATTCCTTAAGGAAATGGTATTATGGTGATTGCCAAAAAAATCGTGTTCGAGATTATTGCAGATTCTGATTGTACTACACTCAAAACTTGAAAAAAATTCGTTTTTCGAAAAGTTTCTGTGTGTGTGTCTGTCTGTAGATTTTTTTTCTATGGCAAACGATAACAGCCGCAAATTCAAACATAATCAAATATGTTTCGCATACAGGCCTGATTTCTAGAGTACTCACGACCTGTTGTTTTTGGTGAAGATCGGTTCAGGGAAAGGGTTTGTTTACCTGCAATGGTTATTTTTTATCAAGGGTAATTTTGTATATTTGACAAACGATAACAGCCGCAAATTCAAACAGAATCAAATAATGTTTCGTATACAGCACTGATGTGTAGAGTACTCACTACCTATTGTTTTTGGTAAAGATCGGTTAAGGGAAAGGGGTAGTTTACCAGCAACGTTTTATGTTTTAACAAGGGTATTTTCTATGGCAAACGATAACAGCCGCAAATTCACACATAATCAAATAATTTGTTGCATACTGCCCTGAATTGTAGAGTTCTCAAGACCTGTTGTTTTTGGTGAAGATCGTTTAAGGGAAAGGGGTAGTTTACCGGCCACGTTTTTTGTTTTATCAAGGGTATTTTGTATGGCAAACGATAACAGCCGCAAATTCAAACAGAATCATAATATTTAGCATACAGCCCTGAATTTTAGAGTTCACAAGACCTGCTGGTTTTGGTGAAGATCGGTTAAGGGAAAGGGGTAGTTTACCAGCAACGTTTTATGTTTTAAAAGGGTATTTTCTATGGTAAACGATAAGAGCCGCAAATTCAAACAGAATCAAATACGTTTTTGCATACAGCCCTGTTTTGTTGAGTACTAAAGACCTATTGTTTGTGGTGAAGATCGGTTAATTGAAAGGGGTAGTTTACCGGCCAAGTTTTTTGTTTTATCAAGGGTATTTTCTATGGCAAACGATAACAGCCGCAAATTCAAACAGGATCATAATATTATCATACAGCCCTGAATTTTAGAGTTCACAAGACCTGTTGGTTTTGGTGAAGAACGGTTAAGGGGTAGTTTACCTGCAACGGTTTTTTATCAAGGGTAATTTTTTCTATGGTAAACGATAACAGCCGCAAATTCAAACAGAATCAAATGATGTTTTGTATACAGCCCTGTATTATAGAGTTCTCAATACCTATTGGTGTTGGTGAAGATCGGTTAAGGGAAAGGGGTAGTTTACCAGCAACGTTTTATGTTTTAAAAGTGTATTTTCTATGGTAAACGATAAGAGCCGCAAATTCAAACAGAATCAAATACGTTTTTGCATACAGCCCTGATTTCTTGAATACTAAATATCTGTTGTTTTTGGTGAAGATCGTTTACGGGAAAGGGGTAGTTTACCTGCCACGTTTTTTGTTTTATCAAGGGTATTTTGTATGGCAAACGATAACAGCCGCAAATTCAAACAGAATCATATAATATTTTGCATACAGCCCTGAATTGTAGATTTCTCAAGATCTGTCGTTTTTGGTGATGATCGGTTAAGGGAAAGGGGTAGTTTACCGGCAACGGTTTTTTATCAAAAGTAATTTTTTTCTACGGTAAACTATAACAGCCGCAATTTCAAACAGAATCAAATGATGTTTTGCATACAGCCCAGTATTATAGAGTTCTCAGTACCTGTTGGTGTTGGTGAAGATCGGTTAAGGGAAAGGGGTAGTTTACCAGCAACATTTTATGTTTTAAAAGGGTATTTTTATGGCAAACGATAAGAGCCGCAAATTCAAACAGAATCAAATAAGTTTTTGCATACTGCCCTGACTACTTGAGTACTAAAGGCCTATTGTTTTTGGTGAAGATCGTTTAAGGGGAAGGGGTAGTTTACGTGCCACGTTTTTTGTTTTATCAAGGGTATTTTGTATGGCAAACGATAACAGCCGCAAATTCAAACAGAATCAAATTATGTTTTGCATACAGCCCTGTATTGTAGAGTTCTCAGTACCTATTGGTGTTGGTGAAGATCGGTTAAGGGAATAGGGTAGTTTACCGGCAACATTGTATGTTTTATCAAGGGTAATTTTTTTTATGACGAACGAAAACTGCCGATATTAAAACAGAATCAATTACTCTTCTGCATACCTTTTTGAATTATACAGAACTCAAGGTCTGTTGATTTTGTTGGAGATCGTTTAAGTGAATGGGGTAGTTTACCTTCAACGTTTTATGTTTTAACAAGGGTATTTTTTCTATGACGAACGATAACTGTCGTATATTCAAAGAGAATCAAATAATGTTTTGCATACAGCCCTGAATTGTAGAGTTCTCAAGACCTTTTGTTTTTGGTGAAGATCGGTTAAGGGAAAGGGGTAGTTTACCGGCAACGGTTTTTTTAGCAAGGGACAGTTTTTTCTATGGTAAACGATAACAGCCGCAAATTCAAACAGAATCAAACGATGTTTTGCATACAGCCCTGTATTGTAGAGTTCTCAATACCTATTGGTGTTGGCGAAGATCGGTTGTGGGAAAGGGGTAGTTTACCAGCAACATTTTATGTTTTAACAAGGGTAATTTTTTATATGACGAACGATAACTGCCGCAAATTCAAACAGAATCAACTAGGTTTTTGCATACCTTTTTGAACTAAAGAGAAGTCAAGGTCTGTTGATTTTGTTGAAAATCGGTTATGGAAGGGGTAGTATATCAGCAACATTTTATGTTTTAACAAGAGTAAAGTACTTAATTTTTATAAATAAAGTATCCTGATAAGAAGCTCATAATAATCCACTGTAGGAACATAGATGAAATATCTATAAATGAAGAGGTTAAGTGAACGGAGTGGGGGTAATTTTCTATTATTAAAATTTATAGTCGAAAGTGGAGGGGAGAATTTTTTATATGTGTACTACGTTATCGGCAACAAAGAAGTAGTTTTTTGTTAAAATTGCTTCCCGGGCTGTTTAGCCGTAGTCCAATGTTTTCTGCAAAACCAGACTTTTCGGCAGTGGCATCGACTGCCATCATCAGTGAAAATCGAGTGCGAAAACGTGAGGTGGTATAATTATTGACCACAGTATTGTGGTTAATGCTGAAGCAATAAGTAGAAAGACGTAGTTTCTATGGAAATATTTCATTTCGAATATGATTTTAAATATAAATGTTAGAACATGGAAGTCATGTATGGTTCTCCATACCGATATTTTACTTCCATATTCCTTAAGGAAATGGTATTATGGTGATTGCCAAAAAAATCGTGTTCGAGATTATTGCAGATTCTGATTGTACTACACTCAAAACACGAAAAAAAATCGTTTTTCGAAAAGTGTCTGTGTGTCTGTCTGTAGATTTTTTTTCTATGGCAAACGATAACAGCCGCAAATTCAAACAGAATCAAATAATGTTTCGCATACAGCCCTGATTTCTGGAGTACTCACGACCTATTGGTTTTGGTAAAGATCGGTTAAGGGAAAGGGGTAGTTTACCAGCAACGTTTTATGTTTTAACAAGGGTATTTTCTATGGCAAACGATAACAGCCGCAAATTCAAACATAATCAAATAATTTGTTGCATGCTGCACTGAATTGTAGAGTTCTCAAGACCTTTTGTTTTTGGTGAAGATCGATTAAGGGAAAGGGGTGGTTTACCAGCAACGGTGTTTTATTTTAAAAGGGTATTTTATATGGCAAACGATAAGAGCCGCAAATTCAAACAGAATCAAATCAGTTTTTGCACACAGGCCTGATTTGTTGAGTAGTAAAGACCTATTGGTTTTGGTGAAGATCGTTTAAGGGAAAGGGGTAGTTTACCAGCCACGATATTTGTTTTATCAAGGGTATTTTGTATGGCAAACGATAACAGCCGCAAATTCAAACAGAATCATAATATTTAGCATACAGCCCTGAATTTTAGAGTTCACAAGACCTGTTGGTTTTAGTGAAGAACGGTTAAGGGAAAGGGGTAGTTTACCTGCAACGGTTTTTTATCAAGGGTAATTTTTTTCTATGGTAAACGATAACAGCCGCAAATTCAAACAGAATCAAATGATGTTTTGTATACAGCCCTGTATTGTAGGGTTCTCAATACCTATTGGTGTTGGTGAAGATCGGTTAAGGGAAAGGTGTAGTTTAGCAGCATCGTTTTATGTTTTAAAAGGGTATTTTCTATAGTAAACGATAAGAGCCGCAAATTCAAAACAGAATCAAATACTTTTTTGCATACAGCCCTGTTTTGTTGAGTACTAAAGACCTATTGTTTTTGGTGAAGATCGTTTAAGGGAAAGGGGTAGTTTACTTGCCAGGTTTTTGTTTTATCAAGGGTATTTTGTATGGCAAACGATAACAGCCACAATTATTTCAAACAGAATCATATAATATTTTGCATACAGCCCTGAATTGTAGAGTTCTCAAGACCTATCGTTTTTGGTGAAGATCGGTTAAGGGAAAGGGGTAGTTTACCTGCAACGGTTTTTTATTAAGGGTAATTTTTTCTATGGTAAACGATAATAGCCGCAAATTCAAACAGAATCAAATAATGTTTTGCATACAGACCTGAATTCTAGTGTTCTCAAGACCTGTTACTATTGGTGAAGATCGGTTAAGGGAATAGGGTAGTTTACAAGCAACATTTTATGTTTTATCAAGGGTAATTTTTTTTATGATGAACGATAACTGCCGTACGTTAAAACAGAATCAACAACTCTTGTGCATACCTTTTTGAATTACACAGAACTCAAGGTCTGTTGATTTTGTTGAAGATCGGTTAAGGGAAAGGGGTAGTTTACCTGCAACAGTATTTTATCAAGGGTAATTTTTTCTATGGTAAACGATAATAGCCACAAATTCAAACAGAATCTAATAATGTTTTGCATACAGACCTGAATTGTAGAGTTCTCAAGACCTGTTGGTCTCGGTGAAGATCGGTTAAGGGAATAGGGTAGTTTACAAGCAACATTTTATGTTTAACAAGGGTAATTTTTTTTATGATGAACGATAACTGCCGTACATTAAAACAGAATCAACTACTCTTCTGCATAACTTTTTGAATTATACAGAACTCAAGGTCTGTTGATTTTGTTGAAGATCGGTTAAGGGAAAGGGGTAGTTTACCAGCAACGTTTTATGTTTTAACAACGGTATTTTCTATGGCAAACGATAACAGCCGCAAATTCAAACAGAATCAAATGATTATTTGCATACAGCCCTGATTTGTAGAGTACTCAAGACTTATTGTTTTTGGCGAAGATCGGTTAAGGGAAAGGGGTAGTTTACCAGCAACGGTTTTATATTAATCAAGGGTAATTTTACTTCCATGTTCCTTAAGGAAATGGAAGTATGGTGATGGCAAAAAAAATCGTGTTCTAGAGTATTGCAGATTCTGATTGTACTACACTCAAAACATGAAAAAAATCGTTTTTCGTAAAGTGTCTGTGTGTCTCTCTGTAGATTTTTTTTCTATGGCAAATGATAACAGCCGCAATTTCAAACAGAATCAAATAATTTTGTGCATCCAGCCCTGATTTCTAGAGTACACACGACCTATTGTTTTTGGTGAAGATCATTTGAGGGAAAGGGTTAGTTTACCTGCAATGGTTTTTTTTTATCAAGGGTAATTTTGTTTATTTGGCAAACGATAACAGCCGCAAATTCAAGCAGAATCAAATAATGTTTCGCATACAGCCCTGATTTGTAGACTACTCACGACCTACTGTTTTTGGTAAAGATCGGTTAAGGGAAAGGGGTAGTTTACCTGCAACGTTTTATGTTTTGACAAGGGTATTTTCTATGGCAAACGATAACAGCAGCAAATTCAAACAGAATCAAATAATTTTTTTTTCATACTGCCCTGAATTGTAGAGTTCTCGAGACCTTTTGTTTTTGGTGAAGAACGGGTAAGGGAAAGGGGTAGTTTACCTGTAACATTTTATGTTTTAAAAGGGTATTTTCTATGGCAAACGATAAGAGCCGCAAATTCAAACAGAATCAAATACGTTTTTGCATACAGCCCTGATTCCTTGAATACTAAAGATCTATTGTTTTTGGTGAAGATCGTTTAAGGGAAAGGGGTAGTTTACCTGCCACGTTTTTTGTTTTATCAAGGGTATTTTGTATGGCAAACGATAACAGCCGCAAATTCAAACAGAATCATATAATATTTTGCATACAGTCCTGAATTGTAGAGTTCTCAAGATCTATCGTTTTTGGTGATGATCGGTTAAGGGAAAGGGGTAGTTTACCGGCAACGGTTTTTTATCAAAGGTAATTTTTTTCTACGGTAAACGATAACAGCCGCAAATTCAAACAGAATCAAATGATGTTTTGCATACAGCCCTGTATTATAGAGTTCTCAATACCTATTGGTGTTGGTAAAGATAGGTTAAGGGAAAGGGGTAGTTTACCTGCAACATTTTATGTTTTAAAAGGGTATTTTCTATGGGAAACGATAACTGCCGTAAATTCAAAGCGAATCAACCGATGTTTTGCATACAGCCCTGTATTGTAGAGTTCTCAATACCTATTGGTGTTGGCGAAGATCGGTTGAGGGAAAGGGGTAGTTTACCAGCAACATTTTATGTTTTAACAAGGGTAATTTTTTATATGACGAACGATAACTGCCGCAAATTCAAACAGAATCAACTAGGTTTTTGCATACCTTTTTGAACTAAAGAGAACTCAAGGTCTGTTGATTTTGTTGAAAATCGGTTATGGAAGGGGTAGTATATCAGCAACATTTTATGTTTTAACAAGAGTAAAGTACTTAATTTTTATAAATAAAGTATCCTGATAAGAAGCTCATAATAATCCACTGTAGAAACATAGATGAAATATCTATAAATGAAGAGGTTAAGAAAACGGAGTGGGGGTAATTTTCTATTATTAAAATTTATAGTCGAAGGTGGAGGGGAGAATTTTTTATATGTGTACTACGTTATCGGCAACAAAGAAGTAGTTTTTTGTTAAAATTGCTTCCCGGGCTGTTTAGCCGTAGTCCAATGTTTTCTGCAAAACCAGACTTTTCGGCAGTGGCATCGACTGCCATCATCAGTGAAAATCGAGTGCGAAAACGTGAGGTGGTATAATTAGTGACCACAGTATTGTGGTTAATGCTGAAGCAATAAGTAGAAAGACGTAGTTTCTATGTAAATATTTCATTTCGAATATGATTTTAAATATAAATGTTAGAACATGGAAGTCATGTATGGTTCTCCATACCGATATTTTACTTCCATATTCCTTAAGGAAATGGTATTATGGTGATGGCAAAAAAAATCGTGTTCGAGATTATTGCAGATTCTGATTGTACTACATTCAAAACACCAAAAAAAGTCGTTTTTCGGAAAGTGTCTGTATGTGTCTGTCTGTAGATTTTTTTTCTATGGCAAACGATAACAGCCGCAAATTCAAACAGAATCAAATAATGTTTCGCATACAGCCCTGATTCCTAGAGTACTCACTACCTATTGGTTTTGGTAAAGATCGGTTAAGGGAAAGGGGTAGTTTACCAGCAACGTTTTATGTTTTAACAAGGGTATTTTCTATGGCAAACGATAACAGCCGCAAATTCAAACAGAATCAAATGATGTTTTGTATACAGCCCTGTATTGTAGGGTTCTCAATACCTATTGATGTTGGTGAAGATCGGTTAAGGGAAAGGTGTAGTTTAGCAGCATCGTTTTATGTTTTAAAAGGGTATTTTCTATAGTAAACGATAAGAGCCGCAAATTCAAAACAGAATCAAATATTTTTTTGCATACAGCCCTGTTTTGTTGAGTACTAAAGACCTATTGTTTTTGGTGAAGATCGTTTAAGGGAAAGGGGTAGTTTACTTGCCAGGTTTTTGTTTTATCAAGGGTATTTTGTATGGCAAACGATAACAGCCACAATTATTTCAAACAGAATCATATAATATTTTGCATACAGCCCTCAATTGTAGAGTTCTCAAGACCTATCGTTTTTGGTGAAGATCGGTTAAGGGAAAGGGGTAGTTTACCTGCAACGGTTTTTTATTAAGGGTAATTTTTTCTATGGTAAACGATAATAGCCGCAAATTCAAACAGAATCAAATAATGTTTTGCATACAGACCTGAATTGTAGTGTTCTCAAGACCTGTTACTTTTGGTGAAGATCGGTTAAGGGAATAGGGTAGTTTACAAGCAACATTTTATGTTTTATCAAGGGTAATTTTTTTATGATGAACGATAACTGCCGTACGTTAAGACAGAATCAACAACTCTTGTGCATACCTTTTTGAATTACACAGAACTCAAGGTCTGTTGATTTTGTTGAAGATCGGTTAAGGGAAAGGGGTAGTTTACCTGCAACAGTTTTTTATCAAGGGTAATTTTTTCTATGGTAAACGATAATAGCCACAAATTCAAACAGAATCTAATAATGTTTTGCATACAGACCTGAATTGTAGAGTTCTCAAGACCTGTTGGTCTTGGTGAAGATCGGTTAAGGGAATAGGGTAGTTTACAAGCAACATTTTATGTTTAACAAGGGTAATTTTTTTTATGATGAACGATAACTGCCGTACATTAAAACAGAATCAACTACTCTTCTGCATAACTTTTTGAATTATACAGAACTCAAGGTCTGTTGATTTTGTTGAAGATCGGTTAAGGGAAAGGGGTAGTTTACCAGCAACGTTTTATGTTTTAACAACGGTATTTTCTATGGCAAACGATAACAGCCGCAAATTCAAACAGAATCAAATGATTATTTGCATACAGCCCTGATTTGTAGAGTACTCAAGACTTATTGTTTTTGGCGAAGATCGGTTAAGGGAAAGGGGTAGTTTACCAGCAACGGTTTTATATTAATCAAGGGTAATTTTACTTCCATGTTCCTTAAGGAAATGGAAGTATGGTGATGGCAAAAAAAATCGTGTTCTAGAGTATTGCAGATTCTGATTGTACTACACTCAAAACATGAAAAAAATCGTTTTTGTAAAGTGTCTGTGTGTCTCTCTGTAGATTTTTTTTCTATGGCAAATGATAACAGCCGCAATTTCAAACAGAATCAAATAATTTTGTGCATCCATCCCTGATTTCTAGAGTACACACGACCTATTGTTTTTGGTGAAGATCATTTGAGGGAAAGGGTTAGTTTACCTGCAATGGTTTTTTTTTATCAAGGGTAATTTTGTTTATTTGGCAAACGATAACAGCCGCAAATTCAAGCAGAATCAAATAATGTTTCGCATACAGCCCTGATTCCTTGAATACTAAAGATCTATTGTTTTTGGTGAAGATCGTTTAAGGGAAAGGGGTAGTTTACCTGCCACGTTTTTTGTTTTATCAAGGGTATTTTGTATGGCAAACGATAACAGCAGCAAATTCAAACAGAATCAAATAATTTTTTTTTTCATACTGCCCTGAATTGTAGAGTTCTCGAGACCTTTTGTTTTTGGTGAAGAACGGGTAAGGGAAAGGGGTAGTTTACCTGTAACATTTTATGTTTTAAAAGGGTATTTTCTATGGCAAACGATAAGAGTCGCAAATTCAAACAGAATCAAATACGTTTTTGTATTCAGCCCTGATTCCTTGAATACTAAAGATCTATTGTTTTTGGTGAAGATCGTTTAAGGGAAAGGGGTAGTTTACCTGCCACGTTTTTTGTTTTATCAAGGGTATTTTGTATGGCAAACGATAACAGCCGCAAATTCAAACAGAATCAAAAGATTATTTGCATACAGCCCTAAATTGTAGAGTTCTCAAGACCTATTGTTTTTGGTGAAGTTCGGTTGAGGGAAAGGGGTAGTTTACCTGCCACGTTTTTTGTTTTATCAAGGGTATTTTCTATGGCAAACGATAACAGCCGCAAATGCAAACAGAATCAAATACTGTTTTGTATACAGCCCTGATTTGTAGAGTACTCAAGACCTATTGTTTTTGGTGAAGATCGGTTAAGGGAAAGGGGTAGTTTACCTGTAACGTTTTATGTTTTAACAGGAGTAAAGTACTTGAAAATTTATTTAAACTTTTTGAAACAATGGTAATTGTTAAAAATAAAATAATTTTGTTGCCAGGCAATAAAATTATAATTTTTTCATTTTAATGTAATATAATATTTTTCATTTAATACAGCAATAAAAAGGCAGGTAAGACACAGCCTGGCTGTTTGGCTGAAAATGATTTTAAATATAAATCTTAGAATATGGAAGTCATGTATGGTTCTCCATACCGATATTTTCTATGGTAAACGATAATAGCCGCAAATTCAAACAGAATCAAATAATGTTTTGCATACAGACCTGAATTGTAGTGTTCTCAAGACCTGTTACTTTTGGTGAAGATCGGTTAAGGGAATAGGGTAGTTTACAAGCAACATTTTATGTTTTATCAAGGGTAATTTTTTTTATGATGAACGATAACTGCCGTACGTTAAAACAGAATCAACAACTCTTGTGCATACCTTTTTGAATTACACAGAACTCAAGGTCTGTTGATTTTGTTGAAGATCGGTTAAGGGAAAGGGGTAGTTTACCTGCAACAGTTTTTTATCAAGGGTAATTTTTTCTATGGTAAACGATAATAGCCACAAATTCAAACAGAATCTAATAATGTTTTGCATACAGACCTGAATTGTAGAGTTCTCAAGACCTGTTGGTCTTGGTGAAGATCGGTTAAGGGAATAGGGTAGTTTACAAGCAACATTTTATGTTTAACAAGGGTAATTTTTTTTATGATGAACGATAACTGCCGTACATTAAAACAGAATCAACTACTCTTCTGCATAACTTTTTGAATTATACAGAACTCAAGGTCTGTTGATTTTGTTGAAGATCGGTTAAGGGAAAGGGGTAGTTTACCAGCAACGTTTTATGTTTTAACAACGGTATTTTCTATGGCAAATGATAACAGCCGCAATTTCAAACAGAATCAAATAATTTTGTGCATCCAGCCCTGATTTCTAGAGTACACACGACCTATTGTTTTTGGTGAAGATCATTTGAGGGAAAGGGTTAGTTTACCAGCAATGGTTTTTTTTTATCAAGGGTAATTTTGTTTATTTGGCAAACGATAACAGCCGCAAATTCAAGCAGAATCAAATAATGTTTTGCATACAGCCCTGATTTGTAGAGTACTCACGCCCTATTGTTTTTGGTAAAGATCGGTTAAGGGAAAGGGGTAGTTTACCTGCAACGTTTTATGTTTTAACAAGGGTATTTTCTATGGCAAACGATAACAGCAGCAAATTCAAACAGAATCAAATAATTTTTTTTTTCATACTGCCCTGAATTGTAGAGTTCTCGAGACCTTTTGTTTTTGGTGAAGAACGGGTAAGGGAAAGGGGTAGTTTACCTGTAACATTTTATGTTTTAAAAGGGTATTTTCTATGGCAAACGATAAGAGCCGCAAATTCAAACAGAATCAAATACGTTTTTGCATACAGCCCTGATTCCTTGAATACTAAAGATCTATTGTTTTTGGTGAAGATCGTTTAAGGGAAAGGGGTAGTTTACCTGCCACGTTTTTTGTTTTATCAAGGGTATTTTGTATGGCAAACGATAACAGCCGCAAATTCAAACAGAATCATATAATATTTTGCATACAGTCCTGAATTGTAGAGTTCTCAAGATCTATCGTTTTTGGTGATGATCGGTTAAGGGAAAGGGGTAGTTTACCGGCAACGGTTTTTTATCAAAGGTAATTTTTTTCTACGGTAAACGATAACAGCCGCAAATTCAAACAGAATCAAATGATGTTTTGCATACAGCCCTGTATTATAGAGTTCTCAATACCTATTGGTGTTGGTAAAGATAGGTTAAGGGAAAGGGGTAGTTTACCTGCAACATTTTATGTTTTAAAAGGGTATTTTCTATGGGAAACGATAACTGCCGTAAATTCAAAGAGAATCAAACGATGTTTTGCATACAGCCCTGTATTGTAGAGTTCTCAATACCTATTGGTGTTGGCGAAGATCGGTTGAGGGAAAGGGGTAGTTTACCAGCAACATTTTATGTTTTAACAAAGGTAATTTTTTATATGACGAACGATAACTGCCGCAAATTCAAACAGAATCAACTAGGTTTTTGCATACCTTTTTGAACTAAAGAGAACTCAAGGTCTGTTGATTTTGTTGAAAATCGGTTATGGAAGGGGTAGTATATCAGCAACATTTTATGTTTTAACAAGAGTAAAGTACTTAATTTTTATAAATAAAGTATCCTGATAAGAAGCTCATAATAATCCATTGTAGAAACATAGATGAAATATCTATGAATGAAGAGGTTAAGTGAACGGAGTGGGGGTAATTTTCTATTATTAAAATTTATAGTCGAAGGTGGAGGGGAGAATTTTTTATATGTGTACTACGTTATCGGCAACAAAGAAGTAGTTTTTTGTTAAAATTGCTTCCCGGGCTGTTTAGCCGTAGTCCAATGTTTTCTGCAAAACCAGACTTTTCGGCAGTGGCATCGACTGCCATCATCAGTGAAAATCGAGTGCGAAAACGTGAGGTGGTATAATTAGTGACCACAGTATTGTGGTTAATGCTGAAGCAATAAGTAGAAAGACGTAGTTTCTATGGAAATATTTCATTTCGAATATGATTTTAAATATAAATGTTAGAACATGGAAGTCATGTATGGTTCTCCATACCGATATTTTACTTCCATATTCCTTAAGGAAATGGTATTATGGTGATGGCAAAAAAAATCGTGTTCGAGATTATTGCAGATTCTGATTGTACTACACTCAAAACACGAAAAAAGTCGTTTTTCGGAAAGTGTCTGTATGTGTCTGTCTGTAGATTTTTTTTCTATGGCAAACGATAACAGCCGCAAATTCAAACAGAATCAAATAATGTTTCGCATACAGTCCTGATTCCTAGAGTACTCACGACCTATTGGTTTTGGTAAAGATCGGTTAAGGGAAAGGGGTAGTTTACCATCAACGTTTTATGTTTTAACAAGGGTATTTTCTATGGCAAACGATAACAGCCGCAAATTCAAACATAATCAAATAATTTGTTGCATTCTGCCCTGAATTGTAGAGTTCTCAAGACCTTTTGTTTTTGGCGAAGATCGATTAAGGGAAAGGGGTAGTTTACCTGCAACGGTGTTTTATTTTAAAAGGGTATTTTATATGGCAAACGATAAGAGCCGCAAATTCAAACAGAATCAAATCCGTTTTTGCACACAGGCCTGATTTGTTGAGTAGTAAAGACCTATTGGTTTTGGTGAAGATCGTTTAAGGGAAAGGGGTAGTTTACCAGCCACGATGTTTGTTTTATCAAGGGTATTTTGTATGGCAAACGATAACAGCCGCAAATTCAAACAGAATCATAATATTTAGCATACATCCCTGAATTTTAGAGTTCACAAGACCTGTTGGTTTTAGTGAAGAACGGTTAAGGGAAAGGGGTAGTTTACCTGCAACGGTTTTTTATCAAGGGTAATTTTTTTTTATGGTAAACGATAACAGCCTCAAATTCAAACAGAATCAAATGATGTTTTGTATACAGCCCTGTATTGTAGGGTTCTCAATACCTATTGGTGTTGGTGAAGATCGGTTAAGGGAAAGGTGTAGTTTAGCAGCATCGTTTTATGTTTTAAAAGGGTATTTTCTATAGTAAACGATAAGAGCCGCAAATTCAAAACAGAATCAAATATTTTTTTGCATACAGCCCTGTTTTGTTGAGTACTAAAGACCTATTGTTTTTGGTGAAGATCGTTTAAGGGAAAGGGGTAGTTTACTTGCCAGGTTTTTGTTTTATCAAGGGTATTTTGTATGGCAAACGATAACAGCCACAATTATTTCAAACAGAATCATATAATATTTTGCATACAGCCCTCAATTGTAGAGTTCTCAAGACCTATCGTTTTTGGTGAAGATCGGTTAAGGGAAAGGGGTAGTTTACCTGCAACGGTTTTTTATTAAGGGTAATTTTTTCTATGGTAAACGATAATAGCCGCAAATTCAAACAGAATCAAATAATGTTTTGCATACAGACCTGAATTGTAGTGTTCTCAAGACCTGTTACTTTTGGTGAAGATCGGTTAAGGGAATAGGGTAGTTTACAAGCAACATTTTATGTTTTATCAAGGGTAATTTTTTTATGATGAACGATAACTGCCGTACGTTAAGACAGAATCAACAACTCTTGTGCATACCTTTTTGAATTACACAGAACTCAAGGTCTGTTGATTTTGTTGAAGATCGGTTAAGGGAAAGGGGTAGTTTACCTGCAACAGTTTTTTATCAAGGGTAATTTTTTCTATGGTAAACGATAATAGCCACAAATTCAAACAGAATCTAATAATGTTTTGCATACAGACCTGAATTGTAGAGTTCTCAAGACCTGTTGGTCTTGGTGAAGATCGGTTAAGGGAATAGGGTAGTTTACAAGCAACATTTTATGTTTAACAAGGGTAATTTTTTTTATGATGAACGATAACTGCCGTACATTAAAACAGAATCAACTACTCTTCTGCATAACTTTTTGAATTATACAGAACTGAAGGTCTGTTGATTTTGTTGAAGATCGGTTAAGGGAAAGGGGTAGTTTACCAGCAACGTTTTATGTTTTAACAACGGTATTTTCTATGGCAAATGATAACAGCCGCAATTTCAAACAGAATCAAATAATTTTGTGCATCCAGCCCTGATTTCTAGAGTACACACGACCTATTGTTTTTGGTGAAGATCATTTGAGGGAAAGGGTTAGTTTACCAGCAATGGTTTTTTTTTATCAAGGGTAATTTTGTTTATTTGGCAAACGATAACAGCCGCAAATTCAAGCAGAATCAAATAATGTTTTGCATACAGCCCTGATTTGTAGAGTACTCACGCCCTATTGTTTTTGGTAAAGATCGGTTAAGGGAAAGGGGTAGTTTACCTGCAACGTTTTATGTTTTAACAAGGGTATTTTCTATGGCAAACGATAACAGCAGCAAATTCAAACAGAATCAAATAATTTTTTTTTTCATACTGCCCTGAATTGTAGAGTTCTCGAGACCTTTTGTTTTTGGTGAAGAACGGGTAAGGGAAAGGGGTAGTTTACCTGTAACATTTTATGTTTTAAAAGGGTATTTTCTATGGCAAACGATAAGAGCCGCAAATTCAAACAGAATCAAATACGTTTTTGCATACAGCCCTGATTCCTTGAATACTAAAGATCTATTGTTTTTGGTGAAGATCGTTTAAGGGAAAGGGGTAGTTTACCTGCCACGTTTTTTGTTTTATCAAGGGTATTTTGTATGGCAAACGATAACAGCCGCAAATTCAAACAGAATCATATAATATTTTGCATACAGTCCTGAATTGTAGAGTTCTCAAGATCTATCGTTTTTGGTGATGATCGGTTAAGGGAAAGGGGTAGTTTACCGGCAACGGTTTTTTATCAAAGGTAATTTTTTTCTACGGTAAACGATAACAGCCGCAAATTCAAACAGAATCAAATGATGTTTTGCATACAGCCCTGTATTATAGAGTTCTCAATACCTATTGGTGTTGGTAAAGATAGGTTAAGGGAAAGGGGTAGTTTACCTGCAACATTTTATGTTTTAAAAGGGTATTTTCTATGGGAAACGATAACTGCCGTAAATTCAAAGAGAATCAAACGATGTTTTGCATACAGCCCTGTATTGTAGAGTTCTCAATACCTATTGGTGTTGGCGAAGATCGGTTGAGGGAAAGGGGTAGTTTACCAGCAACATTTTATGTTTTAACAAAGGTAATTTTTTATATGACGAACGATAACTGCCGCAAATTCAAACAGAATCAACTAGGTTTTTGCATACCTTTTTGAACTAAAGAGAACTCAAGGTCTGTTGATTTTGTTGAAAATCGGTTATGGAAGGGGTAGTATATCAGCAACATTTTATGTTTTAACAAGAGTAAAGTACTTAATTTTTATAAATAAAGTATCCTGATAAGAAGCTCATAATAATCCATTGTAGAAACATAGATGAAATATCTATGAATGAAGAGGTTAAGTGAACGGAGTGGGGGTAATTTTCTATTATTAAAATTTATAGTCGAAGGTGGAGGGGAGAATTTTTTATATGTGTACTACGTTATCGGCAACAAAGAAGTAGTTTTTTGTTAAAATTGCTTCCCGGGCTGTTTAGCCGTAGTCCAATGTTTTCTGCAAAACCAGACTTTTCGGCAGTGGCATCGACTGCCATCATCAGTGAAAATCGAGTGCGAAAACGTGAGGTGGTATAATTAGTGACCACAGTATTGTGGTTAATGCTGAAGCAATAAGTAGAAAGACGTAGTTTCTATGGAAATATTTCATTTCGAATATGATTTTAAATATAAATGTTAGAACATGGAAGTCATGTATGGTTCTCCATACCGATATTTTACTTCCATATTCCTTAAGGAAATGGTATTATGGTGATGGCAAAAAAAATCGTGTTCGAGATTATTGCAGATTCTGATTGTACTACACTCAAAACACGAAAAAAGTCGTTTTTCGGAAAGTGTCTGTATGTGTCTGTCTGTAGATTTTTTTTCTATGGCAAACGATAACAGCCGCAAATTCAAACAGAATCAAATAATGTTTCGCATACAGTCCTGATTCCTAGAGTACTCACGACCTATTGGTTTTGGTAAAGATCGGTTAAGGGAAAGGGGTAGTTTACCATCAACGTTTTATGTTTTAACAAGGGTATTTTCTATGGCAAACGATAACAGCCGCAAATTCAAACATAATCAAATAATTTGTTGCATGCTGCCCTGAATTGTAGAGTTCTCAAGACCTTTTGTTTTTGGCGAAGATCGATTAAGGGAAAGGGGTAGTTTACCTGCAACGGTGTTTTATTTTAAAAGGGTATTTTATATGGCAAACGATAAGAGCCGCAAATTCAAACAGAATCAAATCCGTTTTTGCACACAGGCCTGATTTGTTGAGTAGTAAAGACCTATTGGTTTTGGTGAAGATCGTTTAAGGGAAAGGGGTAGTTTACCAGCCACGATGTTTGTTTTATCAAGGGTAATTTTTTTTATGACGAACGAAAACTGCCGTAATTAAAACAGAATCAACTACTCTTCTGCATACCTTTTTTCAATTATACAGAACTCAAGGTCTGTTTATTTTGTTGAAGATCGGTTAAGGGAAAGGGGTAGTTTACCGGCAACGGTTTTTTAGCAAGGGACAGTTTTTTCTATGGTAAACGATAACAGCCGCAAATTCAAACAGAATCAAACGATGTTTTGCATACAGCCCTGTATTGTAGAGTGCTCAATAGCTATTGGTGTTGGTGAAGATCGGTTAAGGGAAAGGGGTAGTTTACCAGCAACATTTTATGTTTTAACAAGGGTAATTTTTTATATGACGAACGATAACTGCCGTAAATTCAAGCAGAATCAACTATGTTTTTGCATACCTTTTTGAACTAAAGAGAACTCAAGATCTGTTGATTTTGTTGAATATCGGTTAGGGGAAGGGGTAGTATATCAGCAACGTTTTATGTTTTAAAAAGGGTAATTTTTTATGACCAACGATAACTGCCGAAAATTTAAAGAGAATCAAATAATTTTTTGCACCCTTTCCTGAGTTGCAGGGAGCTCAAAGTCTACGGAACGATAACTGCCGCACATTCAAACAGAATCAAATATTTTTTTGCATGCTTCCATGAATTGCAGAGGATTGAAGGTCTATTGATTTTGGAGAAGATCGGTTGAGAGAAAGGGGTAGTTTACCAGAAACATTTTATGATTTAACAAGAGTAAAGTACTTAATTTTTATAAATAAAGTATCCTGATAAGAAGCTCATAATAATCCACTGTAGAAACGTAGATGAAATATCTATAAATGAAGAGGTTAAGTGAACGGTGTGGGGGTAATTTTCTATTATTAAAATTTGTAGTCGAAGGTGGAGGGGAGAATTTTTTATATGTGTACTACGTTATCGGCAACAAAGAAGTAGGTTTTTGTTAAAATTGCTTCCCGGGCTGTTTAGCCGTAGTCCAATGTTTTCTGCAAAACCAGACTTTTCGGCAGTGGCATCGACTGCCATCATCAGTGAAAATCGAGTGCGAAAACGTGAGGTGGTATACGTTAGTGACCACAGTATTGTGGTTAATGCTGAAGCAATAAGTAGAAAGACGTAGTTTCTATGTAAATATTTCATTTCGAATATGATTTTAAATATGAATCTTAGAACATGGAAGTCATGTATGGTTCTCCATACCGATATTTTACTTCCATATTCCTTAAGGAAATGGAAGTATGGTGATTGCAAAAAAAATCGTGTTCGAGATTACTGCAGATTCTGATTGTACTACACTCAAAACATGAAAAAAATTCGTTTTTCGAAAAGTTTCTGTGTGTGTGTCTGTCTGTAAATTTTTTTTCTATGGCAAACGATAACAGCCGCAAATTCAAATAGAATCAAATATGTTTCGCATACAGGCCTGATTTCTAGAGTACTCACGACCTGTTGTTTTTGGTGAAGATCGGTTCAGGGAAAGGGTTTGTTTACCTGCAATGGTTATTTTTTATCAAGGGTAATTTTGTATATTTGACAAACGATAACAGCCGCAAATTCAAACAGAATCAAATAATGTTTCGTATACAGCACTGATTTGTAGAGTACTCACTACCTATTGTTTTTGGTAAAGATCGGTTAAGGGAAAGGGGTAGTTTACCGGCAACGTTTTATGTTTTAACAAGGGTATTTTCTATGGCAAACGATAAATGCCGCAAATTCACACATAATCAAATAATTTGTTGCATACTGCCCTGAATTGTAGAGTTCTCAAGACCTGTTGTTTTTGGTGAAGATCGTTTAAGGGAAAGGGGTAGTTTACCAGCCACGTTTTTTGTTTTATCAAGGGTATTTTGTATGGCAAACGATAACAGCCGCAAATTCAAACAGGATCATAATATTATCATACAGCCCTGAATTTTAGAGTTCACAAGACCTGTTGGTTTTGGTGAAGAACGGTTAAGGGGTAGTTTACCTGCAACAGTTTTTTATCAAGTGTAATTTTTTCTATGGTAAACGATAACAGCCGCAAATTCAAACAGAATCAAATGATGTTTTGTATACAGCCCTGTATTATAGAGTTCTCAATACCTATTGGTGTTGGTGAAGATCGGTTAAGGGAAAGGGGTAGTTTACCAGCAACGTTTTATGTTTTAAAAGGGTATTTTTTATGGTAAACGATAAGAGCCGCAAATTCAAACAGAATCAAATACGTTTTTGCATACAGCCCTGATTTATTGAATACTAAAGGTCTTTTGTTTTTGGTGAAGATCGTTTAAGGGAAAGGGGTAGTTTACCCGCCACGTTTTTTGTTTTATCAAGGGTATTTTGTATGGCAAACGATAACAGCCGCAAATTCAAACAGAATCATATAATATTTTGCATACAGCCCTGAATTGTAGATTTCTCAAGATCTATCGTTTTTGGTGATGATCGGTTAAGGGAAAGGGGTAGTTTACCGGCAACGGTTTTTTATCAAAAGTAATTTTTTTCTACGGTAAACGATAACAGCCGAAATTTCAAACAGAATCAAATGATGTTTTGCATACAGCCCTGTATTATAGAGTTCTCAGTACCTGTTGGTGTTGGTGAAGATCGGTTAAGGGAAAGGGGTAGTTTACCCGCAACATTTTATGTTTTAAAAGGGTATTTTTATGGCAAACGATAAGAGCCGCAAATTCAAACAGAATCAAATAAGTTTTTGCATACTGCCCTGATTACTTGAGTACTAAAGGCCTATTGTTTTTGGTGAAGATCGTTTAAGGGAAAGGGGTAGTTTACCTGCCACGTTTTTTGTTTTATCAAGGGTATTTTGTATGGCAAACGATAACAGCCACAAATTCAAACAGAATCAAATGATGTTTTGCATACAGCCCTGTATTGTAGAGTTCTCAGTACCTATTGGTGTTGGTGAAGATCGTTTAAGGGAATAGGGTAGTTTACCGGCAACATTGTATGTTTTATCAAGGGTAATTTTTTTTATGACGAACGAAAACTGCCGATATTAAAACAGAATCAATTACTCTTCTGCATACCTTTTTGAATTATACAGAACTCAAGGTCTGTTGATTTTGTTGGAGATCGTTTAAGTGAATGGGGTAGTTTACCTTCAACGTTTTATGTTTTAACAAGGGTATTTTTTCTATGACGAACGATAACTGTCGTATACTCAAAGAGAATCAAATAATGTTTTGCATACAGCCCTGAATTGTAGAGTTCTCAAGACCTTTTGTTTTTGGTGAAGATCGGTTAAGGGAAAGGGGTAGTTTACCGGCAACGGTTTTTTTAGCAAGGGACAGTTTTTTCTATGGTAAACGATAACAGCCGCAAATTCAAACAGAATCAAACGATGTTTTGCATACAGCCCTGTATTGTAGAGTTCTCAATACCTATTGGTGTTGGCGAAGATCGGTTGAGGGAAAGGGGTAGTTTACCAGCAACATTTTATGTTTTAACAAGGGTAATTTTTTATATGACGAACGATAACTGCCGCAAATTCAAACAGAATCAACTAGGTTTTTGCATACCTTTTTGAACTAAAGAGAACTCAAGGTCTGTTGATTTTGTTGGAAATCGGTTATGGAAGGGGTAGTATATCAGCAACATTTTATGTTTTAACAAGAGTAAAGTACTTAATTTTTATAAATAAAGTATCCTGATAAGAAGCTCATAATAATCCACTGTAGAAACATAGATGAAATATCTATAAATGAATAGGTTAAGTGAACGGAGTGGGGGTAATTTTCTATTATTAAAATTTATAGTCGAAATTGGAGGGGAGAATTTTTTATATGTGTACTACGTTATCGGCAACAAAGAAGTAGTTTTTTGTTAAAATTGCTTCCCGGGCTGTTTAGCCGTAGTCCAATGTTTTCTGCAAAACCAGACTTTTCGGCAGTGGCATCGACTGCCATCATCAGTGAAAATCGAGTGCGAAAACGTGAGGTGGTATAATTAGTGACCACAGTATTGTGGTTAATGCTGAAGCAATAAGTAGAAAGACGTAGTTTCTATGGAAATATTTCATTTCGAATATGATTTTAAATATAAATGTTAGAACATGGAAGTCATGTATGGTTCTCCATACCGATATTTTACTTCCATATTCCTTAAGGAAATGGTATTATGGTGATGGCAAAAAAAATCGTGTTCGAGATTATTGCAGATTCTGATTGTACTACACTCAAAACTTGAAAAAAATTCGTTTTTCGAAAAGTTTCTGTGTGTGTGTCTGTCTGTAGATTTTTTTTCTATGGCAAACGATAACAGCCGCAAATTCAAACATAATCAAATATGTTTCGCATACAGGCCTGATTTCTAGAGTACTCACGACCTGTTGTTTTTGGTGAAGATCGGTTCAGGGAAAGGGTTTGTTTACCTGCAATGGTTATTTTTTATCAAGGGTAATTTTGTATATTTGACAAACGATAACAGCCGCAAATTCAAACAGAATCAAATAATGTTTCGTATACAGCACTGATGTGTAGAGTACTCACTACCTATTGTTTTTGGTAAAGATCGGTTAAGGGAAAGGGGTAGTTTACCAGCAACGTTTTATGTTTTAACAAGGGTATTTTCTATGGCAAACGATAACAGCCGCAAATTCACACATAATCAAATAATTTGTTGCATACTGCCCTGAATTGTAGAGTTCTGAAGACCTGTTGTTTTTGGTGAAGATCGTTTAAGGGAAAGGGGTAGTTTACCGGCCACGTTTTTTGTTTTATCAAGGGTATTTTGTATGGCAAACGATAACAGCCGCAAATTCAAACAGAATCATAATATTTTGCATACAGCCCTGAATTTTAGAGTTCACAAGACCTGCTGGTTTTGGTGAAGATCGGTTAAGGGAAAGGGGTAGTTTACCAGCAACGTTTTATGTTTTAAAAGGGTATTTTCTATGGTAAACGATAAGAGCCGCAAATTCAAACAGAATCAAATACGTTTTTGCATACAGCCCTGTTTTGTTGAGTACTAAAGACCTATTGTTTGTGGTGAAGATCGGTTAAGGGAAAGGGGTAGTTTACCGGCCAAGTTTTTTGTTTTATCAAGGGTATTTTCTATGGCAAACGATAACAGCCGCAAATTCAAACAGGATCATAATATTATCATACAGCCCTGAATTTTAGAGTTCACAAGACCTGTTGGTTTTGGTGAAGAACGGTTAAGGGGTAGTTTACCTGCAACGGTTTTTTATCAAGGGTAATTTTTTCTATGGTAAACGATAACAGCCGCAAATTCAAACAGAATCAAATGATGTTTTGTATACAGCCCTGTATTATAGAGTTCTCAATACCTATTGGTGTTGGTGAAGATCGGTTAAGGGAAAGGGGTAGTTTACCAGCAACGTTTTATGTTTTAACAAGGGTATTTTCTATTGCAAACGATAACAGCCGCAAATTCAAACATAATCAAATAATTTGTTGCATGCTGCACTGAATTGTAGAGTTCTCAAGACCTTTTGTTTTTGGTGAAGATCGATTAAGGGAAAGGGGTGGTTTACCAGCAACGGTGTTTTATTTTAAAAGGGTATTTTATATGGCAAACGATAAGAGCCGCAAATTCAAACAGAATCAAATCAGTTTTTGCACACAGGCCTGATTTGTTGAGTAGTAAAGACCTATTGGTTTTGGTGAAGATCGTTTAAGGGAAAGGGGAAGTTTACCAGCCACGATGTTTGTTTTATCAAGGGTATTTTGTATGGCAAACGATAACAGCCGCAAATTCAAACAGAATCATAATATTTAGCATACATCCCTGAATTTTAGAGTTCACAAGACCTGTTGGTTTTAGTGAAGAACGGTTAAGGGAAAGGGGTAGTTTACCTGAAACGGTTTTTTATCAAGGGTAATTTTTTTTTATGGTAAACGATAACAGCCTCAAATTCAAACAGAATCAAATGATGTTTTGTATACAGCCCTGTATTGTAGGGTTCTCAATACCTATTGGTGTTGGTGAAGATCGGTTAAGGGAAAGGTGTAGTTTAGCAGCATCGTTTTATGTTTTAAAAGGGTATTTTCTATAGTAAACGATAAGAGCCGCAAATTCAAAACAGAATCAAATATTTTTTTGCATACAGCCCTGTTTTGTTGAGTACTAAAGACCTATTGTTTTTGGTGAAGATCGTTTAAGGGAAAGGGGTAGTTTACTTGCCAGGTTTTTGTTTTATCAAGGGTATTTTGTATGGCAAACGATAACAGCCACAATTATTTCAAACAGAATCATATAATATTTTGCATACAGCCCTCAATTGTAGAGTTCTCAAGACCTATCGTTTTTGGTGAAGATCGGTTAAGGGAAAGGGGTAGTTTACCTGCAACGGTTTTTTATTAAGGGTAATTTTTTCCATGGTAAACGATAATAGCCGCAAATTCAAACAGAATCAAATAATGTTTTGCATACAGACCTGAATTGTAGTGTTCTCAAGACCTGTTACTTTTGGTGAAGATCGGTTAAGGGAATAGGGTAGTTTACAAGCAACATTTTATGTTTTATCAAGGGTAATTTTTTTATGATGAACGATAACTGCCGTACGTTAAAACAGAATCAACAACTCTTGTGCATACCTTTTTGAATTACACAGAACTCAAGGTCTGTTGATTTTGTTGAAGATCGGTTAAGGGAAAGGGGTAGTTTACCTGCAACAGTTTTTTATCAAGGGTAATTTTTTCTATGGTAAACGATAATAGCCACAAATTCAAACAGAATCTAATAATGTTTTGCATACAGACCTGAATTGTAGAGTTCTCAAGACCTGTTGGTCTTGGTGAAGATCGGTTAAGGGAATAGGGTAGTTTACAAGCAACATTTTATGTTTAACAAGGGTAATTTTTTTTATGATGAACGATAACTGCCGTACATTAAAACAGAATCAACTACTCTTCTGCATAACTTTTTGAATTATACAGAACTCAAGGTCTGTTGATTTTGTTGAAGATCGGTTAAGGGAAAGGGGTAGTTTACCAGCAACGTTTTATGTTTTAACAACGGTATTTTCTATGGCAAACGATAACAGCCGCAAATTCAAACAGAATCAAATGATTATTTGCATACAGCCCTGATTTGTAGAGTACTCAAGACTTATTGTTTTTGGCGAAGATCGGTTAAGGGAAAGGGGTAGTTTACCAGCAACGGTTTTATATTAATCAAGGGTAATTTTACTTCCATGTTCCTTAAGGAAATGGAAGTATGGTGATGGCAAAAAAAATCGTGTTCTAGAGTATTGCAGATTCTGATTGTACTACACTCAAAACATGAAAAAAATCGTTTTTCGTAAAGTGTCTGTGTGTCTCTCTGTAGATTTTTTTTCTATGGCAAATGATAACAGCCGCAATTTCAAACAGAATCAAATAATTTTGTGCATCCATCCCTGATTTCTAGAGTACACACGACCTATTGTTTTTGGTGAAGATCATTTGAGGGAAAGGGTTAGTTTACCTGCAATGGTTTTTTTTTATCAAGGGTAATTTTGTTTATTTGGCAAACGATAACAGCCGCAAATTCAAGCAGAATCAAATAATGTTTCGCATACAGCCCTGATTCCTTGAATACTAAAGATCTATTGTTTTTGGTGAAGATCGTTTAAGGGAAAGGGGTAGTTTACCTGCCACGTTTTTTGTTTTATCAAGGGTATTTTGTATGGCAAACGATAACAGCAGCAAATTCAAACAGAATCAGATAATTTTTTTTTTTCATACTGCCCTGAATTGTAGAGTTCTCGAGACCTTTTGTTTTTGGTGAAGAACGGGTAAGGGAAAGGGGTAGTTTACCTGTAACATTTTATGTTTTAAAAGGGTATTTTCTATGGCAAACGATAAGAGCCGCAAATTCAAACAGAATCAAATACGTTTTTGTATTCAGCCCTGATTCCTTGAATACTAAAGATCTATTGTTTTTGGTGAAGATCGTTTAAGGGAAAGGGGTAGTTTACCTGCCACGTTTTTTGTTTTATCAAGGGTATTTTGTATGGCAAACGATAACAGCCGCAAATTCAAACAGAATCATATAATATTTTGCATATAGTCCTGAATTGTAGTGTTCTCAAGATCTATCGTTTTTGGTGATGATCGGTTAAGGGAAAGGGGTAGTTTACCGGCAACGGTTTTTTATCAAAGGTAATTTTTTTCTACGGTAAACGATAACAGCCGCAAATTCAAACAGAATCAAATGATGTTTTGCATACAACCCTGTATTATAGAGTTCTCAATACCTATTGGTGTTGGTAAAGATCGGTTAAGGGAAAGGGGTAGTTTACCTGCAACATTTTATGTTTTAAAAGGGTATTTTTTATGGGAAACGATAACTGCCGTAAATTCAAAGAGAATCAAACGATGTTTTGCATACAGCCCTGTATTGTAGAGTTCTCAATACCTATTGGTGTTGGCGATGATCGGTTGAGGGAAAGGGGTAGTTTACCAGCAACATTTTATGTTTTAACAAGGGTAATTTTTTATATGACGAACGATAACTGCCGCAAATTCAAACAGAATCAACTAGGTTTTTGCATACCTTTTTGAACTAAAGAGAACTCAAGGTCTGTTGATTTTGTTGAAAATCGGTTATGGAAGGGGTAGTATATCAGCAACATTTTATGTTTTAACAAGAGTAAAGTACTTAATTTTTATAAATAAAGTATCCTGATAAGAAGCTCATAATAATCCACTGTAGAAACATAGATGAAATATCTATAAATGAAGAGGTTAAGTGAACGGAGTGGGGGTAATTTTCTATTATTAAAATTTATAGTCGAAGGTGGAGGGGAGAATTTTTTATATGTGTACTACGTTATCGGCAACAAAGAAGTAGTTTTTTGTTAAAATTGCTTCCCGGGCTGTTTAGCCGTAGTCCAATGTTTTCTGCAAAACCAGACTTTTCGGCAGTGGCATCGACTGCCATCATCAGTGAAAATCGAGTGCGAAAACGTGAGGTGGTATAATTAGTGACCACAGTATTGTGGTTAATGCTGAAGCAATAAGTAGAAAGACGTAGTTTCTATGGAAATATTTCATTTCGAATATGATTTTAAATATAAATGTTAGAACATGGAAGTCATGTATGGTTCTCCATACCGATATTTTACTTCCATATTCCTTAAGGAAATGGTATTATGGTGATTGCCAAAAAAATCGTGTTCGAGATTATTGCAGATTCTGATTGTACTACACTCAAAACACGAAAAAAAGTCGTTTTTCGGAAAGTGTCTGTATGTGTCTGTCTGTAGATTTTTTTTCTATGGCAAACGATAACAGCCGCATATTCAAACAGAATCAAATAATGTTTCGCATACAGCCCTGATTCCTAGAGTACTCACGACCTATTGGTTTTGGTAAAGATCGGTTAAGGGAAAGGGGTAGTTTACATCAACGTTTTATGTTTTAACAAGGGTATTTTCTATGGCAAACGATAACAGCCGCAAATTCAAACATAATCAAATAATTTGTTGCATGCTGCCCTGAATTGTAGAGTTCTCAAGACCTTTTGTTTTTGGTGAAGATCGATTAAGGGAAAGGGGTAGTTTACCAGCAACGGTGTTTTATTTTAAAAGGGTATTTTATATGGCAAACGATAAGAGCCGCAAATACAAACAGAATCAAATCAGTTTTTGCACACAGGCCTGATTTGTTGAGTAGTAAAGACCTATTGGTTTTGGTGAAGATCGTTTAAGGGAAAGGGGTAGTTTACCAGCCACGATGTTTGTTTTATCAAGGGTATTTTGTATGGCAAACGATAACAGCCGCAAATTCATACAGAATCATAATATTTAGCATACAGCCCTGAATTTTAGAGTTCACAAGACCTGTTGGTTTTAGTGAAGAACGGTTAAGGGAAAGGGGTAGTTTACCTGCAACGGTTTTTTATCAATGGTAATTTTTTTCTATGGTAAACGATAACAGCCGCAAATTCAAACAGAATCAAATGATGTTTTGTATACAGCCCTGTATTGTAGGGTTCTCAATACCTATTGGTGTTGGTGAAGATCGGTTAAGGGAAAGGTGTAGTGTAGCAGCATCGTTTTATGTTTTAAAAGGATATTTTCTATAGTAAACGATAAGAGCCGCAAATTCAAAACAGAATCAAATATTTTTTTGCATACAGCCCTGTTTTGTTGAGTACTAAAGTCCTATTGTTTTTGGTGAAGATCGTTTAAGGGAAAGGGGTAGTTTACTTGCCAGGTTTTTGTTTTATGAAGGGTATTTTGTATGGCAAACGATAACAGCCACAATTATTTGAAACAGAATCATATAATATTTTGCATACAGCCCTGAATTGTAGAGTTCTCAAGACCTATCGTTTTTGGTGAAGATCGGTTAAGGGAAAGGGGTAGTTTACCTGCAACGGTTTTTTGTTAAGGGTAATTTTTTCTATGGTAAACGATAATAGCCGCTAATTCAAACAGAATCAATTAATGTTTTGCATACAGACCTGAATTGTAGTGTTCTCAAGACCTGTTACTTTTGGTGAAGATCGGTTAAGGGAATAGGGTAGTTTACAAGCAACATTTTATGTTTTATCTAGGGTAATTTTTTTATGATGAACGATAACTGCCGTACGTGAAAACGGAATCAACAACTCTTGTGCATACCTTTTTGAATTACACAGAACTCAAGGTCTGTTGATTTTGTTGAAGATCGGTTAAGGGAAAGTGGTAGTTTACCTGCAACAGTTTTTTATCAAGGGTAATTTTTTCTATGGTAAACGATAATAGCCACAAATTCAAACAGAATCTAATAATGTTTTGCATACAGACCTGAATTGTAGAGTTCTCAAGACCTGTTGGTCTTGGTGAAGATCGGTTAAGGGAATAGGGTAGTTTACAAGCAACATTTTATGTTTAACAAGGGTAATTTTTTTTATGATGAACGATATCTGCCGTACATTAAAACAGAATCAACTACTCTTCTGCATAACTTTTTGAATTGTACAGAACTCAAGGTCTGTTGATTTTGTTGAAGATCGGTTAAGGGAAAGGGGTAGTTTACCAGCAACGTTTTATGTTTTAACAACGGTATTTTCTATGGCAAACGATAACAGCCGCAAATTCAAACAGAATCAAATGATTATTTGCATACAGCCCTGATTTGTAGAGTACTCAAGACTTATTGTTTTTGGCGAAGATCGGTTAAGGGAAAGGGGTAGTTTACCAGCAACGGTTTTATATTAATCAAGGGTAATTTTACTTCCATGTTCCTTAAGGAAATGGAAGTATGGTGATGGCAAAAAAAATCGTGTTCTAGAGTATTGCAGATTCTGATTGTACTACACTCAAAACATGAAAAAAGTCGTTTTTCGTAAAGTGTCTGAGTGTCTCTCTGTAGATTTTTTTTCTATGGCAAATGATAACAGCCGCAATTTCAAACAGAATCAAATAATTTTGTGCATCCAGCCCTGATTTCTAGAGTACACACGACCTGTTGTTTTTGGTGAAGATCGTTTGAGGGAAAGGGTTAGTTTACCAGCAATGGTTTTTTTTTATCAAGGGTAATTTTGTTTATTTGGCAAACGATAACAGCCGCAAATTCAAGCAGAATCATATAATGTTTCGCATACAGCCCTTATTTGTAGAGTACTCACGACCTGTTGTTTTTGGTAAAGATCGGTTAAGGGAAAGGGGTAGTTTACCAGCAACGTTTTATGTTTTAACAAGGGTATTTTCTATGGCAAACGATAACAGCCGCAAATTCAAACAGAATCAAATAATTTTTTTTCATACTGCCCTGAATTGTAGAGTTCTCGAGACCTTTTGTTTTTGGTGAAGAACGGGTAAGGGAAAGGGGTAGTTTACCTGTAACATTTTATGTTTTAAAAGGGTATTTTCTATGGCAAACGATAAGAGCCGCAAATTCAAACAGAATCAAATACGTTTTTGCATACAGCCCTGATTCCTTGAATACTAAAGATCTATTGTTTTTGGTGAAGATCGTTTAAGGGAAAGGGGTAGTTTACCTGCCACGTTTTTTGTTTTATCAAGGGTATTTTGTATGGCAAACGATAACAGCCGCAAATTCAAACAGAATCATATAATATTTTGCATACAGTCCTGAATTGTAGAGTTCTCAAGATCTGTCGTTTTTGGTGATTATCGGTTAAGGGAAAGGGGTAGTTTACCGGCAACGGTTTTTTATCAAAGGTAATTTTTTTCTACGGTAAACGATAACAGCCGCAAATTCAAACAGAATCAAATGATGTTTTGCATACAGACCTGAATTGTAGAGTTCTCAAGACCTGTTGGTCTTGGTGAAGATCGGTTAAGGGAATAGGGTAGTTTACAAGCAACATTTTATGTTTAACAAGGGTAATTTTTTTTATGATGAACGATATCTGCCGTACATTAAAACAGAATCAACTACTCTTCTCCATAACTTTTTGAATTATACAGAACTCAAGGTCTGTTGATTTTGTTGAAGATCGGTTAAGGGAAAGGGGTAGTTTACCAGCAACGTTTTATGTTTTAACAACGGTATTTTCTATGGCAAACGATAACTGCCGCAAATTCAAACAGAATCAAATGATTACTTGCATACAGCCCTGATTTGTAGAGTACTCAAGACTTATTGTGTTTGGCGAAGATCGGTTAAGGGAAAGGGGTAGTTTACCAGCAACGGTTTTATTTTAATCAAGGGTAATTTTACTTCCATGTTCCTTAAGGAAATGGAAGTATGGTGATGGCAAAAAAAATCGTGTTCTAGAGTATTGCAGATTCTGATTGTACTACACTCAAAACATGAAAAAAGTCGTTTTTCGTAAAGTGTCTGAGTGTCTCTCTGTAGATTTTTTTTCTATGGCAAATGATAACAGCCGCAATTTCAAACAGAATCAAATAATTTTGTGCATCCAGCCCTGATTTCTAGAGTACACACGACCTGTTGTTTTTGGTGAAGATCGTTTGAGGGAAAGGGTTAGTTTACCAGCAAGGTTTTTTTTTATCAAGGGTAATTTTGTTTATTTGGCAAACGATAACAGCCGCAAATTCAAGCAGAATCATATAATGTTTCGCATACAGCCCTTATTTGTAGAGTACTCACGACCTGTTGTTTTTGGTAAAGATCGGTTAAGGGAAAGGGGTAGTTTACCAGCAACGTTTTATGTTTTAACAAGGGTATTTTCTATGGCAAACGATAACAGCCGCAAATTCAAACAGAATCAAATAATTTTTTTTTCATACTGCCCTGAATTGTAGAGTTCTCGAGACCTTTTGTTTTTGGTGAAGAACGGGTAAGGGAAAGTGGTAATTTACCTGTAACATTTTATGTTTTAAAAGGGTATTTTCTATGGCAAACGATAAGAGCCGCAAATTCAAACAGAATCAAATACGTTTTTGCATACAGCCCTGATTCCTTGAATACTAAAGATCGGTTGTTTTTGGTGAAGATCGTTTAAGGGAAAGGGGTAGTTTACCAGCCACGTTTTTTGTTTTATCAAGGGTATTTTGTATGGCAAACGATAACAGCCGCAAATTCAAACAGAATCATATAATATTTTGCATACAGTCCTGAATTGTAGAGTTCTCAAGATCTGTCGTTTTTGGTGATTATCGGTTAAGGGAAAGGGGTAGTTTACCGGCAACGGTTTTTTATCAAAGGTAATTTTTTTCTACGGTAAACGATAACAGCCGCAAATTCAAACAGAATCAAATGATGTTTTGCATACAGCCCTGTATTATAGAGTTCTCAATACCTATTGGTGTTGGTAAAGATCGGTTAAGGGAAAGGGGTAGTTTACCAGCAACTTTTTATGTTTTAAAAGTGTATTTTCTATGGGAAACGATAACTGCCGTAAATTCAAAGAGAATCAAATAATGTTTTGCATACACCCCTGAATTGTAGAGTTCTCAAGACCTTTTGTTTTTGGTGAAGATCGGTTATGGGAAAGGGGTAGTTTACCGGCAACGGTTTTTTATGAAGGGTCAGTTTTTTCTATGGTAAACGATAACAGCCGCAAATTCAAACAGAATCAAACGATATTTTGCATACAGCCCTGCATTGTAGAGTTCTCAATACCTATTGGTGTTGGTGAAGATCGGTTAAGGGAAAGGGGTATTTTACCAGCAACATTTTATGTTTTAACAAGGGTAATTTTTTATATGACGAACGATAACTGCCGTAAATTCAAGCAGAATCAACTAGGTTTTTGCATACCTTTTTGAACTAAAGAGAACTCAAGGTCTGTTGATTTTGTTGAAAATCGGTTAAGGGAAAGTGTAGTATATCAGCAACGTTTTATGTTTTAAAAATGGTAATTTTTTATGACGAACGATAACTGCCGAAAATTTAAAGAGAATCAAATAATTTTTTGCACCCTTTCCTGAGTTGCAGGGAGCTCACCATCTACGGAACAATAACTGCCGCACATTCAAACAGAATCAAATATTTTTTGCATGCATCGATGAATTGCAGAGGATTGAAGGTCTATTGATTTTGGAGAAGATCGGTTTAGAGAAAGGGGTAGTTTACCAGAAACATTTTATGATTTAACAAGAGTAAAGTACTTAATTTTTATAAATAAAGTATCCTGATAAGAAGCTCAGAATAATCCACTGTAGAAACGTAGATGAAATATCTATAAATGAAGAGGTTAAGTGAATGGAGTGGGGGTAATTTTCTATTATTAAAATTTATAGTCGAATGTGGAGGGGAGAATTTTTTATGTGTGTACTACGTTATCGGCAACAAAGAAGTAGTTTTTTGTTAAAATTGCTTCCCGGGCTGTTTAGCCGTAGTGCAATGTTTTCTGGAAAACCAGACTTTTCGGCAGTGGCATCGACTGCCATCATCAGTGAAAATCGAGTGCTAAAACGTGAGGTGGTATACGTTAGTGACCACAGTATTGTGGTTAATGCTGAAGCAATAAGTAGAAAGACGTAGTTTCTATGGAAATATTTCATTTCGAATATGATTTTAAATATAAATTTTAGAACATGGAAGTCATGTATGGTTCTCCATACCGATATTTTACTTCCATATTCCTTAAGGAAATGGAAGTATGGTGATGGCAAAAAAAATCGTGTTCGAGATTATTGCAGATTCTGATTGTACTACACTCAAAACATGAGAAAAAGTCGTTTTTCGAAAAGTGTCTGGGTGTGTCTGTCTGTAGATTTTTTTCTATGGCAAACGATAACAGCCGCAAATTCAAACAGAATCAAATAATGTTTCGCATACAGCCCTGATTTCTAGAGTACTCACGACCTATTGTTTTTGGTGAAGATCGGTTGAGGGAAAGGGTTAGTTTACCAGCAATGGTTTTTTTTTATCAAGGGTAATTTTGTTTATTTGGCAAACGATAACAGCCACAAATTCAAACAGAATCAAATAATGTTTCGCATACAGCCCTGTTTTGTAGAGTACTCACGACCTATTGTTTTTGGTAAAGATCGGTTAAGGGAAAGGGGTAGTTTACCAGCAACGTTTTATGTTTTAACAAGGGTATTTCCTATGGCAAACGATAAGAGCCGCAAATTCAAACAGAATCAAATCAGTTTTTGCACACAGGCCTGATTTGTTGAGTAGTAAAGACCTATTGGTTTAGGTGAAGATCGTGTAAGGGAAAGGGTTAGTTTACCAGCCACGTTTTTTGTTTTATCAAGGGTATTTTGTATGGCAAACGATAACAGCCGCAAATTCAAACAGAATCATAATATTTAGCATACAGCCCTGAATTTTAGAGTTCACAAGACCTGCTGGTTTTGGTGAAGATCGGTTAAGGGAAAGGGGTAGTTTACCAGCAATGTTTTATGTTTTAAAAGTGTATTTTCTATGGTAAACGATAAGAGCCGCAAATTCAAACAGAATCAAATACGTTTTTGCATACAGCCCTGTTTTGTTGAGTACTAAAGACCTGTTGTTTGTGGTGAAGATCGGTTTGAGGGAAAGGGGTAGTTTACCGGCCAAGTTTTTTGTTTTATCAAGGGTATTTTCTATGGCAAACGATAACAGTGGAAAATTCAAACAGAATCATATAATATTTTGCATACAGCTCTGAATTGTAGAGCTCTCAAAACCTGTTGGTTTTGTTGAAGATCGGTTAAGGGAATAAGGTAGTTTACCAGCAACATTTTATGTTTTAACAAGGGTAATTTTTTGTTATGACGAACGATAACTACCGTACTTTAAAACAGAATCAACTACTTTTCTGCATACGTTTTTGAATTATACAGAACTCAAGGTCTGTTGATTTTGTTGAAGGTCGGTTAAGGGAAAAAGGGTAGTTTACCTGCAACGTTTTATGTTTTAACAAGGGTAATTTTTTCTATGACGAACGATAACTGCCGTAAATTCAAAGAGAATCAAATAATGTTTTGCATACAGCCCTGAATTGTAGAGTTCTCAAGACCTGTTGTTTTTGGTGAAGATCGGTTAATTTAATAGGGTAGTTTACCACAACGTTTTATGTATTAACAAGTGTGTTTCCTATGGCAAACGATAAGAGCCGCAAATTCAAACATAATCAAATAATTGTTTGCATTCCAGCCTGAATTGTAGAGTACTCAAGACCTATCGTTTTTGGTGAAGATCGGTTAAGGAAAACGGGTAGTTTACTGGAAACGTTTTATGTTTTAACAAGGGTATTTTCTATGGCAAACGATAACAGCCGCAAATTCAAACAGAATCAAATGATTATTTGCATACAGCCCTAAATTCTAGAGTTCTCAAGACCTGTTGGTTTTGGTGAAGATAGGTTAAGGGAAAGGGGTAGTTTACCCGCAGCATTTTATGTTTTAACAAGGATAATTTTTTATATGACGAACGATAACTGCCGCAAATTCAAACAGAATCATATATTGTTTTGCAATCTTCACTGAATTGTAGAGGACTGAAGGTCTGTTGATTTTGGTGAAGATCGGTTTAGAGAAAGGGGTTGTTTACCTGCAACGTTTTATGTTTTAACAAGAGTAAACTACTTAATTTTGATAAGTAATGTATCCTAATAAGAAGCTCATAGTAATCCACTGTAGAAACGTAGATGAAATATCTATAAATGTAGAGGTTTGGTGAACGGGGTGGGGGTAATTTTCTAATAATGAAAATTATATTTGATTGGGGAGGGGAGAATTTCTTATATGTGTACTACGTTATCGGCACCAAAGAAGTAGTTCTTTGTTAAAATTCCTTCCCGGGCTGTTTAGCCGTAGTCCAATGTTTTCTGCAAAACCAGACTTTTCGGCAGTCCATCGACTGCCATCATCAGTGAAAATCGAGTGTGAAAACGTCAGGTGGTATACGTTAGTGACCACAGTACCGTGGTTCAGGCTGAAGCAGTAAGTAGAAAGAAGTAGTTTCTATGGTAATATTTCATTTCGAATATGATTTTAATTATAAATCTTAGAACATGGAAGTCATGTATGGTTCTCCATACCGATATTTTTTTTTGGCAAACGATAACAGCCGCAAATTCAAACAGAATCAAGTAATGTTTCGCATACAGCCCTAAATTGCAGAGTTCTTATGTTCTCATGACCATTGTTTTTGGTGAAGATCGGTTAAGGGAAAGGGGTTATTTACCTGCAATGTTTTTTTAACAAGGGTATTTTCTATGGCAAACGATAACAGCTGCAAATTGAAACAGAATCAAATAATTTTTTGCATACCGTCCTGATTTATAGAGTACTCAAGACCTATTTTTTTTGGTGAAGATCGGTTAGGGGGAAGGGGTAGTTTACCAGCAGTTTTTTTTTATCAAGGGTATTTTCTATGGCAAACGATAACAGCCGCAAAGTCAAACAGAATCAAATAATTTTTTGCATACGTCTCTGAATTGTAGAGATCTCAAGACTTTCGATTTTGGTGAAGATCGGTTAAGGGGAAGGGGTAGTTTACCTGCAACCTTTTACGTTTTAACAACAGTAAAGTACTTGAAAATTCATTTAAACTTTTTCAAAGAATGGTAATTGTTAAAAATAAAATAATTTTGTTGCCAGGCAATAAAATTATAATTTTTTCATTTTAATGTAAATTATGTATGAGTTAATATACATGTATAAAATAATATATCGTTCGTGGCAGGTAAGCATATCTCAGTTATGTAATGTTTACGTTTCCATTTTATTATTATGACTACAGCAATAAAAAGGCAGGGAAGGCACACACACACACACACACACACACACACACACACACACACACACACACACACACACACACACACACACACACACACACACACACACACACACACACACACACACACACACACACACACACACACACACACACACACACACACACACACACACACACACACACACACACACACACACACACACACACACACACACACACACACACACACACACACACACACACACACACACACACACACACACACACACACACACACACACACACACACACACACAGACACACACACACACACACACACACACACACACACACACACACACACACACACACACACACACACACACACACACACACACACACACGCACGCACGCACACACACACACACACACACACACACACACACAATTCGTGTTATTTCTGGCCTCACTCATGTTTATTTTCTTACATTTGCACGCTTTTTAAATGGTAAGTGCCGAAACCCATACCAACATAACGTGTGCAAACCGAAAAAGAGTCCAGCGTGAATAGCGATTTGCTTCCTGTGGATCGCTGGGCAGTGTAACTGCACGTGTTTACAGAGGAACGATTCATAGACACACTTTTCGTCTTTAGGGAATGAACCCTCTGCAAGATGGTGAGGGTCCATGAGTGACTTCGGATGGCTCCATCTTTTTCGCGTGTTTGTTCTGTGAAACATACACTGTAGATTCGCAGCTTTACTCTAAGCAACGCTCAATAGGAAATGTTGAAAATTTTTGTCCACGGTGTACCCTCATACACACTAAACCTGTTCTGGTGTTTTAATTACGGACATCATAATATTAAAACTTTGGAAACTTGAGCACTACTTAATGGAGATCAATCATTAACTTATACAAGCCATTAATTTTATGCATATTTTTTATATATGTGTGTACAACGTTATCGGCAACGAAGAAGTAGTTTTTGTTAAAATTCATTCCCGGGATATTTGGCCGTAGTCCAATGTTTTCTACAAAACCAGACGTTTCGGCAATGCCATCGACTTCCATCATCAGTGAAAATCGAGTGCGATAACGTGAGGTGGTATACGTTAGTGACCACAGTACTGTGGTTAAGGCTGAAGCAGTAAGTAGAAAGAAGTAGTTTCTATGGTAATATTTCATTTCGAAAATGATATTAAATATAAATCTTAGAATATGGAAGTCATGTATGGTTCTCCATACCGATTTTTACTTCCATGTTCCTTAAGGAAATGGAAGTATGGTGATGGCAAAAAAAATCGTTTTCGAGATTATTGCAGAATATGATTGTACTACACTTAAAACATGAAAAACAGTCATTTTTCGAAAAGTGTCTGTGTGTGTGTCTGTGTGTCTGTCTGTCTGTCTGTCTGTCTGTGTGTGTGTCTCTCTGTGTGTGTCTGTCTGTAGATTTTTTTTCTATGGCAAACGATAACTGCCGCAAATTCAAACAGAATCAAATAATGTTTTGCATACAGCCCTGTTTTGTAGAGTACTCACGACCTATTGTTTTTGGTGAAGATCGGTTGAGGGAAAGGGGTGGTTTACCTGCAACGGTTTTTTTTACAAGGGTGTTTCCTATGGCAAACGATAACAGCCGCAAATTCAAACAGAATCAAATAATGTTTTGCAAACAGTCCTGATTTGTAGAGTACTCAAGACCGGTTGTTTTTGGTGAAGATCGGTTACGGGGAAGGGGTAGTTTACCTGCAACGTTTTTTTATCAAGCGTATTTTCTATGGCAAACGATAACAGCCGCAAATTCAAACAGAATCAAATCATTTTTTGCATACGTCCCTGAATTGTAGAGGTCTCAAGGACTTTCGATTTTGGTGAAGATCGGTTAAGGGGAAGGGGTAGTTTAGCTGCAACCTTTTACGTTTTAACAAGAGTAAAGTACTTGAAAATTTATTTAAACTTTTTCAAACAATGGTAATTGTTAAAAATAAAATAATTTTGTTGCCAGGCAATAAAATTAAAATTTTTTCATTTTAATGTAAATCATGTATAAGAGAAAATATATCGCGCTTGGCAGGCGATATTAAGATATAAATATAAATCTTAGAATATGGAAGTCATGTATGGTTCTCCATACCGATATTTACTTCCAGGTTCCTTAAGGAAATGGAAGTATGGTGATGGCAAAAAAAATCGTGTTCGAGATTATTGCAGAATATGATTGTACTACACTCAAAACATGAAAAAAAGTCATTTTTCGAAAAGTGTCTGTGTGTGTGTCTGTGTGTCTGCTGTAGATTTTTTTCTATGGCAAACGATAACAGCCGCAAATTCAAACAGTATCAAATAATTTTTTGCATACAATCCTGGTTTGTAGAGTACTCACGACCTATTGTTTTTGGTGAAGATCGATTGAGGGAAAGGGGTAGTTTACCTGCAACGGTTTTTTTTTATCAATGGTAATTTTGTTTGTTTGGCAAACGATAACAGCCGTAAATTCAAACAGAATAAAATAATGTTTCGCATACAGCCCTCAAGTTTAGGGTTATCACGATCTGTTGATTTTGGTAAAGATCGGTTAAGGGAAAGGGGTAGTTTACCTGCAACGTTTTATGTTTTAACAAGGGTATTTTATATGGCAAACGATAACAGCCGCAAATGTAAACATAATCAAATACGTTTTTGCATACAGCCCTGATTTCTTGAGTACTAAAGACCTATTGTTTTTGGTGAAGATCGTTTAAGGGAAAGGGGTAGTTTACCTGCCACCTTTTTTTGTTTTATCAAGGGTATTTTGTATGGCAAACGATAACAGCCGCAAATTCAAACAAAATCGTATAATATTTTGCATACAGCCCTGAGTTGCAGAGTTCTCAAGACCTGTCGTTTTTGGTGAAGATCGGTTGAGGGAAGGGGGTTGTTTACCTGCAACGGTTTTTTATCAAGGGTAATTTTTTACTTTTTCTATGGTAAACGATAACAGCCGCAAATTCAAACAGAATCAAATAAGTTTTTGCATACAGCATTGATTTGTAGAGTACTCAAGAACTGTTGTTTTTAGTGAAGATCGGTTAAGGGAAAGGGGTAGTTTACCGGCAACGTTTTATGTTTTAAGAAGGGTATTTTCTATGGCAAACGATAACAGCCGCAAATTCTAACAGAATCAAATGATTATTTGCATACAGCCTAATTTGTATAGGTCTCAAGACCTATTGTTTTTGGTGAAGATCGGTTAACGGAAAGGAGTAGTTTACCTGCAACGTTTCATGTTTTAACAAGGGTATTGTATATGGTAAACGATAACAGCCGCAAATTCTAACATAATCAAATGATTATTTGCATACTGCCCTAAATTATAGATGTCGCAAGACATCTTGTTGTTGGTGAAGATCGGTTAACGGAAAGGGGTAGTTTACCTGCAACGTTTTATGTTTTAACAAGGGTATTTTTTCTGTGACGAACGATAACTGCCGCAAATTCAAAGAAAATCAACTAATGTTTTGCATACAGCTCTGAATTGTAGAGTTCTCAAGACCTATTGTTATTGGTGAAGATCGGTTAATGGAATAGGGTAGTTTACCAGCAACGTTTTATGTTTTGTCAAGGGTGTTTTCTATGGCAAACGATAACAGCCGCAAATTCAAACGGAATCAAATAATTGTTTGCATACAAGCCTGAATTGTAGAGTACCCAAGACCTGTCGTTTTTGGTGAAGATCGGTTAAGGGAAAGGGGTAGTTTACTAGTTTACTTTTACTTCCATGTTGCTTAAGGAAATGGAAGTATGGTGATGGCAAAAAAAATCGTGTTCGAGATTATTGCAGAATATGATTGTAATACAATCAAAACATGAAAAAAAGTCATTTTTCGAAAAGTGTCTGTGTGTCTGTGTGTCTGTTTGTGCGTGTGTCTGTAGATTTTTTTCTATGGCAAACGATAACAGCCGCAAATTCAAACAGAATCAAATAATTTTTTGCATACAGCGCTGATTTTTAGAGTACTCGCGTCGTATTGTTTGTGGTGAAGATCGGTTGTGGGAAAGGGGTAGTTTACCTGCAACGGTTTTTTTTAATCAAGGGTAATTTTGTTTGTTTGGCAAACGATAACAGCCGCAAATTCAAACATAATCAAATACGTTTTTGCATACAGCCCTGATTTCTTGAGTACTAAAGACCTATTGTTTTTGGTGAAGATCGTTTAAGGGAAAGGGGTAGTTTACCAGCAACGTTTTATGTTTTATCAAGTGTGTTTTCTATGGCAAACGATAACAGCTGCAAATTCAAACAGAATCAAATAATTGTTTGCATACAGGCCTGAATTGTAGAGTAACCAAGACCTGTCGGTTTTGGTGAAGATCGGTTAAGGGAAAGGGGTAGTTTACCAGCAACGGTTTTTTTTCAAGGGTAATTTTTTTCTATAGTAAACGATAACATCCGCAAATTCAAACAGAATCATCAAATGATGTTTTGCATACAGCTTTGTATTGTCGAGTTCTCAATACCTGTTGGTGTTGGTGAAGATCGGTTAAGGGAAAGGGGTAGTTTACCAGCAACATTTTGTGTTTTAACAAGGGTAATTTTTTATATGACGAACGATAACTGCCGTAAATTCAAACAGAATCAACTAGGTTTTTGCATACCTATTTGAACTAAAGAGAACTCAAGGTCTGTTGATTTTGTTGAAGATCGGTTAAGGGAAGGGGTAGTTTATCAGCAACGTTTTATGTTTTAAAAATGGTAATTTTTTTTATGACGAACGATAACTGCCGAAAATTCAATTAGAATCAAATAATTTTTTGCACTCTTTCCTGAGTTGCAGAGAGCTCAAGGTCTATTGATTTTGGTGAAGATCAGTTAAGGAAAAGCGGTAGTTTACCTGCAACATTTTATGTTGTAACAAGAGAAATGTTTCCATGACGAACGATAACTGCCGCACATTCAAACAGAATCAAATATTTTTTTGCATGCTTCTCTGAATTGTAGAGGACGGAAGGTCTGTTGATTTTGGAGAAGATCGGTTAAGAGAAAGGGGTAGTTTACCTGAAACATTTTATGATTTAACAAGAGTAAAGTACTTAATTTTTATAAATAAAGTATCCTGATAAGAAGCTCATTGTAATCCACTGTAGAAACGTAGATGAAATATCTATAAATGAAGAGGTAAGGTGAACGGGGTGGGGGTAATTTTCTATTATTAAAAATTATAGTTGAAGGTGGAGGGCAGAATTTATTATATGTGTACTACGTTATCGGCAACAAAGAAGTAGTTTTTTGTTAAAATTGCTTCCCGGGCTCTTTAGCCGTAGTCCAATGTTTTCTGCAAAACCAGACTTTTCGGCAGTGCCTTCGACTGCCATCATCGGTGAAAATCGAGTGCGAAAACGTGAGGTGGTGTACGTTAGTGACGACAGTACTGTGGTTAATGCTGAAGCAATAAGTAGAAAGAAGTAGTTTCTATGGAAATATTTCATTTCTAATATGATTTTAAATATAAATCTTAGAACATGGTAGTCATGTATGGTTCTCCATACCGATATTTTTCTATGGCAAACGATAACAGCCGCAAATTCAAACAGAATCAAATACTCTTTTGCATACAGCCCAGAATTGTAGAGTTCTCAAGATATATTGTTTTTGGTGAAGATCGGTTGAGGGAAAGGGGTAGTTTACCTTTAACATTTTATGTTTTAACAAGGGAATTGTATATGGTAAACGATAACAGCCGCAAATTCTAACATAATCAAATGATTATTTGCATACTGCCCTAAATTATAGAGGTCGCAAGACCTATTGTTGTTGGTGAAGATCGGTTAACGGAAAGGGGTAGTTTACCAGCAACGTTTTATGTTTTAACAAGGGTATTTTTTCTGTGACGAACGATAACTGCCGCAAATTCAAAGAGAATCAACTAATGTTTTGCATACAGCTCTGAATTGTAGAGTTCTCAAGACCTATTGTTATTGGTGAAGATCGGTTAATGGAATAGGGTAGTTTACCAGCAACGTTTTATGTTTTGTCAAGGGTGTTTTCTATGGCAAACGATAACAGCCGCAAATTCAAACAGAATCAAATAATTGTTTGCATACAAGCCTGAATTGTAGAGTACCCAAGACCTGTCGTTTTTGGTGAAGATCGGTTAAGGGAAAGGGGTAGTTTACTAGTTTACTTTTACTTCCATGTTGCTTAAGGAAATGGAAGTATGGTGATGGCAAAAAAAATCGTGTTCGAGATTATTGCAGAATATGATTGTAATACAATCAAAACATGAAAAAAAGTCATTTTTCGAAAAGTGTCTGTGTGTCTGTGTGTCTGTTTGTGCGTGTGTCTGTAGATTTTTTTCTATGGCAAACGATAACAGCCGCAAATTCAAACAGAATCAAATAATTTTTTGCATACAGCGCTGATTTTTAGAGTACTCGCGTCGTATTGTTTGTGGTGAAGATCGGTTGTGGGAAAGGGGTAGTTTACCTGCAACGGTTTTTTTTAATCAAGGGTAATTTTGTTTGTTTGGCAAACGATAACAGCCGCAAATTCAAACATAATCAAATACGTTTTTGCATACAGCCCTGATTTCTAGAGTACTAAAGACCTATTGTTTTTGGTGAAGATCGTTTAAGGGAAAGGGGTAGTTTACCAGCAACGTTTTATGTTTTATCAAATGTGTTTTCTATGGCAAACGATAACAGCTGCAAATTCAAACAGAATCAAATAATTGTTTGCATACAGGCCTGAATTGTAGAGTAACCAAGACCTGTCGGTTTTGGTGAAGATCGGTTAAGGGAAAGGGGTAGTTTACCAGCAACGGTTTTTTTTCAAGGGTAATTTTTTTCTATAGTAAACGATAACATCCGCAAATTCAAACAGAATCAAATGATGTTTTGCATACAGCTTTGTATTGTCGAGTTCTCAATACCTGTTGGTGTTGGTGAAGATCGGTTATGGGAAAGGGGTAGTTTACCAGCAACATTTTGTGTTTTAACAAGGGTAATTTTTTATATGACGAACGATAACTGCCGTAAATTCAAACAGAATCAACTAGGTTTTTGCATACCTATTTGAACTAAAGAGAACTCAAGGTCTGTTGATTTTGTTGAAGATCGGTTAAGGGAAGGGGTAGTTTATCAGCAACGTTTTATGTTTTAAAAAGGGTAATTTTTTTTATGACGAACGATAACTGCCGAAAATTCAATTAGAATCAAATAATTTTTTGCACTCTTTCCTGAGTTGCAGAGAGCTCAAGGTCTATTGATTTTGGTGAAGATCAGTTAAGGAAAAGCGTTAGTTTACCTGCAACATTTTATGTTGTAACAAGAGAAATGTTTCCATGACGAACGATAACTGCCGCACATTCAAACAGAATCAAATATTTTTTTGCATGCTTCTCTGAATTGTAGAGGACGGAAGGTCTGTTGATTTTGGAGAAGATCGGTTAAGAGAAAGGGGTAGTTTACCTGAAACATTTTATGATTTAACAAGAGTAAAGTACTTAATTTTTATAAATAAAGTATCCTGATAAGAAGCTCATTGTAATCCACTGTAGAAACGTAGATGAAATATCTATAAATGAAGAGGTAAGGTGAACGGGGTGGGGGTAATTTTCTATTATTAAAAATTATAGTTGAAGGTGGAGGGCAGAATTTATTATATGTGTACTACGTTATCGGCAACAAAGAAGTAGTTTTTTGTTAAAATTGCTTCCCGGGCTCTTTAGCCGTAGTCCAATGTTTTCTGCAAAACCAGACTTTTCGGCAGTGCCTTCGACTGCCATCATCGGTGAAAATCGAGTGCGAAAACGTGAGGTGGTGTACGTTAGTGACGACAGTACTGTGGTTAATGCTGAAGCAATAAGTAGAAAGAAGTAGTTTCTATGGAAATATTTCATTTCTAATATGATTTTAAATATAAATCTTAGAACATGGTAGTCATGTATGGTTCTCCATACCGATATTTTTCTATGGCAAACGATAACAGCCGCAAATTCAAACAGAATCAACTACTCTTTTGCATACAGCCCAGAATTGTAGAGTTCTCAAGATATATTGTTTTTGGTGAAGATCGGTTGAGGGAAAGGGGTAGTTTACCTTTAACATTTTATGTTTTAACAAGGGAATTGTATATGGTAAACGATAACAGCCGCAAATTCTAACATAATCAAATGATTATTTGCATACTGCCCTAAATTATAGAGGTCGCAAGACCTATTGTTGTTGGTGAAGATCGGTTAACGGAAAGGGGTAGTTTACCAGCAACGTTTTATGTTTTAACAAGGGTATTTTTTCTGTGACGAACGATAACTGCCGCAAATTCAAAGAGAATCAACTAATGTTTTGCATACAGCTCTGAATTGTAGAGTTCTCAAGACCTATTGTTATTGGTGAAGATCGGTTAATGGAATAGGGTAGTTTACCAGCAACGTTTTATGTTTTGTCAAGGGTGTTTTCTATGGCAAACGATAACAGCCGCAAATTCAAACAGAATCAAATAATTGTTTGCATACAAGCCTGAATTGTAGAGTACCCAAGACCTGTCGTTTTTGGTGAAGATCGGTTAAGGGAAAGGGGTAGTTTACTAGTTTACTTTTACTTCCATGTTGCTTAAGGAAATGGAAGTATGGTGATGGCAAAAAAAATCGTGTTCGAGATTACTGCAGAATATGATTGTAATACAATCAAAACATGAAAAAAAGTCATTTTTCGAAAAGTGTCTGTGTGTCTGTGTGTCTGTTTGTGCGTGTGTCTGTAGATTTTTTTCTATGGCAAACGATAACAGCCGCAAATTCAAACAGAATCAAATAATTTTTTGCATACAGCGCTGATTTTTAGAGTACTCGCGTCGTATTGTTTGTGGTGAAGATCGGTTGTGGGAAAGGGGTAGTTTACCTGCAACGGTTTTTTTTAATCAAGGGTAATTTTGTTTGTTTGGCAAACGATAACAGCCGCAAATTCAAACATAATCAAATACGTTTTTGCATACAGCCCTGATTTGTAGAGTACTAAAGACCTATTGTTTTTGGTGAAGATCGTTTAAGGGAAAGGGGTAGTTTACCAGCAACGTTTTATGTTTTATCAAATGTGTTTTCTATGGCAAACGATAACAGCTGCAAATTCAAACAGAATCAAATAATTGTTTGCATACAGGCCTGAATTGTAGAGTAACCAAGACCTGTCGGTTTTGGTGAAGATCGGTTAAGGGAAAGGGGTAGTTTACCAGCAACGGTTTTTTTCAAGGGTAATTTTTTTCTATAGTAAACGATAACATCCGCAAATTCAAACAGAATCAAATGATGTTTTGCATACAGCTTTGTATTGTCGAGTTCTCAATACCTGTTGGTGTTGGTGAAGATCGGTTATGGGAAAGGGGTAGTTTACCAGCAACATTTTGTGTTTTAACAAGGGTAATTTTTTATATGACGAACGATAACTGCCGTAAATTCAAACAGAATCAACTAGGTTTTTGCATACCTATTTCAACTAAAGAGAACTCAAGGTCTGTTGATTTTGTTGAAGATCGGTTAAGGGAAGGGGTAGTTTATCAGCAACGTTTTATGTTTTAAAAAGGGTAATTTTTTTTATGACGAACGATAACTGCCGAAAATTCAATTAGAATCAAATAATTTTTTGCACTCTTTCCTGAGTTGCAGAGAGCTCAAGGTCTATTGATTTTGGTGAAGATCAGTTAAGGAAAAGCGTTAGTTTACCTGCAACATTTTATGTTGTAACAAGAGAAATGTTTCCATGACGAACGATAACTGCCGCACATTCAAACAGAATCAAATATTTTTTTGCATGCTTCTCTGAATTGTAGAGGACGGAAGGTCTGTTGATTTTGGAGAAGATCGGTTAAGAGAAAGGGGTAGTTTACCTGAAACATTTTATGATTTAACAAGAGTAAAGTACTTAATTTTTATAAATAAAGTATCCTGATAAGAAGCTCATTGTAATCCACTGTAGAAACGTAGATGAAATATCTATAAATGAAGAGGTAAGGTGAACGGGGTGGGGGTAATTTTCTATTATTAAAAATTATAGTTGAAGGTGGAGGGCAGAATTTATTATATGTGTACTACGTTATCGGCAACAAAGAAGTAGTTTTTTGTTAAAATTGCTTCCCGGGCTCTTTAGCCGTAGTCCAATGTTTTCTGCAAAACCAGACTTTTCGGCAGTGCCTTCGACTGCCATCATCGGTGAAAATCGAGTGCGAAAACGTGAGGTGGTGTACGTTAGTGACGACAGTACTGTGGTTAATGCTGAAGCAATAAGTAGAAAGAAGTAGTTTCTATGGAAATATTTCATTTCTAATATGATTTTAAATATAAATCTTAGAACATGGTAGTCATGTATGGTTCTCCATACCGATATTTTTCTATGGCAAACGATAACAGCCGCAAATTCAAACAGAATCAACTACTCTTTTGCATACAGCCCAGAATTGTAGAGTTCTCAAGACATATTGTTTTTGGTGAAGATCGGATGAGGGAAAGGGGTAGTTTACCTTTAACATTTTATGTTTTAACAAGGGAATTTTCTATGGCAAACGATAACAGCCGCAAATTCAAACATAATTAAATAATTTTTTTGCATGCAGTCCTGATTTATAGGGTACTTAAGACCTATTGTTTTTGGTGAAGATCGGTTAAGGGAAAGGGGTAGTTTACCAGCAACGGTTTTTTATCAAGGGTAATTTTACTTCCATGTTCCTTAAGGAAATGGAAGTATGGTGATGGCAAAAAAAATCGTGTTCTAGATTATTGCAGATTCTGATTGTACTACAATCAAAACATGAAAAAAAGTCGTTTTTCGAAAAGTGTCTGTCTGTGTGTCTATAGATTTTTTTTCTATGGCAAACGATAACAGCCGCAAATTCAAACAGAATCAAATAATTTTTTGCATACAGTCCTGACTTGTAGAATACTCGCGACCTATTGTTTTTGGTGAAGATCGGTTGAGGGTAAGGGATAGTTTGCCTGCAACGGTTTTTTTTTACCAAGGGTAATTTTGTTGGTTTGGCAAACGATAACAGCCGCAAATTCAAACAGAATCAAATTATGTTTCGCATACAGCCCTGAAATGTAGAGTTCTCAAGATCTGTTGATTTTGGTAAAGATCGGTAAAGGGGATGGGGTAGTTTACCTGCAACGTTTTATGTTTTAACAAAGGTATTTCCTATGGCAAACGATAATAGCCGCAAATTCAAACATAATCAAATAATGTTTGGATACTGCCCTGAGTTGTAGAGTTCTCAAGACCTTTTGGTTTTGGTGAAGATCGTTTAAGGGAAAGGGGTAGTTTACCTGCCACGTGTTTTGTTTTATCAAGGCTATGTTGTATGGCAAACGACAACAACCGCAAATTCAAACAGAATCATAATATTTAGCATACAGCCCTGAATTTTAGAGTTCACAAGACCTGTTGGTTTTGGTGAAGAACGGTTAAGGGAAAGGGGGTAGGTTACCTGCGATGGTTTTTTATCAAGAGTAATTTTTTCCAATGGTAAACGATAACAGCCGCCTAAATTCAAACAGAATCAAATGATGTTTTGTATACAGCCCTGTATTGTAGATTTCTCAATACCTATTGGTGTTGGTGAAGATCGGTTATGGGAAAGGGGTAGTTTGCCAGCAATGTTTTATGTTTTAAAAGGGTATTTTCTATGGTAAACGATAAGAGCCGCAAATTCAAACAGAATCAAATACGTTTTTGCATACAGCCCTGTTTTGTTGAGTACTAAAGACCTGTTGTTTTTGGTGAAGATCGGTTAAGGGAAAGGGGTAGTTTACCGGCCACGTTTTTTGTTTTATCAATGGTATTTTCTATGGCAAACGATAACAGTGGCAAATTCAAACAGAAACATATTATATTTTGCATACAGCCCTGAATTGTAGAATTCTCAAGACCTGTTGGTTTTGTTGAAGATCGGTTAAGGGAATAGGGTAGTTTACCTGCAACATTTTATGTTTTAACAAGGGTAATTTTTTGTTATGACGAACGATAACTGCCGTACATTAAAACAGAATCAACTACTCTTCTGGATACTTTTTTGAATTATACAGAACTCAAGGTCTGTTGATTTTGTTGTAGATCGGTTAAGGGAAAGGGGTAGTTTACCTGCAACGCTTTATGTTTTAACAAGGGTAATTTTTACTTCCATATTCCTTAAGGAATGGAAGTATGGTGATGGAAAAAAAAATCGTGTTCGAGATTATTGCAGATTCTGATTCTACTTCACTCAAAACATGAAAAAAAGTCGTTTTCCGAAAAGTGTCTGTGTGTATGTCTGTCTGTCTGTCTGTGTGTCTGTCTGTCTGTCTGTGTGTCTGTAGATTTTTTTTCTATGGCAAACGATAACTGCCGCAAATTCAAACAGAATCAAATAATTTTTTGCATGCAGCCATGATTTGCAGAGTACTCGCGACCTATTGTTTTTGGTGAAGATCGGTTGAGGGAAAGGGGTAGTTTACCTGCAACGGTTTTTTTTTAGCAAGGGTAATTTTGTTTGTTTGGCAAACGATAACAGCCGCAAATTCAAACAGAATCAAATAATGTTTCGCATACAGCCCTGAATTGTAGAGTTCTCAAGATCTGTTGATTTTGGTGAAGATCGGTTAAAGGAAAGGCGTAGTTTACGTTTTATGTTTTAACAAGGGTATTTCCTATGGAAAAAATAACAGCCGCAAATTCAAACAGAATCAAATAATGTTTTGCATACAGCCCTAAATTGTAGAGTTCTCAAGACCTATTGTTTTTGGTGAAGTTCGGTTGAGGGAAAGGGGTAGTTTACCTGCAACTTTTTTTAACAGGGGTATTTTCTATGGCAAACGATAACAGCCGCAAATTCAAACAGAATCAAATAATGTTTTGCATACAGCCCTGATTTGTAGAGTACTCAAGACCTATTGTTTTTGGTGAAGATCGGTTAAGGGGAAGGGGTAGTTTATTTCTATGACGAACGAAAACTGCCGTAAATTCAAAGAGAATCAAATAATGTTTTGCATACAGCCCTGAATTGTAGAGTTCTCATGTAACGTATTGCTGCGTTACAAATCCAGGGAACCCATCTTAACTAAGCTCCGTCAATTAGATGGGCTGCCTACGTTGTAACAAAATGTATCCACAAATAATTAACTTAACAAATTACTTACTAACTGTGTAAGGAAACAAGGGAAAGTAGGCTATTGATTTACGCACGCATTATATGTGTGTGACAAGACGACTTCTCTTTATTTAACATTTAAAAACATTTACTGACAGATCCCATGACATTACGAATTAAACTAAAGTTATTTGAATGTTTTCTTTAAACTTTGGGATCAAAATTGATTCTATTTAGCTATACCTCGGATCCGGGTAACCTTCGGTATTTAGTCATTAGTTATACTCAATTCATGATATTAGCTTGCAAGACTTTCTTTAATTTAACCATTTGAAGAATGGTATTATTACTTGAATTATACTACGATACATTAACATATAAACTGTTACAACGTATGATGTTTGAATAGTTACATTAAAATTCTTAGATTTAATCTTTTAATCTTTACAAAGTTAATAGTCTCTGAAAAGTCTCTTTTAAGGTGTGTTGTGTAACAAATATTAGTAACCCTCGATAGACAGGCTATCGAGTCAGCTTTAAATTGGTATGTAGAAACCTCGTCCTGGGGTGTCCGTCTTGGGAATCCTTAATAGCGCCGTCATCATCTCGGTCTGGTCTTCGTCATTAAAGGGCTCAAAAGTCCGCAGGGTAGATTGAACCTTACTTGGTACGATGGTACTTGTAGATTCTCGGATGTCCTGATCTGCATATTCTGTCGGGTCTACTAGAGTTTGTAAGTTCTGGTAGTTCACATCTCCAGGTATGATGTTGGAAGTGTTGTTAGTTCTTGAAGTTAGCAGTCATCTTGTTTTACACCATTTTTATATTTCGTGTTACACTTTAAGTCTCTTGTTTTTTACATAACTATACTGATTAATACATAACATACGCTTTCAGCAGCAATTTCTTGTATACAACATTAAAGTAAAACAAAAGTATCGGCAACATAGTGTAAGAGCTTTTGCTCGTACGTCTGTACTGGATGAAGTCAACATAGCGAGAGAGCGAATTTCTGCTCCCTTCGACTGGTACCTAACAAATGGTAGAGGGGCAATTACTGGGCGAGAATATAGTCCCTGTCTCTCTTTAAGTAAACATTTTTATTTATACAAACTATCCCTAAATAAATATACATAATTTAAATAAGTTGTTTTAGCGATTATCTGTGTCTTCAGATTTTTAATTATTAACATTAGGTTTTTTTATCTTATTCTAAATTACAGAAGACTCGGAAAACATGTCGAGTCCGGAATTAACAGGTCAGCGCCTGACAACAAGCAAGGGTTAAATACGACAATAATAACTATTTACAATATGCTTTTTATTAAAGTTTCTTTGGGCTTATTAATTACTTCTTCCTCTCATACTGAGTACATACAGGTTTTTTATGTTATTATAGTGAGATTTAAATGGATTAATGGCTCGCAACCTTAATTTTTAAAATTTTTTATTTTTTGATTATTGTTACAATTTAAATCGTCACACTCAAGACCTGTTGTTTTTGGTGAAGATCGGTTAATTTAATAGGGTAGTTTACCACAACGTTTTATGTTTTAACAAGGGTGTTTTCTATGGCAAACGATAAGAGCCGCAAATTCAAACAGAATCAAATAATTGTTTGCAAACCAGCCTGAATTCTAGAGTACTCAAGACCTATCGTTCTTGGTGAAGATCGGTTAAGGGAAAGGGGTAGTTTACTGGAAACGTTTTATGTTTTAACAATGGTATTTTCTATGGCAAACGATAACAGCCGCAAATTCAAACAGAATCAAATGATTATTTGCATACAGCCCTAAATTCTAGTATTCTCAAGACTTATTGGTTTTGGTGAAGATCGGTTAAGGGAAAGGGGTAGTTTAGCTGCAACATTTTATGTTTTAACAAGGATAATTTTTTATATGACGAACGATAACTGCCGCAAATTCAAACAGAATCAAATATTTTTTTGCATGCATCCCTGAATTGTAGAGTACTGAAGGTCTGTTGAATTTGGTGAAGATCGGTTAAGAGAACGGGGTAGTTTACCTGCAACGTTTTATGTTTTAACATGAGTAAAGTACTTAATTTTGATAAATAATGTATCCTAATAAGAAGCTCATAATAATCCACTGTAGAAACGTAGATGAAATATCTATAAATGAAGAGGTTAGGTGAACGGGGTGGGGGTAATTTTCTATTAATGAAAATTATAGTCGATTGGGGAGGGGAGAATTTCTTATATGTGTACTACGTTATCGGCACCAAAGAAGTAGTTCTTTGTTAAAATTCCTTCCCGGGCTGTTTAGGCGTAGTCCAATGTTTTCTGCAAAACCAGACTTTTCGGCAGCCCAACGACTGCCATCATCTGTGAAAATAGAGTGTGAAAACGTCAGGTGGTATACGTTAGTGACCACAGTACCGTGGTTCAGACTGAAGCAGTAAGTAGAAAGAAGTAGTTTCTATGGTAATATTTCATTTCGAATATGATTTTAAATATAAATCTTAGAACATGGAAGTCATGTATGGTTCTCCATACCGATATTTTTTTTGGCAAACGATAACAGCCGCAAATTCAAACAGAATTAGTAATGTTTAGCATACAGCCCGAAATTATAGAGTTCTCATGATCTATTGTTTTTGGTGAAGATCGGTTAAGGGAAAGGGGTAATTTACCTGCAACGTTTTTTTAACAAGGGTATTTTCTATGGCAAACGATTTCTATGTCTGTCTGTGTGTCTATAGATTTTTTCCTATGGCAAACGATAACTGCCGCAAATTCAAACAGAATCAAATCATTTTTTGCATACCGTCCTGATTTCTAGAGTACTCACGACCTATTGTTTTTGGTGAAGATCGGTTGAGGGAAAGGGGTAGTTTACCTGCAACGGTTTTTTTTATCAAGGGAAATTTCTTTTCTTTGGCAAACGATAACAGCCGCAAATTCAAACAGAATCAAATAATGTTTCGCATCCAGCCCTGAATTGTAGAGTTCTCAAGACCTATTGTTTTTGGTGAAGATCGGTTAAGGGAAAGGGGTAGTTTACCTGTAACGTTTTATGTTTTAACAAGGGTATTTCCTATGGCAAACGATAACAGCCGCAAATTCAAACAGAATCAAAAGATTATTTGCATACAGCCCTAAATTGTAGAGTTCTCAAGACCTGTTGGTTTTTGGTGAAGATCGGTTAAGGGAAAGGGGTAGTTTACCTACAACGTTTTTTTTAACAAGGGTATTTTCTATGGCAAACGATAACAGCCGCAAATTCAAACAGAATCAAATAATTTTCTGCATACAGCCCTAATTTGTAGAGTGCTCAAGACCTATTGTTTTCGGTGAAGATCGGTTGAGGGGAAGGGGTAGTTTACCTGCAACGTTTTTTATCAAGCGTATTTTCTATGGCAAACGATAACAGCCGCAAATTCAAACAGAATCAAATAATTTTTTGCATACGTCAGTGAATTGTAGAGGTCTCAAGGCTTTTAGATTTTGGTGAAGATCGGTTAAGGGGAAGGGGTAGTTTACCTGCAACCTTTTACGTTTTAATAAGAGTAAAGTACTTGAAAATTTATTTAAACTTTTTGAAACAATGGTAATTGTTGAAAATAAAATAATTTTGTTGCCAGGTAACAAAAATAAAGTCATTTTGATTATAAAATATAAATACTTACAACAAGAAAAGAATTTTCAGTTTTCAAAATTTAAATATATTACTTCCATATTCCTTAAGGAATGGAAGTATGGTGATGGCAAAAAAAATCGTGTTCGAGATTATTGCAGATTCTGATTCTACTACACTCAAACATGAAAAAAAGTCGTTTTCCGAAAAGTGTCTGTGTGTGTGTCTGTCTGTGTGTCTGTCTGTCTGTGTGTCTGTAGATTTTTTTTCTATGGCAAACGATAACTGCCGCAAATTCAAACAGAATCAAATAATTGTTTGCATACATCCCTGATTTGCAGAGTACTCGCGACCTATTGTTTTTGGTGAAGATCGGTTGAGGGAAAGGGGTAGTTTACCTGCAACGGTTTTTTTTAGCAAGGTAATTTTGTTTGTTTGGCAAACGATAACAGCCACAAATTCAAACAGAATCAAATAATGTTTCGTATAGAGCCCTGAATTGTAGAGTTCTCAAGATCTGCTGATTTTGGTCAAGATCGGTTAAGGGAAAGGGGTAGTTTACCTGCAACATTTTATGTTTTAACAAGGGAATTTTCTATGGCAAACGATAACAGCCGCAAATTCAAACATAATTAAATAATTTTTGGCATGCAGCCCTGATTTATAGGGTACTCAAGACCTATTGTTTTTGGTGTAGATCGTTTTGGGAAAGGGGTAGTTTACCGGCAACATTTTATGTTTTAACAAGGGTATTTGCTATGGGAAACGATAACAGCCGCAAATTCAAACAGAATCAAATAATTTTTTGCATACTGCCCTGATTTGTAGAGTACTCGCGACCTATTGTTTTTGGTGAAGATCGGTTGAGGGGAAGGGGTAGTTTACCTGCAACGGTTTTTTTTATCAAGGGAAATTTTTTTTTTTGGCAAAGGATAACAGCCGCAAATTCAAACAGACTTAAATAATGTTTCGTATACAGCCCTGAATTGTAGAGTTTTCAAGACCTATTGTTTTTGGTGAAGATCGGTTAAGGGAAAGGGGTAGTTTACCTGTAACGTTTTATGTTTTAACAAGGGTATTTCCTATGGCAAACGATAACAGCCGCAAATTCAAACAGAATCAAACGATTATTTGCATACAGCCCTAAATTGTAGATGTCTCAAGACCTATTGTTTTTGGTGAAGATCGGTTGAGGGAAAGGGGTAGTTTACCTGTAACGTTTTATGTTTTAACAAGGGTATTTCCTATGGCAAACGATAACAGCCGCAAATTCAAACAGAATGAAATAATGTTTTGCATACAGCCCTGATTTGTAGAGTACTCAAGACCTGTTGTTTTTGGTGAAGATCGGTTAAGGGGAAGGGGTAGTTTACCTGCACCGTTTTTTTATCAAGCGTATTTTCTATGGCAAACGATAACAGCCGCAAATTCAAACAGAATCAAATAATTTTTTGCATACATCCCTGAATTATAGAGGTCTCAAGGACTTTCGATTTTGGTGAAGATCGGTTAAGGGGAAGGGGTAGTTTACCTGCAACCTTTTACGTTTTAACAAGAGTAAGGTACTTGCAAATTTATTTAAACTTTTTGAAACAATGGTAATTGTTAAAAATAAAATAATTTTGTTGCCAGGCAATAAAATTAAAATTTTTTAATTTTAATGTAATATAATATTTTTCATTTAATACGGCAATAAAAAGGCAGGTAAGACACAAACACACAATTCACGTTATTTCTGGCCTCACTCATGTTTATTTTCTTACGTTTGCACGCTTTTTAAATGGAAAGTGCCGAAACCCACACCAACATAACGCGTGGAAGCCGAAAAAATGGACATCAATTTGCTTACTGGCGAAGCTAGTAGTTAATGAATGGGTAGGCAAAAATCTTATCTTAAATTTTTTTTAAGGAATCACTAAAAGGACGGTGGGTCAAATCGGACGCTGAGGTAGAGTTTGCTGTAACCGAATGGTTCCACAAACAGCCGTAAGAATTTTACTAGCAGGGAATCTACAGGTTAGCGCAACAGTGGAACTCATGTCTTAATGTTATTGGAGACTTCTTTTAAAATCGTTGAATAAAAAATGCTTTACAGCTCTATACGTGTGTCTATTGAACAATCCTTGTATTAGTCATACACAATAATACAACTGATTGAACTTCAAATTTTTAAACTTGGTTAGTTTCTATATATATGTTTAATGTTACAAATAATTCAAATAACAATCTTGATCATCTGTTAGTTCAGCGGAATAACAGTGACACTTTTAATAACCGCATAAAATAAACACTTAGAAACAACACAGGCGCTTTTACTTAACTGTTTGGACCACAGAAGTGAGGCATGCCTCAACGCTCTATGTGTACAGCGCGGGACAATCCCCCCTCCCTACACTTCCCTATCACACCACTACATTGCTTACATACGATGTATACAAAAAACGCTGAGGCAAGTTCATGTTGCCTCATTCGCTTTAAACGAACTATGCCGAATCTCACCTGTCACCATCTAGCGGTCGCTCAATAAAGCACGTTTCGGTTTAATAAATTTGACAGTCACAGTAACAATGTATAATCTTTACGTTATGTAGTTCATACGTATTTATAATTTTTATTCTACAGAATTTGTTAGGGTAGGCATTGCCTCAATTGCCTCCATGTAACTTCGCCACTGATATATATGTGTACAACGTTATCGGCAACAAAGAAGTAGTTTTTGTTAAAATTCCTTCCCGGGATATTTGGCCGTAGTCCAATGTTTTCTACAAAACCAGACATTTCGGCAATGCCATCGACTTCCATCATCAGTGAAAATCGAGTGCGATAACGTGAGGTGGTATACGTTAGTGACCACAGTACTGTGGTTAAGGCTGAAGCAGTAAGTAGAAAGAAGTAGTTTCTATGGTAATATTTCATTTCGAAAATGATTTTAAATATAAATCTTGGAATATGGAAGTCATGTATGGTTCTCCATACCGATTTTTTACTTCCATATTCCTTAAGGAATGGAAGTATGGTGATGGCAAAAAAAATCGTGTTCGAGATTATTGCAGATTCTGATTCTACTACACTCAAAACATGAAAAAAAGTCGTTTTCCGAAAAGTGTCTGTGTGTGTGTCTGTCTGTGTGTCTATAGATTTTTTCCTATGGCAAACGATAACTGCCGCAAATTCAAACAGAATCAAATAATTTTTTGCATACCGTCCTGATTTCTAGAGTACTCACGACCTATTGTTTTTGGTGAAGATCGGTTGAGGGAAAGGGGTAGTTTACCTGCAACGGTTTTTTTTATCAAGGGAAATTTCTTTTCTTTGGCAAACGATAACAGCCGCAAATTCAAACAGAATCAAATAATGTTTCGCATCCAGCCCTGAATTGTAGAGTTCTCAAGACCTATTGTTTTTGGTGAAGATCGGTTAAGGGAAAGGGGTAGTTTACCTGTAACGTTTTATGTTTTAACAAGGGTATTTCCTATGGCAAACGATAACAGCCGCAAATTCAAACAGAATCAAAAGATTATTTGCATACAGCCCTAAATTGTAGAGTTCTCAAGACCTGTTGGTTTTTGGTGAAGATCGGTTAAGGGAAAGGGGTAGTTTACCTACAACGTTTTTTTTAACAAGGGTATTTTCTATGGCAAACGATAACAGCCGCAAATTCAAACAGAATCAAATAATTTTCTGCATACAGCCCTAATTTGTAGAGTGCTCAAGACCTATTGTTTTCGGTGAAGATCGGTTGAGGGGAAGGGGTAGTTTACCTGCAACGTTTTTTATCAAGCGTATTTTCTATGGCAAACGATAACAGCCGCAAATTCAAACAGAATCAAATAATTTTTTGCATACGTCAGTGAATTGTAGAGGTCTCAAGGCTTTTAGATTTTGGTGAAGATCGGTTAAGGGGAAGGGGTAGTTTACCTGCAACCTTTTACGTTTTAATAAGAGTAAAGTACTTGAAAATTTATTTAAACTTTTTGAAACAATGGTAATTGTTGAAAATAAAATAATTTTGTTGCCAGGTAACAAAAATAAAGTCATTTTGATTATAAAATATAAATACTTACAACAAGAAAAGAATTTTCAGTTTTCAAAATTTAAATATATTACTTCCATATTCCTTAAGGAATGGAAGTATGGTGATGGCAAAAAAAATCGTGTTCGAGATTATTGCAGATTCTGATTCTACTACACTCAAAACATGAAAAAAAGTCGTTTTCCGAAAAGTGTCTGTGTGTGTGTCTGTCTGTGTGTCTGTCTGTCTGTGTGTCTGTAGATTTTTTTCTATGGCAAACGATAACTGCCGCAAATTCAAACAGAATCAAATAATTTTTTGCATACATCCCTGATTTGCAGAGTACTCGCGACCTATTGTTTTTGGTGAAGATCGGTTGAGGGAAAGGGGTAGTTTACCTGCAACGGTTTTTTTTAGCAAGGTAATTTTGTTTGTTTGGCAAACGATAACAGCCACAAATTCAAACAGAATCAAATAATGTTTCGTATAGAGCCCTGAATTGTAGAGTTCTCAAGATCTGCTGATTTTGGTCAAGATCGGTTAAGGGAAAGGGGTAGTTTACCTGCAACATTTTATGTTTTAACAAGGGAATTTTCTATGGCAAACGATAACAGCCGCAAATTCAAACATAATTAAATAATTTTTGGCATGCAGCCCTGATTTATAGGGTACTCAAGACCTATTGTTTTTGGTGTAGATCGTTTTGGGAAAGGGGTAGTTTACCGGCAACATTTTATGTTTTAACAAGGGTATTTGCTATGGGAAACGATAACAGCCGCAAATTCAAACAGAATCAAATAATTTTTTGCATACTGCCCTGATTTGTAGAGTACTCGCGACCTATTGTTTTTGGTGAAGATCGGTTGAGGGGAAGGGGTAGTTTACCTGCAACGGTTTTTTTTATCAAGGGAAATTTTTTTTTTTGGCAAAGGATAACAGCCGCAAATTCAAACAGACTTAAATAATGTTTCGTATACAGCCCTGAATTGTAGAGTTTTCAAGACCTATTGTTTTTGGTGAAGATCGGTTAAGGGAAAGGGGTAGTTTACCTGTAACGTTTTATGTTTTAACAAGGGTATTTCCTATGGCAAACGATAACAGCCGCAAATTCAAACAGAATCAAACGATTATTTGCATACAGCCCTAAATTGTAGATGTCTCAAGACCTATTGTTTTTGGTGAAGATCGGTTGAGGGAAAGGGGTAGTTTACCTGTAACGTTTTATGTTTTAACAAGGGTATTTCCTATGGCAAACGATAACAGCCGCAAATTCAAACAGAATGAAATAATGTTTTGCATACAGCCCTGATTTGTAGAGTACTCAAGACCTGTTGTTTTTGGTGAAGATCGGTTAAGGGGAAGGGGTAGTTTACCTGCACCGTTTTTTTATCAAGCGTATTTTCTATGGCAAACGATAACAGCCGCAAATTCAAACAGAATCAAATAATTTTTTGCATACATCCCTGAATTATAGAGGTCTCAAGGACTTTCGATTTTGGTGAAGATCGGTTAAGGGGAAGGGGTAGTTTACCTGCAACCTTTTACGTTTTAACAAGAGTAAGGTACTTGCAAATTTATTTAAACTTTTTGAAACAATGGTAATTGTTAAAAATAAAATAATTTTGTTGCCAGGCAATAAAATTAAAATTTTTTAATTTTAATGTAATATAATATTTTTCATTTAATACGGCAATAAAAAGGCAGGTAAGACACAAACACACAATTCACGTTATTTCTGGCCTCACTCATGTTTATTTTCTTACGTTTGCACGCTTTTTAAATGGAAAGTGCCGAAACCCACACCAACATAACGCGTGGAAGCCGAAAAAATGGACATCAATTTGCTTACTGGCGAAGCTAGTAGTTAATGAATGGGTAGGCAAAAATCTTATCTTAAATTTTTTTTAAGGAATCACTAAAAGGACGGTGGGTCAAATCGGACGCTGAGGTAGAGTTTGCTGTAACCGAATGGTTCCACAAACAGCCGTAAGAATTTTACTAGCAGGGAATCTACAGGTTAGCGCAACAGTGGAACTCATGTCTTAATGTTATTGGAGACTTCTTTTAAAATCGTTGAATAAAAAATGCTTTACAGCTCTATACGTGTGTCTATTGAACAATCCTTGTATTAGTCATACACAATAATACAACTGATTGAACTTCAAATTTTTAAACTTGGTTAGTTTCTATATATATGTTTAATGTTACAAATAATTCAAATAACAATCTTGATCATCTGTTAGTTCAGCGGAATAACAGTGACACTTTTAATAACCGCATAAAATAAACACTTAGAAACAACACAGGCGCTTTTACTTAACTGTTTGGACCACAGAAGTGAGGCATGCCTCAACGCTCTATGTGTACAGCGCGGGACAATCCCCCCTCCCTACACTTCCCTATCACACCACTACATTGCTTACATACGATGTATACAAAAAACGCTGAGGCAAGTTCATGTTGCCTCATTCGCTTTAAACGAACTATGCCGAATCTCACCTGTCACCATCTAGCGGTCGCTCAATAAAGCACGTTTCGGTTTAATAAATTTGACAGTCACAGTAACAATGTATAATCTTTACGTTATGTAGTTCATACGTATTTATAATTTTTATTCTACAGAATTTGTTAGGGTAGGCATTGCCTCAATTGCCTCCATGTAACTTCGCCACTGATATATATGTGTACAACGTTATCGGCAACAAAGAAGTAGTTTTTGTTAAAATTCCTTCCCGGGATATTTGGCCGTAGTCCAATGTTTTCTACAAAACCAGACATTTCGGCAATGCCATCGACTTCCATCATCAGTGAAAATCGAGTGCGATAACGTGAGGTGGTATACGTTAGTGACCACAGTACTGTGGTTAAGGCTGAAGCAGTAAGTAGAAAGAAGTAGTTTCTATGGTAATATTTCATTTCGAAAATGATTTTAAATATAAATCTTGGAATATGGAAGTCATGTATGGTTCTCCATACCGATTTTTTACTTCCATATTCCTTAAGGAATGGAAGTATGGTGATGGCAAAAAAAATCGTGTTCGAGATTATTGCAGATTCTGATTCTACTACACTCAAAACATGAAAAAAAGTCGTTTTCCGAAAAGTGTCTGTGTGTGTGTCTGTCTGTGTGTCTATAGATTTTTTCCTATGGCAAACGATAACTGCCGCAAATTCAAACAGAATCAAATAATTTTTTGCATACCGTCCTGATTTCTAGAGTACTCACGACCTATTGTTTTTGGTGAAGATCGGTTGAGGGAAAGGGGTAGTTTACCTGCAACGGTTTTTTTTATCAAGGGAAATTTCTTTTCTTTGGCAAACGATAACAGCCGCAAATTCAAACAGAATCAAATAATGTTTCGCATCCAGCCCTGAATTGTAGAGTTCTCAAGACCTATTGTTTTTGGTGAAGATCGGTTAAGGGAAAGGGGTAGTTTACCTGTAACGTTTTATGTTTTAACAAGGGTATTTCCTATGGCAAACGATAACAGCCGCAAATTCAAACAGAATCAAAAGATTATTTGCATACAGCCCTAAATTGTAGAGTTCTCAAGACCTGTTGGTTTTTGGTGAAGATCGGTTAAGGGAAAGGGGTAGTTTACCTACAACGTTTTTTTTAACAAGGGTATTTTCTATGGCAAACGATAACAGCCGCAAATTCAAACAGAATCAAATAATTTTCTGCATACAGCCCTAATTTGTAGAGTGCTCAAGACCTATTGTTTTCGGTGAAGATCGGTTGAGGGGAAGGGGTAGTTTACCTGCAACGTTTTTTATCAAGCGTATTTTCTATGGCAAACGATAACAGCCGCAAATTCAAACAGAATCAAATAATTTTTTGCATACGTCAGTGAATTGTAGAGGTCTCAAGGCTTTTAGATTTTGGTGAAGATCGGTTAAGGGGAAGGGGTAGTTTACCTGCAACCTTTTACGTTTTAATAAGAGTAAAGTACTTGAAAATTTATTTAAACTTTTTGAAACAATGGTAATTGTTGAAAATAAAATAATTTTGTTGCCAGGTAACAAAAATAAAGTCATTTTGATTATAAAATATAAATACTTACAACAAGAAAAGAATTTTCAGTTTTCAAAATTTAAATATATTACTTCCATATTCCTTAAGGAATGGAAGTATGGTGATGGCAAAAAAAATCGTGTTCGAGATTATTGCAGATTCTGATTCTACTACACTCAAAACATGAAAAAAAGTCGTTTTCCGAAAAGTGTCTGTGTGTGTGTCTGTCTGTGTGTCTGTCTGTCTGTGTGTCTGTAGATTTTTTTCTATGGCAAACGATAACTGCCGCAAATTCAAACAGAATCAAATAATTTTTTGCATACATCCCTGATTTGCAGAGTACTCGCGACCTATTGTTTTTGGTGAAGATCGGTTGAGGGAAAGGGGTAGTTTACCTGCAACGGTTTTTTTTAGCAAGGTAATTTTGTTTGTTTGGCAAACGATAACAGCCACAAATTCAAACAGAATCAAATAATGTTTCGTATAGAGCCCTGAATTGTAGAGTTCTCAAGATCTGCTGATTTTGGTCAAGATCGGTTAAGGGAAAGGGGTAGTTTACCTGCAACATTTTATGTTTTAACAAGGGAATTTTCTATGGCAAACGATAACAGCCGCAAATTCAAACATAATTAAATAATTTTTGGCATGCAGCCCTGATTTATAGGGTACTCAAGACCTATTGTTTTTGGTGTAGATCGTTTTGGGAAAGGGGTAGTTTACCGGCAACATTTTATGTTTTAACAAGGGTATTTGCTATGGGAAACGATAACAGCCGCAAATTCAAACAGAATCAAATAATTTTTTGCATACTGCCCTGATTTGTAGAGTACTCGCGACCTATTGTTTTTGGTGAAGATCGGTTGAGGGGAAGGGGTAGTTTACCTGCAACGGTTTTTTTTATCAAGGGAAATTTTTTTTTTTGGCAAAGGATAACAGCCGCAAATTCAAACAGACTTAAATAATGTTTCGTATACAGCCCTGAATTGTAGAGTTTTCAAGACCTATTGTTTTTGGTGAAGATCGGTTAAGGGAAAGGGGTAGTTTACCTGTAACGTTTTATGTTTTAACAAGGGTATTTCCTATGGCAAACGATAACAGCCGCAAATTCAAACAGAATCAAACGATTATTTGCATACAGCCCTAAATTGTAGATGTCTCAAGACCTATTGTTTTTGGTGAAGATCGGTTGAGGGAAAGGGGTAGTTTACCTGTAACGTTTTATGTTTTAACAAGGGTATTTCCTATGGCAAACGATAACAGCCGCAAATTCAAACAGAATGAAATAATGTTTTGCATACAGCCCTGATTTGTAGAGTACTCAAGACCTGTTGTTTTTGGTGAAGATCGGTTAAGGGGAAGGGGTAGTTTACCTGCACCGTTTTTTTATCAAGCGTATTTTCTATGGCAAACGATAACAGCCGCAAATTCAAACAGAATCAAATAATTTTTTGCATACATCCCTGAATTATAGAGGTCTCAAGGACTTTCGATTTTGGTGAAGATCGGTTAAGGGGAAGGGGTAGTTTACCTGCAACCTTTTACGTTTTAACAAGAGTAAGGTACTTGCAAATTTATTTAAACTTTTTGAAACAATGGTAATTGTTAAAAATAAAATAATTTTGTTGCCAGGCAATAAAATTAAAATTTTTTAATTTTAATGTAATATAATATTTTTCATTTAATACGGCAATAAAAAGGCAGGTAAGACACAAACACACAATTCACGTTATTTCTGGCCTCACTCATGTTTATTTTCTTACGTTTGCACGCTTTTTAAATGGAAAGTGCCGAAACCCACACCAACATAACGCGTGGAAGCCGAAAAAATGGACATCAATTTGCTTACTGGCGAAGCTAGTAGTTAATGAATGGGTAGGCAAAAATCTTATCTTAAATTTTTTTTAAGGAATCACTAAAAGGACGGTGGGTCAAATCGGACGCTGAGGTAGAGTTTGCTGTAACCGAATGGTTCCACAAACAGCCGTAAGAATTTTACTAGCAGGGAATCTACAGGTTAGCGCAACAGTGGAACTCATGTCTTAATGTTATTGGAGACTTCTTTTAAAATCGTTGAATAAAAAATGCTTTACAGCTCTATACGTGTGTCTATTGAACAATCCTTGTATTAGTCATACACAATAATACAACTGATTGAACTTCAAATTTTTAAACTTGGTTAGTTTCTATATATATGTTTAATGTTACAAATAATTCAAATAACAATCTTGATCATCTGTTAGTTCAGCGGAATAACAGTGACACTTTTAATAACCGCATAAAATAAACACTTAGAAACAACACAGGCGCTTTTACTTAACTGTTTGGACCACAGAAGTGAGGCATGCCTCAACGCTCTATGTGTACAGCGCGGGACAATCCCCCCTCCCTACACTTCCCTATCACACCACTACATTGCTTACATACGATGTATACAAAAAACGCTGAGGCAAGTTCATGTTGCCTCATTCGCTTTAAACGAACTATGCCGAATCTCACCTGTCACCATCTAGCGGTCGCTCAATAAAGCACGTTTCGGTTTAATAAATTTGACAGTCACAGTAACAATGTATAATCTTTACGTTATGTAGTTCATACGTATTTATAATTTTTATTCTACAGAATTTGTTAGGGTAGGCATTGCCTCAATTGCCTCCATGTAACTTCGCCACTGATATATATGTGTACAACGTTATCGGCAACAAAGAAGTAGTTTTTGTTAAAATTCCTTCCCGGGATATTTGGCCGTAGTCCAATGTTTTCTACAAAACCAGACATTTCGGCAATGCCATCGACTTCCATCATCAGTGAAAATCGAGTGCGATAACGTGAGGTGGTATACGTTAGTGACCACAGTACTGTGGTTAAGGCTGAAGCAGTAAGTAGAAAGAAGTAGTTTCTATGGTAATATTTCATTTCGAAAATGATTTTAAATATAAATCTTGGAATATGGAAGTCATGTATGGTTCTCCATACCGATTTTTTACTTCCATATTCCTTAAGGAATGGAAGTATGGTGATGGCAAAAAAAATCGTGTTCGAGATTATTGCAGATTCTGATTCTACTACACTCAAAACATGAAAAAAAGTCGTTTTCCGAAAAGTGTCTGTGTGTGTGTCTGTCTGTGTGTCTATAGATTTTTTCCTATGGCAAACGATAACTGCCGCAAATTCAAACAGAATCAAATAATTTTTTGCATACCGTCCTGATTTCTAGAGTACTCACGACCTATTGTTTTTGGTGAAGATCGGTTGAGGGAAAGGGGTAGTTTACCTGCAACGGTTTTTTTTATCAAGGGAAATTTCTTTTCTTTGGCAAACGATAACAGCCGCAAATTCAAACAGAATCAAATAATGTTTCGCATCCAGCCCTGAATTGTAGAGTTCTCAAGACCTATTGTTTTTGGTGAAGATCGGTTAAGGGAAAGGGGTAGTTTACCTGTAACGTTTTATGTTTTAACAAGGGTATTTCCTATGGCAAACGATAACAGCCGCAAATTCAAACAGAATCAAAAGATTATTTGCATACAGCCCTAAATTGTAGAGTTCTCAAGACCTGTTGGTTTTTGGTGAAGATCGGTTAAGGGAAAGGGGTAGTTTACCTACAACGTTTTTTTTAACAAGGGTATTTTCTATGGCAAACGATAACAGCCGCAAATTCAAACAGAATCAAATAATTTTCTGCATACAGCCCTAATTTGTAGAGTGCTCAAGACCTATTGTTTTCGGTGAAGATCGGTTGAGGGGAAGGGGTAGTTTACCTGCAACGTTTTTTATCAAGCGTATTTTCTATGGCAAACGATAACAGCCGCAAATTCAAACAGAATCAAATAATTTTTTGCATACGTCAGTGAATTGTAGAGGTCTCAAGGCTTTTAGATTTTGGTGAAGATCGGTTAAGGGGAAGGGGTAGTTTACCTGCAACCTTTTACGTTTTAATAAGAGTAAAGTACTTGAAAATTTATTTAAACTTTTTGAAACAATGGTAATTGTTGAAAATAAAATAATTTTGTTGCCAGGTAACAAAAATAAAGTCATTTTGATTATAAAATATAAATACTTACAACAAGAAAAGAATTTTCAGTTTTCAAAATTTAAATATATTACTTCCATATTCCTTAAGGAATGGAAGTATGGTGATGGCAAAAAAAATCGTGTTCGAGATTATTGCAGATTCTGATTCTACTACACTCAAAACATGAAAAAAAGTCGTTTTCCGAAAAGTGTCTGTGTGTGTGTCTGTCTGTGTGTCTGTCTGTCTGTGTGTCTGTAGATTTTTTTCTATGGCAAACGATAACTGCCGCAAATTCAAACAGAATCAAATAATTGTTTGCATACATCCCTGATTTGCAGAGTACTCGCGACCTATTGTTTTTGGTGAAGATCGGTTGAGGGAAAGGGGTAGTTTACCTGCAACGGTTTTTTTTAGCAAGGTAATTTTGTTTGTTTGGCAAACGATAACAGCCACAAATTCAAACAGAATCAAATAATGTTTCGTATAGAGCCCTGAATTGTAGAGTTCTCAAGATCTGCTGATTTTGGTCAAGATCGGTTAAGGGAAAGGGGTAGTTTACCTGCAACATTTTATGTTTTAACAAGGGAATTTTCTATGGCAAACGATAACAGCCGCAAATTCAAACATAATTAAATAATTTTTGGCATGCAGCCCTGATTTATAGGGTACTCAAGACCTATTGTTTTTGGTGTAGATCGTTTTGGGAAAGGGGTAGTTTACCGGCAACATTTTATGTTTTAACAAGGGTATTTGCTATGGGAAACGATAACAGCCGCAAATTCAAACAGAATCAAATAATTTTTTGCATACTGCCCTGATTTGTAGAGTACTCGCGACCTATTGTTTTTGGTGAAGATCGGTTGAGGGGAAGGGGTAGTTTACCTGCAACGGTTTTTTTTATCAAGGGAAATTTTTTTTTTTGGCAAAGGATAACAGCCGCAAATTCAAACAGACTTAAATAATGTTTCGTATACAGCCCTGAATTGTAGAGTTTTCAAGACCTATTGTTTTTGGTGAAGATCGGTTAAGGGAAAGGGGTAGTTTACCTGTAACGTTTTATGTTTTAACAAGGGTATTTCCTATGGCAAACGATAACAGCCGCAAATTCAAACAGAATCAAACGATTATTTGCATACAGCCCTAAATTGTAGATGTCTCAAGACCTATTGTTTTTGGTGAAGATCGGTTGAGGGAAAGGGGTAGTTTACCTGTAACGTTTTATGTTTTAACAAGGGTATTTCCTATGGCAAACGATAACAGCCGCAAATTCAAACAGAATGAAATAATGTTTTGCATACAGCCCTGATTTGTAGAGTACTCAAGACCTGTTGTTTTTGGTGAAGATCGGTTAAGGGGAAGGGGTAGTTTACCTGCACCGTTTTTTTATCAAGCGTATTTTCTATGGCAAACGATAACAGCCGCAAATTCAAACAGAATCAAATAATTTTTTGCATACATCCCTGAATTATAGAGGTCTCAAGGACTTTCGATTTTGGTGAAGATCGGTTAAGGGGAAGGGGTAGTTTACCTGCAACCTTTTACGTTTTAACAAGAGTAAGGTACTTGCAAATTTATTTAAACTTTTTGAAACAATGGTAATTGTTAAAAATAAAATAATTTTGTTGCCAGGCAATAAAATTAAAATTTTTTAATTTTAATGTAATATAATATTTTTCATTTAATACGGCAATAAAAAGGCAGGTAAGACACAAACACACAATTCACGTTATTTCTGGCCTCACTCATGTTTATTTTCTTACGTTTGCACGCTTTTTAAATGGAAAGTGCCGAAACCCACACCAACATAACGCGTGGAAGCCGAAAAAATGGACATCAATTTGCTTACTGGCGAAGCTAGTAGTTAATGAATGGGTAGGCAAAAATCTTATCTTAAATTTTTTTTAAGGAATCACTAAAAGGACGGTGGGTCAAATCGGACGCTGAGGTAGAGTTTGCTGTAACCGAATGGTTCCACAAACAGCCGTAAGAATTTTACTAGCAGGGAATCTACAGGTTAGCGCAACAGTGGAACTCATGTCTTAATGTTATTGGAGACTTCTTTTAAAATCGTTGAATAAAAAATGCTTTACAGCTCTATACGTGTGTCTATTGAACAATCCTTGTATTAGTCATACACAATAATACAACTGATTGAACTTCAAATTTTTAAACTTGGTTAGTTTCTATATATATGTTTAATGTTACAAATAATTCAAATAACAATCTTGATCATCTGTTAGTTCAGCGGAATAACAGTGACACTTTTAATAACCGCATAAAATAAACACTTAGAAACAACACAGGCGCTTTTACTTAACTGTTTGGACCACAGAAGTGAGGCATGCCTCAACGCTCTATGTGTACAGCGCGGGACAATCCCCCCTCCCTACACTTCCCTATCACACCACTACATTGCTTACATACGATGTATACAAAAAACGCTGAGGCAAGTTCATGTTGCCTCATTCGCTTTAAACGAACTATGCCGAATCTCACCTGTCACCATCTAGCGGTCGCTCAATAAAGCACGTTTCGGTTTAATAAATTTGACAGTCACAGTAACAATGTATAATCTTTACGTTATGTAGTTCATACGTATTTATAATTTTTATTCTACAGAATTTGTTAGGGTAGGCATTGCCTCAATTGCCTCCATGTAACTTCGCCACTGATATATATGTGTACAACGTTATCGGCAACAAAGAAGTAGTTTTTGTTAAAATTCCTTCCCGGGATATTTGGCCGTAGTCCAATGTTTTCTACAAAACCAGACATTTCGGCAATGCCATCGACTTCCATCATCAGTGAAAATCGAGTGCGATAACGTGAGGTGGTATACGTTAGTGACCACAGTACTGTGGTTAAGGCTGAAGCAGTAAGTAGAAAGAAGTAGTTTCTATGGTAATATTTCATTTCGAAAATGATTTTAAATATAAATCTTGGAATATGGAAGTCATGTATGGTTCTCCATACCGATTTTTTACTTCCATATTCCTTAAGGAATGGAAGTATGGTGATGGCAAAAAAAATCGTGTTCGAGATTATTGCAGATTCTGATTCTACTACAATCAAAACATGAAAAAAAGTCGTTTTCCGAAAAGTGTCTGTGTGTGTGTCTGTCTGTGTGTCTATAGATTTTTTCCTATGGCAAACGATAACTGCCGCAAATTCAAACAGAATCAAATAATTTTTTGCATACCGTCCTGATTTCTAGAGTACTCACGACCTATTGTTTTTGGTGAAGATCGGTTGAGGGAAAGGGGTAGTTTACCTGCAACGGTTTTTTTTATCAAGGGAAATTTCTTTTCTTTGGCAAACGATAACAGCCGCAAATTCAAACAGAATCAAATAATGTTTCGCATCCAGCCCTGAATTGTAGAGTTCTCAAGACCTATTGTTTTTGGTGAAGATCGGTTAAGGGAAAGGGGTAGTTTACCTGTAACGTTTTATGTTTTAACAAGGGTATTTCCTATGGCAAACGATAACAGCCGCAAATTCAAACAGAATCAAAAGATTATTTGCATACAGCCCTAAATTGTAGAGTTCTCAAGACCTGTTGGTTTTTGGTGAAGATCGGTTAAGGGAAAGGGGTAGTTTACCTACAACGTTTTTTTTAACAAGGGTATTTTCTATGGCAAACGATAACAGCCGCAAATTCAAACAGAATCAAATAATTTTCTGCATACAGCCCTAATTTGTAGAGTGCTCAAGACCTATTGTTTTCGGTGAAGATCGGTTGAGGGGAAGGGGTAGTTTACCTGCAACGTTTTTTATCAAGCGTATTTTCTATGGCAAACGATAACAGCCGCAAATTCAAACAGAATCAAATAATTTTTTGCATACGTCAGTGAATTGTAGAGGTCTCAAGGCTTTTAGATTTTGGTGAAGATCGGTTAAGGGGAAGGGGTAGTTTACCTGCAACCTTTTACGTTTTAATAAGAGTAAAGTACTTGAAAATTTATTTAAACTTTTTGAAACAATGGTAATTGTTGAAAATAAAATAATTTTGTTGCCAGGTAACAAAAATAAAGTCATTTTGATTATAAAATATAAATACTTACAACAAGAAAAGAATTTTCAGTTTTCAAAATTTAAATATATTACTTCCATATTCCTTAAGGAATGGAAGTATGGTGATGGCAAAAAAAATCGTGTTCGAGATTATTGCAGATTCTGATTCTACTACACTCAAAACATGAAAAAAAGTCGTTTTCCGAAAAGTGTCTGTGTGTGTGTCTGTCTGTGTGTCTGTCTGTCTGTGTGTCTGTAGATTTTTTTCTATGGCAAACGATAACTGCCGCAAATTCAAACAGAATCAAATAATTTTTTGCATACATCCCTGATTTGCAGAGTACTCGCGACCTATTGTTTTTGGTGAAGATCGGTTGAGGGAAAGGGGTAGTTTACCTGCAACGGTTTTTTTTAGCAAGGTAATTTTGTTTGTTTGGCAAACGATAACAGCCACAAATTCAAACAGAATCAAATAATGTTTCGTATAGAGCCCTGAATTGTAGAGTTCTCAAGATCTGCTGATTTTGGTCAAGATCGGTTAAGGGAAAGGGGTAGTTTACCTGCAACATTTTATGTTTTAACAAGGGAATTTTCTATGGCAAACGATAACAGCCGCAAATTCAAACATAATTAAATAATTTTTGGCATGCAGCCCTGATTTATAGGGTACTCAAGACCTATTGTTTTTGGTGTAGATCGTTTTGGGAAAGGGGTAGTTTACCGGCAACATTTTATGTTTTAACAAGGGTATTTGCTATGGGAAACGATAACAGCCGCAAATTCAAACAGAATCAAATAATTTTTTGCATACTGCCCTGATTTGTAGAGTACTCGCGACCTATTGTTTTTGGTGAAGATCGGTTGAGGGGAAGGGGTAGTTTACCTGCAACGGTTTTTTTTATCAAGGGAAATTTTTTTTTTTGGCAAAGGATAACAGCCGCAAATTCAAACAGACTTAAATAATGTTTCGTATACAGCCCTGAATTGTAGAGTTTTCAAGACCTATTGTTTTTGGTGAAGATCGGTTAAGGGAAAGGGGTAGTTTACCTGTAACGTTTTATGTTTTAACAAGGGTATTTCCTATGGCAAACGATAACAGCCGCAAATTCAAACAGAATCAAACGATTATTTGCATACAGCCCTAAATTGTAGATGTCTCAAGACCTATTGTTTTTGGTGAAGATCGGTTGAGGGAAAGGGGTAGTTTACCTGTAACGTTTTATGTTTTAACAAGGGTATTTCCTATGGCAAACGATAACAGCCGCAAATTCAAACAGAATGAAATAATGTTTTGCATACAGCCCTGATTTGTAGAGTACTCAAGACCTGTTGTTTTGGTGAAGATCGGTTAAGGGGAAGGGGTAGTTTACCTGCACCGTTTTTTTATCAAGCGTATTTTCTATGGCAAACGATAACAGCCGCAAATTCAAACAGAATCAAATAATTTTTTGCATACATCCCTGAATTATAGAGGTCTCAAGGACTTTCGATTTTGGTGAAGATCGGTTAAGGGGAAGGGGTAGTTTACCTGCAACCTTTTACGTTTTAACAAGAGTAAGGTACTTGCAAATTTATTTAAACTTTTTGAAACAATGGTAATTGTTAAAAATAAAATAATTTTGTTGCCAGGCAATAAAATTAAAATTTTTTAATTTTAATGTAATATAATATTTTTCATTTAATACGGCAATAAAAAGGCAGGTAAGACACAAACACACAATTCACGTTATTTCTGGCCTCACTCATGTTTATTTTCTTACGTTTGCACGCTTTTTAAATGGAAAGTGCCGAAACCCACACCAACATAACGCGTGGAAGCCGAAAAAATGGACATCAATTTGCTTACTGGCGAAGCTAGTAGTTAATGAATGGGTAGGCAAAAATCTTATCTTAAATTTTTTTTAAGGAATCACTAAAAGGACGGTGGGTCAAATCGGACGCTGAGGTAGAGTTTGCTGTAACCGAATGGTTCCACAAACAGCCGTAAGAATTTTACTAGCAGGGAATCTACAGGTTAGCGCAACAGTGGAACTCATGTCTTAATGTTATTGGAGACTTCTTTTAAAATCGTTGAATAAAAAATGCTTTACAGCTCTATACGTGTGTCTATTGAACAATCCTTGTATTAGTCATACACAATAATACAACTGATTGAACTTCAAATTTTTAAACTTGGTTAGTTTCTATATATATGTTTAATGTTACAAATAATTCAAATAACAATCTTGATCATCTGTTAGTTCAGCGGAATAACAGTGACACTTTTAATAACCGCATAAAATAAACACTTAGAAACAACACAGGCGCTTTTACTTAACTGTTTGGACCACAGAAGTGAGGCATGCCTCAACGCTCTATGTGTACAGCGCGGGACAATCCCCCCTCCCTACACTTCCCTATCACACCACTACATTGCTTACATACGATGTATACAAAAAACGCTGAGGCAAGTTCATGTTGCCTCATTCGCTTTAAACGAACTATGCCGAATCTCACCTGTCACCATCTAGCGGTCGCTCAATAAAGCACGTTTCGGTTTAATAAATTTGACAGTCACAGTAACAATGTATAATCTTTACGTTATGTAGTTCATACGTATTTATAATTTTTATTCTACAGAATTTGTTAGGGTAGGCATTGCCTCAATTGCCTCCATGTAACTTCGCCACTGATATATATGTGTACAACGTTATCGGCAACAAAGAAGTAGTTTTTGTTAAAATTCCTTCCCGGGATATTTGGCCGTAGTCCAATGTTTTCTACAAAACCAGACATTTCGGCAATGCCATCGACTTCCATCATCAGTGAAAATCGAGTGCGATAACGTGAGGTGGTATACGTTAGTGACCACAGTACTGTGGTTAAGGCTGAAGCAGTAAGTAGAAAGAAGTAGTTTCTATGGTAATATTTCATTTCGAAAATGATTTTAAATATAAATCTTGGAATATGGAAGTCATGTATGGTTCTCCATACCGATTTTTTACTTCCATATTCCTTAAGGAATGGAAGTATGGTGATGGCAAAAAAAATCGTGTTCGAGATTATTGCAGATTCTGATTCTACTACACTCAAAACATGAAAAAAAGTCGTTTTCCGAAAAGTGTCTGTGTGTGTGTCTGTCTGTGTGTCTATAGATTTTTTCCTATGGCAAACGATAACTGCCGCAAATTCAAACAGAATCAAATAATTTTTTGCATACCGTCCTGATTTCTAGAGTACTCACGACCTATTGTTTTTGGTGAAGATCGGTTGAGGGAAAGGGGTAGTTTACCTGCAACGGTTTTTTTTATCAAGGGAAATTTCTTTTCTTTGGCAAACGATAACAGCCGCAAATTCAAACAGAATCAAATAATGTTTCGCATCCAGCCCTGAATTGTAGAGTTCTCAAGACCTATTGTTTTTGGTGAAGATCGGTTAAGGGAAAGGGGTAGTTTACCTGTAACGTTTTATGTTTTAACAAGGGTATTTCCTATGGCAAACGATAACAGCCGCAAATTCAAACAGAATCAAAAGATTATTTGCATACAGCCCTAAATTGTAGAGTTCTCAAGACCTGTTGGTTTTTGGTGAAGATCGGTTAAGGGAAAGGGGTAGTTTACCTACAACGTTTTTTTTAACAAGGGTATTTTCTATGGCAAACGATAACAGCCGCAAATTCAAACAGAATCAAATAATTTTCTGCATACAGCCCTAATTTGTAGAGTGCTCAAGACCTATTGTTTTCGGTGAAGATCGGTTGAGGGGAAGGGGTAGTTTACCTGCAACGTTTTTTATCAAGCGTATTTTCTATGGCAAACGATAACAGCCGCAAATTCAAACAGAATCAAATAATTTTTTGCATACGTCAGTGAATTGTAGAGGTCTCAAGGCTTTTAGATTTTGGTGAAGATCGGTTAAGGGGAAGGGGTAGTTTACCTGCAACCTTTTACGTTTTAATAAGAGTAAAGTACTTGAAAATTTATTTAAACTTTTTGAAACAATGGTAATTGTTGAAAATAAAATAATTTTGTTGCCAGGTAACAAAAATAAAGTCATTTTGATTATAAAATATAAATACTTACAACAAGAAAAGAATTTTCAGTTTTCAAAATTTAAATATATTACTTCCATATTCCTTAAGGAATGGAAGTATGGTGATGGCAAAAAAAATCGTGTTCGAGATTATTGCAGATTCTGATTCTACTACACTCAAAACATGAAAAAAAGTCGTTTTCCGAAAAGTGTCTGTGTGTGTGTCTGTCTGTGTGTCTGTCTGTCTGTGTGTCTGTAGATTTTTTTCTATGGCAAACGATAACTGCCGCAAATTCAAACAGAATCAAATAATTTTTTGCATACATCCCTGATTTGCAGAGTACTCGCGACCTATTGTTTTTGGTGAAGATCGGTTGAGGGAAAGGGGTAGTTTACCTGCAACGGTTTTTTTTAGCAAGGTAATTTTGTTTGTTTGGCAAACGATAACAGCCACAAATTCAAACAGAATCAAATAATGTTTCGTATAGAGCCCTGAATTGTAGAGTTCTCAAGATCTGCTGATTTTGGTCAAGATCGGTTAAGGGAAAGGGGTAGTTTACCTGCAACATTTTATGTTTTAACAAGGGAATTTTCTATGGCAAACGATAACAGCCGCAAATTCAAACATAATTAAATAATTTTTGGCATGCAGCCCTGATTTATAGGGTACTCAAGACCTATTGTTTTTGGTGTAGATCGTTTTGGGAAAGGGGTAGTTTACCGGCAACATTTTATGTTTTAACAAGGGTATTTGCTATGGGAAACGATAACAGCCGCAAATTCAAACAGAATCAAATAATTTTTTGCATACTGCCCTGATTTGTAGAGTACTCGCGACCTATTGTTTTTGGTGAAGATCGGTTGAGGGGAAGGGGTAGTTTACCTGCAACGGTTTTTTTTATCAAGGAAAATTTTTTTTTTTGGCAAAGGATAACAGCCGCAAATTCAAACAGACTTAAATAATGTTTCGTATACAGCCCTGAATTGTAGAGTTTTCAAGACCTATTGTTTTTGGTGAAGATCGGTTAAGGGAAAGGGGTAGTTTACCTGTAACGTTTTATGTTTTAACAAGGGTATTTCCTATGGCAAACGATAACAGCCGCAAATTCAAACAGAATCAAACGATTATTTGCATACAGCCCTAAATTGTAGATGTCTCAAGACCTATTGTTTTTGGTGAAGATCGGTTGAGGGAAAGGGGTAGTTTACCTGTAACGTTTTATGTTTTAACAAGGGTATTTCCTATGGCAAACGATAACAGCCGCAAATTCAAACAGAATGAAATAATGTTTTGCATACAGCCCTGATTTGTAGAGTACTCAAGACCTGTTGTTTTGGTGAAGATCGGTTAAGGGGAAGGGGTAGTTTACCTGCACCGTTTTTTTATCAAGCGTATTTTCTATGGCAAACGATAACAGCCGCAAATTCAAACAGAATCAAATAATTTTTTGCATACATCCCTGAATTATAGAGGTCTCAAGGACTTTCGATTTTGGTGAAGATCGGTTAAGGGGAAGGGGTAGTTTACCTGCAACCTTTTACGTTTTAACAAGAGTAAGGTACTTGCAAATTTATTTAAACTTTTTGAAACAATGGTAATTGTTAAAAATAAAATAATTTTGTTGCCAGGCAATAAAATTAAAATTTTTTAATTTTAATGTAATATAATATTTTTCATTTAATACGGCAATAAAAAGGCAGGTAAGACACAAACACACAATTCACGTTATTTCTGGCCTCACTCATGTTTATTTTCTTACGTTTGCACGCTTTTTAAATGGAAAGTGCCGAAACCCACACCAACATAACGCGTGGAAGCCGAAAAAATGGACATCAATTTGCTTACTGGCGAAGCTAGTAGTTAATGAATGGGTAGGCAAAAATCTTATCTTAAATTTTTTTTAAGGAATCACTAAAAGGACGGTGGGTCAAATCGGACGCTGAGGTAGAGTTTGCTGTAACCGAATGGTTCCACAAACAGCCGTAAGAATTTTACTAGCAGGGAATCTACAGGTTAGCGCAACAGTGGAACTCATGTCTTAATGTTATTGGAGACTTCTTTTAAAATCGTTGAATAAAAAATGCTTTACAGCTCTATACGTGTGTCTATTGAACAATCCTTGTATTAGTCATACACAATAATACAACTGATTGAACTTCAAATTTTTAAACTTGGTTAGTTTCTATATATATGTTTAATGTTACAAATAATTCAAATAACAATCTTGATCATCTGTTAGTTCAGCGGAATAACAGTGACACTTTTAATAACCGCATAAAATAAACACTTAGAAACAACACAGGCGCTTTTACTTAACTGTTTGGACCACAGAAGTGAGGCATGCCTCAACGCTCTATGTGTACAGCGCGGGACAATCCCCCCTCCCTACACTTCCCTATCACACCACTACATTGCTTACATACGATGTATACAAAAAACGCTGAGGCAAGTTCATGTTGCCTCATTCGCTTTAAACGAACTATGCCGAATCTCACCTGTCACCATCTAGCGGTCGCTCAATAAAGCACGTTTCGGTTTAATAAATTTGACAGTCACAGTAACAATGTATAATCTTTACGTTATGTAGTTCATACGTATTTATAATTTTTAATCTACAGAATTTGTTAGGGTAGGCATTGCCTCAATTGCCTCCATGTAACTTCGCCACTGATATATATGTGTACAACGTTATCGGCAACAAAGAAGTAGTTTTTGTTAAAATTCCTTCCCGGGATATTTGGCCGTAGTCCAATGTTTTCTACAAAACCAGACATTTCGGCAATGCCATCGACTTCCATCATCAGTGAAAATCGAGTGCGATAACGTGAGGTGGTATACGTTAGTGACCACAGTACTGTGGTTAAGGCTGAAGCAGTAAGTAGAAAGAAGTAGTTTCTATGGTAATATTTCATTTCGAAAATGATTTTAAATATAAATCTTGGAATATGGAAGTCATGTATGGTTCTCCATACCGATTTTTTACTTCCATATTCCTTAAGGAATGGAAGTATGGTGATGGCAAAAAAAATCGTGTTCGAGATTATTGCAGATTCTGATTCTACTACACTCAAAACATGAAAAAAAGTCGTTTTCCGAAAAGTGTCTGTGTGTGTGTCTGTCTGTGTGTCTATAGATTTTTTCCTATGGCAAACGATAACTGCCGCAAATTCAAACAGAATCAAATAATTTTTTGCATACCGTCCTGATTTCTAGAGTACTCACGACCTTTTGTTTTTGGTGAAGATCGGTTGAGGGAAAGGGGTAGTTTACCTGCAACGGTTTTTTTTATCAAGGGAAATTTCTTTTCTTTGGCAAACGATAACAGCCGCAAATTCAAACAGAATCAAATAATGTTTCGCATCCAGCCCTGAATTTTAGAGTTCTCAAGACCTATTGTTTTTGGTGAAGATCGGTTAAGAGAAAGGGGTAGTTTACCTGTAACGTTTTATGTTTTAACAAGGGTATTTCCTATGGCAAACGATAACAGCCGCAAATTCAAACAGAATCAAAAGATTATTTGCATACAGCCCTAAATTGTAGAGTTCTCAAGACCTGTTGGTTTTTGGTGAAGATCGGTTAAGGGAAAGGGGTAGTTTACCTACAACGTTTTTTTTAACAAGGGTATTTTCTATGGCAAACGATAACAGCCGCAAATTCAAACAGAATCAAATAATTTTCTGCATACAGCCCTAATTTGTAGAGTGCTCAAGACCTATTGTTTTCGGTGAAGATCGGTTGAGGGGAAGGGGTAGTTTACCTGCAACGTTTTTTATCAAGCGTATTTTCTATGGCAAACGATAACAGCCGCAAATTCAAACAGAATCAAATAATTTTTTGCATACGTCAGTGAATTGTAGAGGTCTCAAGGCTTTTAGATTTTGGTGAAGATCGGTTAAGGGGAAGGGGTAGTTTACCTGCAACCTTTTACGTTTTAATAAGAGTAAAGTACTTGAAAATTTATTTAAACTTTTTGAAACAATGGTAATTGTTGAAAATAAAATAATTTTGTTGCCAGGTAACAAAAATAAAGTCATTTTGATTATAAAATATAAATACTTACAACAAGAAAAGAATTTTCAGTTTTCAAAATTTAAATATATTACTTCCATATTCCTTAAGGAATGGAAGTATGGTGATGGCAAAAAAAATCGTGTTCGAGATTATTGCAGATTCTGATTCTACTACACTCAAAACATGAAAAAAAGTCGTTTTCCGAAAAGTGTCTGTGTGTGTGTCTGTCTGTGTGTCTGTCTGTCTGTGTGTCTGTAGATTTTTTTCTATGGCAAACGATAACTGCCGCAAATTCAAACAGAATCAAATAATTTTTTGCATACATCCCTGATTTGCAGAGTACTCGCGACCTATTGTTTTTGGTGAAGATCGGTTGAGGGAAAGGGGTAGTTTACCTGCAACGGTTTTTTTTAGCAAGGTAATTTTGTTTGTTTGGCAAACGATAACAGCCACAAATTCAAACAGAATCAAATAATGTTTCGTATAGAGCCCTGAATTGTAGAGTTCTCAAGATCTGCTGATTTTGGTCAAGATCGGTTAAGGGAAAGGGGTAGTTTACCTGTAACGTTTTATGTTTTAACAAGGGTATTTCCTATGGCAAACGATAACAGCCGCAAATTCAAACAGAATCAAAAGATTATTTGCATACAGCCCTAAGTTGTAGAGTTCTCAAGACTTGGTGTTGTTTTTGGTGAAGATCGGTTGAGGGAAAGGGGTAGTTTACCTGCAACGTTTTTTTAACAAGGGTATTTTTTTTGGCAAACGATAAGAGCCGCAAATTCAAACAGAATCAAATAATGTTTTGCATACAGCCCTGATTTGTAGAGTACTCAAGACCTGTTGTTTTTGGTGAAGATCGGTTAAGGGGAAGGCGTAGTTTACCGGCAACGTTTTTTTATCAAGCGTATTTTCTATGGCAAACGATAACAGCCGCAAATTCAAACAGAATCAAATAATTGTTTGCATACGTCAGTGAATTGTAGAGGACTCAAGGCCTTTAGATTTTGGTGAAGATCGGTTAAGGGGAAGGGGTAGTTTACCGGCAACATTTTACGTTTTAACAAGAGTAAAGTACTTGAAAATTTATTTAAACTTTTTGAAACAATGGTAATTGTTGAAAATAAAATAATTTTGTTGCCAGGTAACAAAAATAAAGTCATTTTGATTATAAAATATAAATATTTACAACAAGAAAAGAATTTTCAGTTTTCAAAATTTAAATATATTTTTATAAAACAAAGGGTTCTTCATTGAGGTGGGGACCATGTCACTCACTCCATCTCAAGCCTCTCCCATTTTGCAGAAAAAGAGGACCCTGCCAAGGCTGATACTTTGACGACAGTGACAGGGCTTCCACCAAATTCAGCAGAGTGACAGGTAGGCCCAACTCTGATTGGCTCCTCAGATTTCCCCAGCGTTAGTAGGTTCTATGAAAATATTTTATTTCAAAAATGATTTTAAATATAAATCTTAGATATGTTTTATAAATCTCATGTTTTATGTTTTAACATGGGTAATTTTTTATATGACGAACCGTAACTGCCGTAAATTCAACCAGAATCAAATAATTTTTTACATATGTGCCTGAGCTATAGAGAACTCAATGACTGTTGCTTTTTGGTGAAGATCGGTTACGGGGAAAGGGCAGTTTACCTGAAACATTTTTTGTTGTAACATGAGTAAAGTACTTAATTTTGATAAAGTATCCTGATAAGATCTTAATAATCTACTGTAGAAACGTAGATGAAATATCTATAAATGAAGAGGCTAGTTGAACGGGCTGGGGGTAATTTTCTATAAATCAAAATTATAGTTGAAGGAGAAGGGGATAATTTTTTTTTATATGTGTACTACGTTATTGGCAACAAAGAAGTATTTTTTTTGTTAAAATTCCTTCCCTGGCTGTTTGGCTGAAAATGATTTTAAATATAAATCTTAGAATATGGAAGTCATGTATGGTTCTCCATACCGATATTTTCTATGGTAAACGATAACAGCCGCAAATTCAAACAGAATCAAATGATGTTTTGTATACAGCCCTGTATTGTAGAGTTCTCAATACCTATTGGTGTTGGTGAAGATCGGTTATGGGAAAGGGGTAGTTTACCAGCAACGTTTTATGTTTTAAAAGGGTATTTTCTATGGTAAACGATAAGAGCCGCAAATTCAAACAGAATCAAATACGTTTTTGCATACCGCCCTGTTTTGTTGAGTACTAAAGACCTATTGTTTTTGGTGAAGATCGGTTAAGGGAAAGGGGTAGTTTACCGGCCACTTTTTCTGTTTTATCAAGGGTATTTTCTATGGCAAACGATAACAGTGGCAAAATCAAACAGAATCATATAATATTTTGCATACAGCCCTGAATTGTAGAATTCTCAAGACCTGTTGGTTTTGTTGAAGATCGGTTAAGGGAATAGGGTAGTTTACCTGCAACATTTTATGTTTTAACAAGGGTAATTTTTAGTTATGACGAACGATAACTGCCGTACGTTAAAACAGAATCAACTACTCTTCTGCATACGCTTTTGAGTTATACAGAACTCAACGTCTGTTGATTTTGTTGAAGATCGGTTAAGGGAAAGGGGTAGTTTACCGGCAACGCTTTATGTTTTAACAAGGGTAATTTTTTCTATGACGAACGATAACTGCCTTAAATTCAAACAGAATCAAATATTTGTTTGCATACCAGCCTGAATTCTAGAGTACTCAAGACCTTTCGTTTTTGGTGAAGATCGGTTAAGGGAAAGGGGTAGTTTACTGGTAACGTTTTATGTTTTAACAAGGGTATTTTCTATGGCTAACGATAACAGCCGCAAATTCAAACAGAATCCAATATTGTTTTGCATGCGTCCCTGATTTGTAGAGGACTGAAGGTCTGTTGATTTTGGTGAAGATCGGTTAAGAGAAAGGGGTAGTTTACCTGCAACGTTTTATGTTTTAACAAGAGTAAAGTGCTTAATTTTGATAAATAATGTATCCTAATAAGAAGCTCATAACAATCCACTGTAGAAACGTAGATGAAATATCTATAAATGAAGAGGTTAGGTGAACGGGGTGTGGGTAATTTTCTATTAATGAAAATTATAGTCGATTGGGGAGGGGAGAATTTCTTATATGTGTACTACGTTATCGGCACCAAAGAAGTAGTTCTTTGTTAAAATTCCTTCCCGGGCTGTTTAGCCGTAGTCCAATGTTTTCTGCAAAACCAGACTTTTCGGCAGTCCATCGACTGCCATCATCAGTGAAAATCGAGTGTGAAAACGTCAGGTGGTATACGTTAGTGACCACAGTACCGTGGTTCAGGCTGAAGCAGTAAGTAGAAAGAAGTAGTTTCTATGGTAATATTTCATTTCGAATATGATTTTAAATATAAATCTTAGAACATGGAAGTCATGTATGGTTCTCCATACCGATATTTTTTTTTGGCAAACGATAACAGCCGCAAATTCAAACAGAATCAAGTAATGTTTCGCCTACAGCCCTAAATTGTAGAGTTCTCAACTTCTCATGACCATTGTTTTTGGTGAAGATCGGATAAGGGAAAGGGGTAATTTACCTGCAACGCTTTTTTAACAAGGGTATTTTCTATGGCAAACGATAACAGCCTCAAATTGAAACAGAAGCAAATAATGTTTTGCATGCAGCCCTAATTTGTAGAGTACTCAAGACCTATTGTTTTCGGTGAAGATCGGTTAAGGGGAAGGGGTAGTTTACCAGCAGCGTTTTTTTATCAAGGGTATTTTCTATGGCAAACGATAATAGCCGCAAATTCAATCAGAATCAAATAATTTTTTGCATACGTCTCTGAATTGTAGAGATCTCAAGACTTTCGATTTTGGTGAAGATCGGTTAAGGGGAAGGGGTAGTTTACCTGCAACCTTTTACGTTTTAACAACAGTAAAGTACTTGAAAATTCATTTAAACTTTTTCAAAGAATGGTAATTGTTAAAAATAAAATAGTTTTGTTGCCAGGCAATAAAATTATAATTTTTTCATTTTAATGTAAATTATGTATGAGTTAATATACATGTATAAAATAATATATCTATGACATCTTAACTTGTGTTATAACCTAGGGAACCTGCATTAATTAGAAATGCCAATCATACAGGCTGGCTTCGTTGTGACGAGCTGAAAATTAATCACAACACCAAAACAATTAATATAAAAGGATTCTGGAAGGGGGAGACTGTTGATTTATGCACTCAGTTTAGTCGGTACTACAGATGACATCTCTTTATTACATATGGTATTAATTGCTCTACTTAAAATTCTCAACATATATGGTTCAACAGCTTACAGTTTACAAGATGATTATATTTTATTCTTTTACAAAGGCCCTCAAAATAAGATGTACATCAATTTAATTAATTCCACGGATCCGGGATTGAATATAGAACGTTAATAATGGTCACCTCGCCATATACAATCTTTAAAATTGTGCCATTTGAAGAATGGACTTTATTAATCTGTTTAAAACAATAAAGCTTTCAGTTTAAACTTTTACTCTTTTACTACAAATAAGAATACAATTACTGTCAGTACTTAAAATGTCTTAATGTTGTTAATTTAATTGTCTTTTGTTGGATATAATATTTAGTATTTCATAACCACGGAAGGCTTGCCTCCGTGTCACCTTTTGGATATCCTCCAGCTCCTCGTTATTCCAGTCCTCGGTCCTCGGTTGCAGCATGTTTGATGTAGGTCAGGTATCTCTCGTTATCTTCGTATCCGGGGATGGTGTAGTCCTGAAGTCTTTTAGATCATTGTGGGTCCTGGTTCTCTGCTCTTGGCTAACGGGTAGTAATAGCTCGTTGATTTGAATGATTAACACAAAAGTTTCATTCACCTGTATCCACTTCACATGATTGTTTATTTGTTGCACTTCACTTTATGGTGTTACCACAGTTTTAATTACATAAGTTTTATATTTTAAGATTTTTGTAGAGATGTCATCGGCGCTAAATTTTTATTATTCTTTCTTACTCGTTTACAACATATTTATATGAATCGCGGTTCAACTATATTAACGCAACACATTGTTTAATAGTATAAAGAATGCCTCTGTGTCTTAACTGACGGATTAATCACATTAGGAAACAAACTATTTTTAACGTTCCACAATACTGCTGTGCGCAGCTTACGGGTTGACCGCTCCATTTCAAGTCCGTGAATATAGTTAGGGGTGAGAGTAGTAATCTCGCGACATTACCAAGCAACATAAAAGTAGTTCCATGTTTCTTCTTTATTTAAAGGATTAAAGTTTGAGTATTTAATTAAGCAGAGATATTCTTAGTTACAGACGTTATTAAAATACATTACAGTGGTCTTATTTAATTATTTAAATAATGTCAAAATTTACAAGTATATTTAGTTTGTTTAGGGGTCGGAAATCAAGTTAATTCTGGTTAGTGCCTGTCTATGCAGGATTAAATAACAAGCTTTACCCTTTCAGTACTATCGTATTCCTTTTATTTTATTATTAGACTCTTTATTAAATATTATTATTATTTATGATAGCAATAAGATTTAGTTTAAATGTGATTTTTTTAAACATTTAAAATTTCTCAGCCTACACATTACCAATTTAATAATTACCATATTTTTATTAATGAAATCGTCACATATCGTTCGTGGCAGGTAAGCATATCTCAGTTATGTAATGTTTACTTTTCCATTTTATTATTATGACTACAGCAATAAAAAGGCAGGGAATACACACACACACACACACACACACACACACACACACACACACACACACACACACACACACACAATTCGTGTTATTTCTGGCCTCACTTATGTTTATTTTCTTACATTTGCACGCTTTTTAAATGGTAAGTGCCGAAACCTATACCAACATAACGCGTGCAAACCGAAAAAGAGTCCAGCGTGGATAGCGATTTGCTTCCTGTGGATCGCTGGGCAGTGTAACTGCACGTGTTTACAAAGGAACGATTAATAGACACACTATTCGTCTTTAGGGAATGAACCCTCTGCAAGATGCTGAGGGTCCATGAGTGACTTCGGATGGCTCCTTCTTTTTCGCGTGTTTGTTCTGTGAAACATACACTGTAGGTTCGCAGCTTTACTCAAAGCAACGCTCAATAGGAAATGTTGAAAATTTTTGTCCACGGTGTACCCTCATACACACTAAACCTGCTCTGATGTTTTAATTACGGACATCATAATATTAAAACTTTGGAAACTTGAGCACTACTTAATGGAGATCAATCATTAACTTATACAAGCCATTAATTTTATGCATATTTTTTATATATGTGTGTACAACGTTATCGGCAACAAAGAAGTAGTTTTTGTTAAAATTCCTTCCCGGGATATTTGGCCGTAGTCCAATGTTTTCTACAAAACCAGACGTTTCGGCAATGCCATCGACTTCCATCATCAGTGAAAATCGAGTGCGATAACGTGAGGTGGTATACGTTAGTGACCACAGTTCTGTGGTTAAGGCTGAAGCAGTAAGTAGAAAGAAGTAGTTTCTATGGTAATATTTCATTTCGAAAATGATATTAAATATAAATCTTAGAATATGGAAGTCATGTATGGTTCTCCATACCGATTTTTTTCTATGGCAAACGATAACAGCCGCAAATTCAAACAGAATCAACTACTCTTTTGCATACAGCCCAGAATTGTAGAGTTCTCAAGACCTATTGTTTTGGAAAAGATCGGTTAAGGGAAAGGGGTAGTTTACCTGCAACATTTTATGTTTTAACAAGGGAATATTCTATGGCAAACGATAACAGCCGCAAATTCAAACATAATTAAATAATTTTTGGCATGCAGCCCTGATTTATAGGGTACTCAAGACCTATTGTTTTTGGTGTAGATCGTTTTGGGAAAGGGGTAGTTTACCGGCAACATTTTATGTTTTAACAAGGGTATTTGCTATGGGAAACGATAACAGCCGCAAATTCAAACAGAATCAAATAATATTTTGCATACTGCCCTGATTTGTAGAGTACTCAAGACCTATTGTTTTTGGTGAAGATCGGTTAAGGGAAAGGGGTAGTTTACCTGCAACGGTTTTTTATCAAGGGTAATTTTACTTCCATGTTCCTTAAGGAAATGGAAGTATGGTGATGGTTTACTTCCATGTTCCTTAAGGAAATGGAAGTATGGTGATGGAAAAAAAAATCGTTTTCGAGATTATTGCAGATTCTGATTGTACTACAATCAAAACATGAAAAAAAGTCGTTTTTCGAAAAGTGTGTGTGTGTGTGTGTGTGTGTCTGTCTGTGTGTCTAAAGATTTTTTTTCTATGGCAAACGATATCAGCCGCAAATTGAAACAGAATCAAATAATTTTTTGCATACAGTCCTGATTTGTAGAGTACTCGCGACCTGTTGTTTTTGGTGAAGATCGGTTGAGGGAAAGGGATAGTTTGCCTGCAACGGTTTTTTTTATCAAGGGTAATTTTGTTGGTTTGGCAAACGATAACAGCCGCAAATTCAAACAGAATCAAATTATGTTTCGCATACAGCCCTGAAGTGTAGAGTTCTCAAGATCTGTTGATTTTGGTAAAGATCGGTTAAGGGGAAGGGGTAGTTTACCGGCAACGTTTTATGTTTTAACAAAGGTATTTCCTATGGCAAACGATACCAGCCGCAAATTCAAACATAATCAAGTAATGTTTTGCATATAACCCTGAGTTGTAGAGTTCTCAAGACCTTTTGTTTTTGGCGAAGATCGTTTAAGGGAAAGGTGCAGTTTACCTGCCACGTGTTTTGTTTTATCAAGGCTATGTTGTATGGTAAACGACAACAACCGCAAATTCAAACAGAATCATAACATTTAGCATACAGCCCTGAATTTTAGAGTTCACAAGACGTGTTGGTTTTACTGAAGAACGGTTAAGGGAAAGGGGTAGTTTACCTGCAACGGTTTTTTTTCAAGAGTAATTTTTTCCAATGGTAAACGATAACAGCCGCAAATTCAAACAGAATCAAATGATGTTTTGTATACAGCCCTGTATTGTTGATTTCTCAATACCTATTGGTGTTGGTGAAGATCGGTTAAGGGAAATGGGTAGTTTACCAGCAACGTTTTATGTTTTAAAAGGGTATTTTCTATGGTAAACGATAAGAGCCTCAAATTCAAACAGAATCAAATACGTTTTTGCATACAGGCCTGTTTTGTTGAGTACTAAAGACCTATTGTTTTTGGTGAAGATCGGTTAAGGGAAAGGGGTAGTTTACCGGCCACGTTTTTTGTTTTATCAAGGGTATTTTCTATGGCAAACAATAACAGTGGCAAATTCAAACAGAAACATATAATATTTTGCATACAACCCTGAATTGTAGAATTCTCAAGACCTGTTGGTTTTGTTGAAGATAGGTTAAGGGAATAGGGTAGTTTACCTGCAACATTTTATGTTTTAACAAGGGTAATTCTTTGTTATGACGAACGATAACTGCCGTACATTAAAACAGAATCAACTACTCTTCTGGATACTTTTTTGAATTATACAGAACTCAAGGTCTGTTGATTTGTTGTAGATCGGTTAAGGGAAAGGGGTAGTTTACCTGCAACGTTTTATGTTTTAACAAGGGTAATTTTTTCTATGACGAACGATAACTGCCGTAAATTCAAAGAGAATCAAATAATGTTTTGCATACAGCCCTGAATTGTAGAGTTCTCAAGATCTGTTGTTTTGGTGAAGATCTGTTAATTTAATAGGGTAGTTTACCACAACGTTTTATGTTTTAACAAGGGTGTTTTCTATGGCAAACGATAAAAGCCGCAAATTCAAACAGAATCAAATAATTGTTTGCAAACCAGCCTGAATTCTAGAGTACTCAAGACCTATCGTTCTTGGTGAAGATCGGTTAAGGGAAAGGGGTAGTTTACTGGAAACGTTTTATGCTTTAACAAGGGTATTTTCTATGGCAAACGATAACAGCCGCAAATTCAAACAGAATCAAATGATTATTTGCATACAGCCCTAAATTATAGAATTCTCAAGACTTATTGGTTTTGGTGAAGATCGGTTAAGGGAAAGGGGTAGTTTACCTGCAACATTTTATGTTTTAAAAGGATAATTTTTTATTTGACGAACGATAACTGCCGCAAATTCAAACAGAATCAAATATTTTTTTGCATGCGTCCCTGAATTGTAGAGTACTGAAGGTCTGTTGAATTTGGTGAAGATCGGTTAAGAGAACGGGGTTGTTTACCAGCAACGTTTTATGTTTTAACAAGAGTAAAGTACTTAATTTTGATAAATAATGTATCCTAATAAGAAGCTCATAATAATCCACTGTAGAAACGTAGATGAAATATCTATAAATGAAGAGGTTAGGTGAACGGGGTGGGGGTAATTTTCTATTAATGAAAATTATAGTCGGTTGGGGAGGGGAGAATTTCTTATATGTGTACTACGTTATCGGCACCAAAGAAGTAGTTCTTTGTTAAAATTCCTTCCCGGGCTGTTTAGCCGTAGTCCAATGTTTTCTGCAAAACCAGACTTTTCGGCAGTACAACGACTGCCATCATCAATGAAAATCGAGTGTGAAAACGTCAGGTGGTATACGTTAGTGACCACAGTACCGTGGTTCAGGCTGAAGCAGTAAGTAGAAAGAAGTAGTTTCTATGGTAATATTTCATTTCGAATATGATTTTAAATATAAATCTTAGAACATGGAAGTCATGTATGGTTCTCCATACCGATATTTTTTTTTGGCAAACGATAACAGCCTCAAATTCAAACAGAATCAAGTAATGTTTCGCATACAGCCCTAAATTTTAAAGTTCTCAACCTCTCATGACCATTGTTTTTGGTGAAGATCGGTTAAGGGAAAGGGGTAATTTACCTGCAACGTTTTTTTAACAAGGGTATTTCCTATGGCAAACGATAACAGCCTCAAATTGAAACAGAATCAAATAATGTTTTGCATACAGCCCTGATTTGTAGAGTACTCAAGACCTATTGTTTTTGGTGAAGATCGGTTAAGGGGAAGGGGTAGTTTACCTGCAGCGTTTTTTTATCAAGGGTATTTTTTATGGCAAACGATAACAGCCGCAAATTCAAACAGAATCAAATGATGTTTTGTATACAGCCCTGTATTGTAGAGTTCTCAATACCTATTGGTGTTGGTGAAGATCGGTTATGGGAAAGGGGTAGTTTACCAGCAACGTTTTATGTTTTAAAAGGGTATTTTCTGTGGTAAACGATAAGAGCCGCAAATTCAAACAGAATCAAATACGTTTTTGCATACCGCCCTGTTTTGTTGAGTACTAAAGACCTATTGTTTTTGGTGAAGATCGGTTAAGGGAAAGGGGTAGTTAACCTGCCACTTTTTTTGTTTTATCAAGGGTATTTTCTATGGCAAACGATAACAGTGGCAAAATCAAACAGAATCATATAATATTTTGCATACAGCCCTGAATTGTAGAATTCTCAAGATCTGTTGGTTTTGTTGAAGATCGGTTAAGGGAATAGGGTAGTTTACCAGCAACATTTTATGTTTTAACAAGGGTAATTTTTAGTTATGACGAACGATAACTGCCGTACGTTAAAACAGAATCAACTACTCTTCTGCATACGCTTTTGAGTTATACAGAACTCAACGTCTGTTGATTTTGTTGAAGATCGGTTAAGGGAAAGGGGTAGTTTACCGGCAACGTTTTATGTTTTAACAAGGGTAATTTTTTCTATGACGAACGATAACTGCCTTAAATTCAAACAGAATCAAATAATTGTTTGCATACCAGCCTGAATTCTAGAGTACTCAAGACCTTTCGTTTTGGTGAAGATCGGTTAAGGGAAAGGGGTAGTTTACTGGTAACGTTTTATGTTTTAACAAGGGTATTTTCTATGGCTAACGATAACAGCCGCAAATGCAAACACAATCCAATATTGTTTTGCATGCGTCCCTGATTTGTAGAGGACTGAAGGTCTGTTGATTTTGGTGAAGATCGGTTAAGAGAAAGGGGTAGTTTACCTGCAACGTTTTATGTTTTAACAAGAGTAAAGTGCTTAATTTTGATAAATAATGTATCCTAATAAGAAGCTCATAACAATCCACTGTAGAAACGTAGATGAAATATCTATAAATGAAGAGGTTAGGTGAACGGGGTGTGGGTAATTTTCTATTAATGAAAATTATAGTCGATTGGGGAGGGGAGAATTTCTTATATGTGTACTACGTTATCGGCACCAAAGAAGTAGTTCTTTGTTAAAATTCCTTCCCGGGCTGTTTAGCCGTAGTCCAATGTTTTCTGCAAAACCAGACTTTTCGGCAGTCCATCGACTGCCATCATCAGTGAAAATCGAGTGTGAAAACGTCAGGTGGTATACGTTAGTGACCACAGTACCGTGGTTCAGGCTGAAGCAGTAAGTAGAAAGAAGTAGTTTCTATGGTAATATTTTTTTCGAATATGATTTTAAATATAAATCTTAGAACATGGAAGTCATGTATGGTTCTCCATACCGATATTTTTTTTTGGCAAACGATAACAGCCGCAAATTCAAACAGAATCAAGTAATGTTTCGCCTACAGCCCTAAATTGTAGAGTTCTCAACTTCTCATGACCATTGTTTTTGGTGAAGATCGGATAAGTGAAAGGGGTAATTTACCTGCAACGCTTTTTTAACAAGGGTATTTTCTATGGCAAACGATAACAGCCTCAAATTGAAACAGAATCAAATAATGTTTTGCATGCAGCCCTAATTTGTAGAGTACTCAAGACCTATTGTTTTCGGTGAAGATCGGTTAAGGGGAAGTGGTAGTTTACCAGCAGCGTTTTTTTTATCAAGGGTATTTTCTATGGCAAACGATAATAGCCGCAAATTCAATCAGAATCAAATAATTTTTTGCATACGTCTCTGAATTGTAGAGATCTCAAGACTTTCGATTTTGGTGAAGATCGGTTAAGGGGAAGGGGTAGTTTACCTGCAACCTTTTACGTTTTAACAACAGTAAAGTACTTGAAAATTCATTTAAACTTTTTCAAAGAATGGTAATTGTTAAAAATAAAATAGTTTTGTTGCCAGGCAATAAAATTATAATTTTTTCATTTTAATGTAAATTATGTATGAGTTAATATACATGTATAAAATAATATATCTATGACATCTTAACTTGTGTTATAACCTAGGGAACCTGCATTAATTAGAAATGCCAATCATACAGGCTGCCTTCGTTGTGACGAGCTGAAAATTAATCACAACACCAAAACAATTAATATAAAAGGATTCTGGAAGGGGGAGACTGTTGATTTATGCACTCAGTTTAGTCGGTACTACAGATGACATCTCTTTATTACATATGGTATTAATTGCTCTACTTAAAATTCTCAACATATATGGTTCAACAGCTTACAGTTTACAAGATGATTATATTTTATTCTTTTACAAAGGCCCTCAAAATAAGATGTACATCAATTTAATTAATTCCACGGATCCGGGATTGAATATAGAACGTTAATAATGGTCACCTCGCCATATACAATCTTTAAAATTGTGCCATTTGAAGAATGGACTTTATTAATCTGTTTAAAACAATAAAGCTTTCAGTTTAAACTTTTACTCTTTTACTACAAATAAGAATACAATTACTGTCAGTACTTAAAATGTCTTAATGTTGTTAATTTAATTGTCTTTTGTTGGATATAATATATAGTATTTCATAACCACGGAAGGCTTGCCTCCGTGTCACCTTTTGGATATCCTCCAGCTCCTCGTTATTCCAGTCCTCGGTCCTCGGTTGCAGCATGTTTGATGTAGGTCAGGTATCTCTCGTTATCTTCGTATCCGGGGATGGTGTAGTCCTGAAGTCTTTTAGATCATTGTGGGTCCTGGTTCTCTGCTCTTGGCTAACGGGTAGTAATAGCTCGTTGATTTGAATGATTAACACAAAAGTTTCATTCACCTGTATCCACTTCACATGATTGTTTATTTGTTGCACTTCACTTTATGGTGTTACCACAGTTTTAATTACATAAGTTTTATATTTTAAGATTTTTGTAGAGATGTCATCGGCGCTAAATTTTTATTATTCTTTCTTACTCGTTTACAACATATTTATATGAATCGCGGTTCAACTATATTAACGCAACACATTGTTTAATAGTATAAAGAATGCCTCTGTGTCTTAACTGACGGATTAATCACATTAGGAAACAAACTATTTTTAACGTTCCACAATACTGCTGTGCGCAGCTTACGGGTTGACCGCTCCATTTCAAGTCCGTGAATATAGTTAGGGGTGAGAGTAGTAATCTCGCGACATTACCAAGCAACATAAAAGTAGTTCCATGTTTCTTCTTTATTTAAAGGATTAAAGTTTGAGTATTTAATTAAGCAGAGATATTCTTAGTTACAGACGTTATTAAAATACATTACAGTGGTCTTATTTAATTATTTAAATAATGTCAAAATTTACAAGTATATTTAGTTTGTTTAGGGGTCGGAAATCAAGTTAATCCTGGTTAGTGCCTGTCTATGCAGGATTAAATAACAAGCTTTACCCTTTCAGTACTATCGTATTCCTTTTATTTTATTATTAGACTCTTTATTAAATATTATTATTATTTATGATAGCAATAAGATTTAGTTTAAATGTGATTTTTTTAAACATTTAAAATTTCTCAGCCTACACATTACCAATTTAATAATTACCATATTTTTATTAATGAAATCGTCACATATCGTTCGTGGCAGGTAAGCATATCTCAGTTATGTAATGTTTACTTTTCCATTTTATTATTATGACTACAGCAATAAAAAGGCAGGGAATACACACACACACACACACACACACACACACACACACACACACACACACACACAATTCGTGTTATTTCTGGCCTCACTTATGTTTATTTTCTTACATTTGCACGCTTTTTAAATGGTAAGTGCCGAAACCTATACCAACATAACGCGTGCAAACCGAAAAAGAGTCCAGCGTGGATAGCGATTTGCTTCCTGTGGATCGCTGGGCAGTGTAACTGCACGTGTTTACAAAGGAACGATTAATAGACACACTATTCGTCTTTAGGGAATGAACCCTCTGCAAGATGCTGAGGGTCCATGAGTGACTTCGGATGGCTCCTTCTTTTTCGCGTGTTTGTTCTGTGAAACATACACTGTAGGTTCGCAGCTTTACTCAAAGCAACGCTCAATAGGAAATGTTGAAAATTTTTGTCCACGGTGTACCCTCATACACACTAAACCTGCTCTGATGTTTTAATTACGGACATCATAATATTAAAACTTTGGAAACTTGAGCACTACTTAATGGAGATCAATCATTAACTTATACAAGCCATTAATTTTATGCATATTTTTTATATATGTGTGTACAACGTTATCGGCAACAAAGAAGTAGTTTTTGTTAAAATTCCTTCCCGGGATATTTGGCCGTAGTCCAATGTTTTCTACAAAACCAGACGTTTCGGCAATGCCATCGACTTCCATCATCAGTGAAAATCGAGTGCGATAACGTGAGGTGGTATACGTTAGTGACCACAGTTCTGTGGTTAAGGCTGAAGCAGTAAGTAGAAAGAAGTAGTTTCTATGGTAATATTTCATTTCGAAAATGATATTAAATATAAATCTTAGAATATGGAAGTCATGTATGGTTCTCCATACCGATTTTTTTCTATGGCAAACGATAACAGCCGCAAATTCAAACAGAATCAACTACTCTTTTGCATACAGCCCAGAATTGTAGAGTTCTCAAGACCTATTGTTTTGGAAAAGATCGGTTAAGGGAAAGGGGTAGTTTACCTGCAACATTTTATGTTTTAACAAGGGAATATTCTATGGCAAACGATAACAGCCGCAAATTCAAACATAATTAAATAATTTTTGGCATGCAGCCCTGATTTATAGGGTACTCAAGACCTATTGTTTTTGGTGTAGATCGTTTTGGGAAAGGGGTAGTTTACCGGCAACATTTTATGTTTTAACAAGGGTATTTGCTATGGGAAACGATAACAGCCGCAAATTCAAACAGAATCAAATAATATTTTGCATACTGCCCTGATTTGTAGAGTACTCAAGACCTATTGTTTTTGGTGAAGATCGGTTAAGGGAAAGGGGTAGTTTACCTGCAACGGTTTTTTATCAAGGGTAATTTTACTTCCATGTTCCTTAAGGAAATGGAAGTATGGTGATGGTTTACTTCCATGTTCCTTAAGGAAATGGAAGTATGGTGATGGAAAAAAAAATCGTTTTCGAGATTATTGCAGATTCTGATTGTACTACAATCAAAACATGAAAAAAAGTCGTTTTTCGAAAAGTGTGTGTGTGTGTGTGTGTGTGTCTGTCTGTGTGTCTAAAGATTTTTTTTCTATGGCAAACGATATCAGCCGCAAATTGAAACAGAATCAAATAATTTTTTGCATACAGTCCTGATTTGTAGAGTACTCGCGACCTGTTGTTTTTGGTGAAGATCGGTTGAGGGAAAGGGATAGTTTGCCTGCAACGGTTTTTTTTATCAAGGGTAATTTTGTTGGTTTGGCAAACGATAACAGCCGCAAATTCAAACAGAATCAAATTATGTTTCGCATACAGCCCTGAAGTGTAGAGTTCTCAAGATCTGTTGATTTTGGTAAAGATCGGTTAAGGGGAAGGGGTAGTTTACCGGCAACGTTTTATGTTTTAACAAAGGTATTTCCTATGGCAAACGATACCAGCCGCAAATTCAAACATAATCAAGTAATGTTTTGCATATAACCCTGAGTTGTAGAGTTCTCAAGACCTTTTGTTTTTGGCGAAGATCGTTTAAGGGAAAGGTGCAGTTTACCTGCCACGTGTTTTGTTTTATCAAGGCTATGTTGTATGGTAAACGACAACAACCGCAAATTCAAACAGAATCATAACATTTAGCATACAGCCCTGAATTTTAGAGTTCACAAGACGTGTTGGTTTTACTGAAGAACGGTTAAGGGAAAGGGGTAGTTTACCTGCAACGGTTTTTTTTCAAGAGTAATTTTTTCCAATGGTAAACGATAACAGCCGCAAATTCAAACAGAATCAAATGATGTTTTGTATACAGCCCTGTATTGTTGATTTCTCAATACCTATTGGTGTTGGTGAAGATCGGTTAAGGGAAATGGGTAGTTTACCAGCAACGTTTTATGTTTTAAAAGGGTATTTTCTATGGTAAACGATAAGAGCCTCAAATTCAAACAGAATCAAATACGTTTTTGCATACAGGCCTGTTTTGTTGAGTACTAAAGACCTATTGTTTTTGGTGAAGATCGGTTAAGGGAAAGGGGTAGTTTACCGGCCACGTTTTTTGTTTTATCAAGGGTATTTTCTATGGCAAACAATAACAGTGGCAAATTCAAACAGAAACATATAATATTTTGCATACAACCCTGAATTGTAGAATTCTCAAGACCTGTTGGTTTTGTTGAAGATAGGTTAAGGGAATAGGGTAGTTTACCTGCAACATTTTATGTTTTAACAAGGGTAATTCTTTGTTATGACGAACGATAACTGCCGTACATTAAAACAGAATCAACTACTCTTCTGGATACTTTTTTGAATTATACAGAACTCAAGGTCTGTTGATTTGTTGTAGATCGGTTAAGGGAAAGGGGTAGTTTACCTGCAACGTTTTATGTTTTAACAAGGGTAATTTTTTCTATGACGAACGATAACTGCCGTAAATTCAAAGAGAATCAAATAATGTTTTGCATACAGCCCTGAATTGTAGAGTTCTCAAGATCTGTTGTTTTGGTGAAGATCTGTTAATTTAATAGGGTAGTTTACCACAACGTTTTATGTTTTAACAAGGGTGTTTTCTATGGCAAACGATAAAAGCCGCAAATTCAAACAGAATCAAATAATTGTTTGCAAACCAGCCTGAATTCTAGAGTACTCAAGACCTATCGTTCTTGGTGAAGATCGGTTAAGGGAAAGGGGTAGTTTACTGGAAACGTTTTATGCTTTAACAAGGGTATTTTCTATGGCAAACGATAACAGCCGCAAATTCAAACAGAATCAAATGATTATTTGCATACAGCCCTAAATTATAGAATTCTCAAGACTTATTGGTTTTGGTGAAGATCGGTTAAGGGAAAGGGGTAGTTTACCTGCAACATTTTATGTTTTAAAAGGATAATTTTTTATTTGACGAACGATAACTGCCGCAAATTCAAACAGAATCAAATATTTTTTTGCATGCGTCCCTGAATTGTAGAGTACTGAAGGTCTGTTGAATTTGGTGAAGATCGGTTAAGAGAACGGGGTTGTTTACCAGCAACGTTTTATGTTTTAACAAGAGTAAAGTACTTAATTTTGATAAATAATGTATCCTAATAAGAAGCTCATAATAATCCACTGTAGAAACGTAGATGAAATATCTATAAATGAAGAGGTTAGGTGAACGGGGTGGGGGTAATTTTCTATTAATGAAAATTATAGTCGGTTGGGGAGGGGAGAATTTCTTATATGTGTACTACGTTATCGGCACCAAAGAAGTAGTTCTTTGTTAAAATTCCTTCCCGGGCTGTTTAGCCGTAGTCCAATGTTTTCTGCAAAACCAGACTTTTCGGCAGTACAACGACTGCCATCATCAATGAAAATCGAGTGTGAAAACGTCAGGTGGTATACGTTAGTGACCACAGTACCGTGGTTCAGGCTGAAGCAGTAAGTAGAAAGAAGTAGTTTCTATGGTAATATTTCATTTCGAATATGATTTTAAATATAAATCTTAGAACATGGAAGTCATGTATGGTTCTCCATACCGATATTTTTTTTTGGCAAACGATAACAGCCTCAAATTCAAACAGAATCAAGTAATGTTTCGCATACAGCCCTAAATTTTAAAGTTCTCAACCTCTCATGACCATTGTTTTTGGTGAAGATCGGTTAAGGGAAAGGGGTAATTTACCTGCAACGTTTTTTTAACAAGGGTATTTCCTATGGCAAACGATAACAGCCTCAAATTGAAACAGAATCAAATAATGTTTTGCATACAGCCCTGATTTGTAGAGTACTCAAGACCTATTGTTTTTGGTGAAGATCGGTTAAGGGGAAGGGGTAGTTTACCTGCAGCGTTTTTTTATCAAGGGTATTTTTTATGGCAAACGATAACAGCCGCAAATTCAAACAGAATCAAATGATGTTTTGTATACAGCCCTGTATTGTAGAGTTCTCAATACCTATTGGTGTTGGTGAAGATCGGTTATGGGAAAGGGGTAGTTTACCAGCAACGTTTTATGTTTTAAAAGGGTATTTTCTGTGGTAAACGATAAGAGCCGCAAATTCAAACAGAATCAAATACGTTTTTGCATACCGCCCTGTTTTGTTGAGTACTAAAGACCTATTGTTTTTGGTGAAGATCGGTTAAGGGAAAGGGGTAGTTAACCTGCCACTTTTTTTGTTTTATCAAGGGTATTTTCTATGGCAAACGATAACAGTGGCAAAATCAAACAGAATCATATAATATTTTGCATACAGCCCTGAATTGTAGAATTCTCAAGATCTGTTGGTTTTGTTGAAGATCGGTTAAGGGAATAGGGTAGTTTACCAGCAACATTTTATGTTTTAACAAGGGTAATTTTTAGTTATGACGAACGATAACTGCCGTACGTTAAAACAGAATCAACTACTCTTCTGCATACGCTTTTGAGTTATACAGAACTCAACGTCTGTTGATTTTGTTGAAGATCGGTTAAGGGAAAGGGGTAGTTTACCGGCAACGTTTTATGTTTTAACAAGGGTAATTTTTTCTATGACGAACGATAACTGCCTTAAATTCAAACAGAATCAAATAATTGTTTGCATACCAGCCTGAATTCTAGAGTACTCAAGACCTTTCGTTTTTGGTGAAGATCGGTTAAGGGAAAGGGGTAGTTTACTGGTAACGTTTTATGTTTTAACAAGGGTATTTTCTATGGCTAACGATAACAGCCGCAAATGCAAACACAATCCAATATTGTTTTGCATGCGTCCCTGATTTGTAGAGGACTGAAGGTCTGTTGATTTTGGTGAAGATCGGTTAAGAGAAAGGGGTAGTTTACCTGCAACGTTTTATGTTTTAACAAGAGTAAAGTGCTTAATTTTGATAAATAATGTATCCTAATAAGAAGCTCATAACAATCCACTGTAGAAACGTAGATGAAATATCTATAAATGAAGAGGTTAGGTGAACGGGGTGTGGGTAATTTTCTATTAATGAAAATTATAGTCGATTGGGGAGGGGAGAATTTCTTATATGTGTACTACGTTATCGGCACCAAAGAAGTAGTTCTTTGTTAAAATTCCTTCCCGGGCTGTTTAGCCGTAGTCCAATGTTTTCTGCAAAACCAGACTTTTCGGCAGTCCATCGACTGCCATCATCAGTGAAAATCGAGTGTGAAAACGTCAGGTGGTATACGTTAGTGACCACAGTACCGTGGTTCAGGCTGAAGCAGTAAGTAGAAAGAAGTAGTTTCTATGGTAATATTTTTTTCGAATATGATTTTAAATATAAATCTTAGAACATGGAAGTCATGTATGGTTCTCCATACCGATATTTTTTTTTGGCAAACGATAACAGCCGCAAATTCAAACAGAATCAAGTAATGTTTCGCCTACAGCCCTAAATTGTAGAGTTCTCAACTTCTCATGACCATTGTTTTTGGTGAAGATCGGATAAGTGAAAGGGGTAATTTACCTGCAACGCTTTTTTAACAAGGGTATTTTCTATGGCAAACGATAACAGCCTCAAATTGAAACAGAATCAAATAATGTTTTGCATGCAGCCCTAATTTGTAGAGTACTCAAGACCTATTGTTTTCGGTGAAGATCGGTTAAGGGGAAGGGGTAGTTTACCAGCAGCGTTTTTTTTATCAAGGGTATTTTCTATGGCAAACGATAATAGCCGCAAATTCAATCAGAATCAAATAATTTTTTGCATACGTCTCTGAATTGTAGAGATCTCAAGACTTTCGATTTTGGTGAAGATCGGTTAAGGGGAAGGGGTAGTTTACCTGCAACCTTTTACGTTTTAACAACAGTAAAGTACTTGAAAATTCATTTAAACTTTTTCAAAGAATGGTAATTGTTAAAAATAAAATAGTTTTGTTGCCAGGCAATAAAATTATAATTTTTTCATTTTAATGTAAATTATGTATGAGTTAATATACATGTATAAAATAATATATCTATGACATCTTAACTTGTGTTATAACCTAGGGAACCTGCATTAATTAGAAATGCCAATCATACAGGCTGCCTTCGTTGTGACGAGCTGAAAATTAATCACAACACCAAAACAATTAATATAAAAGGATTCTGGAAGGGGGAGACTGTTGATTTATGCACTCAGTTTAGTCGGTACTACAGATGACATCTCTTTATTACATATGGTATTAATTGCTCTACTTAAAATTCTCAACATATATGGTTCAACAGCTTACAGTTTGCAAGATGATTATATTTTATTCTTTTACAAAGGCCCTCAAAATAAGATGTACATCAATTTAATTAATTCCACGGATCCGGGATTGAATATAGAACGTTAATAATGGTCACCTCGCCATATACAATCTTTAAAATTGTGCCATTTGAAGAATGGACTTTATTAATCTGTTTAAAACAATAAAGCTTTCAGTTTAAACTTTTACTCTTTTACTACAAATAAGAATACAATTACTGTCAGTACTTAAAATGTCTTAATGTTGTTAATTTAATTGTCTTTTGTTGGATATAATATTTAGTATTTCATAACCACGGAAGGCTTGCCTCCGTGTCACCTTTTGGATATCCTCCAGCTCCTCGTTATTCCAGTCCTCGGTCCTCGGTTGCAGCATGTTTGATGTAGGTCAGGTATCTCTCGTTATCTTCGTATCCGGGGATGGTGTAGTCCTGAAGTCTTTTAGATCATTGTGGGTCCTGGTTCTCTGCTCTTGGCTAACGGGTAGTAATAGCTCGTTGATTTGAATGATTAACACAAAAGTTTCATTCACCTGTATCCACTTCACATGATTGTTTATTTGTTGCACTTCACTTTATGGTGTTACCACAGTTTTAATTATATAAGTTTTATATTTTAAGATTTTTGTAGAGATGTCATCGGCGCTAAATTTTTATTATTCTTTCTTACTCGTTTACAACATATTTATATGAATCGCGGTTCAACTATATTAACGCAACACATTGTTTAATAGTATAAAGAATGCCTCTGTGTCTTAACTGACGGATTAATCACATTAGGAAACAAACTATTTTTAACGTTCCACAATACTGCTGTGCGCAGCTTACGGGTTGACCGCTCCATTTCAAGTCCGTGAATATAGTTAGGGGTGAGAGTAGTAATCTCGCGACATTACCAAGCAACATAAAAGTAGTTCCATGTTTCTTCTTTATTTAAAGGATTAAAGTTTGAGTATTTAATTAAGCAGAGATATTCTTAGTTACAGACGTTATTAAAATACATTACAGTGGTCTTATTTAATTATTTAAATAATGTCAAAATTTACAAGTATATTTAGTTTGTTTAGGGGTCGGAAATCAAGTTAATTCTGGTTAGTGCCTGTCTATGCAGGATTAAATAACAAGCTTTACCCTTTCAGTACTATCGTATTCCTTTTATTTTATTATTAGACTCTTTATTAAATATTATTATTATTTATGATAGCAATAAGATTTAGTTTAAATGTGCGATTTTATTAAACATTTAAAATTTCTCAGCCTACACATTACCAATTTAATAATTACCATATTTTTATTAATGAAATCGTCACATATCGTTCGTGGCAGGTAAGCATATCTCAGTTATGTAATGTTTACTTTTCCATTTTATTATTATGACTACAGCAATAAAAAGGCAGGGAATACACACACACACACACACACACACACACACACACACACACACACACACACACACACACACACACACACACACACACACACACACACACAATTCGTGTTATTTCTGGCCTCACTTATGTTTATTTTCTTACATTTGCACGCTTTTTAAATGGTAAGTGCCGAAACCTATACCAACATAACGCGTGCAAACCGAAAAAGAGTCCAGCGTGGATAGCGATTTGCTTCCTGTGGATCGCTGGGCAGTGTAACTGCACGTGTTTACAAAGGAACGATTAATAGACACACTATTCGTCTTTAGGGAATGAACCCTCTGCAAGATGCTGAGGGTCCATGAGTGACTTCGGATGGCTCCTTCTTTTTCGCGTGTTTGTTCTGTGAAACATACACTGTAGGTTCGCAGCTTTACTCAAAGCAACGCTCAATAGAAAATGTTGAAAATTTTTGTCCACGGTGTACCCTCATACACACTAAACCTGCTCTGATGTTTTAATTACGGACATCATAATATTAAAACTTTGGAAACTTGAGCACTACTTAATGGAGATCAATCATTAACTTATACAAGCCATTAATTTTATGCATATTTTTTATATATGTGTGTACAACGTTATCGGCAACAAAGAAGTAGTTTTTGTTAAAATTCCTTCCCGGGATATTTGGCCGTAGTCCAATGTTTTCTACAAAACCAGACGTTTCGGCAATGCCATCGACTTCCATCATCAGTGAAAATCGAGTGCGATAACGTGAGGTGGTATACGTTAGTGACCACAGTTCTGTGGTTAAGGCTGAAGCAGTAAGTAGAAAGAAGTAGTTTCTATGGTAATATTTCATTTCGAAAATGATATTAAATATAAATCTTAGAATATGGAAGTCATGTATGGTTCTCCATACCGATTTTTTTCTATGGCAAACGATAACAGCCGCAAATTCAAACAGAATCAACTACTCTTTTGCATACAGCCCAGAATTGTAGAGTTCTCAAGACCTATTGTTTTGGAAAAGATCGGTTAAGGGAAAGGGGTAGTTTACCTGCAACATTTTATGTTTTAACAAGGGAATATTCTATGGCAAACGATAACAGCCGCAAATTCAAACATAATTAAATAATTTTTGGCATGCAGCCCTGATTTATAGGGTACTCAAGACCTATTGTTTTTGGTGTAGATCGTTTTGGGAAAGGGGTAGTTTACCGGCAACATTTTATGTTTTAACAAGGGTATTTGCTATGGGAAACGATAACAGCCGCAAATTCAAACAGAATCAAATAATATTTTGCATACTGCCCTGATTTGTAGAGTACTCAAGACCTATTGTTTTTGGTGAAGATCGGTTAAGGGAAAGGGGTAGTTTACCTGCAACGGTTTTTTATCAAGGGTAATTTTACTTCCATGTTCCTTAAGGAAATGGAAGTATGGTGATGGTTTACTTCCATGTTCCTTAAGGAAATGGAAGTATGGTGATGGAAAAAAAAATCGTTTTCGAGATTATTGCAGATTCTGATTGTACTACAATCAAAACATGAAAAAAAGTCGTTTTTCGAAAAGTGTGTGTGTGTGTGTGTGTGTGTCTGTCTGTGTGTCTAAAGATTTTTTCTCTATGGCAAACGATATCAGCCGCAAATTGAAACAGAATCAAATAATTTTTTGCATACAGTCCTGATTTGTAGAGTACTCGCGACCTGTTGTTTTTGGTGAAGATCGGTTGAGGGAAAGGGATAGTTTGCCTGCAACGGTTTTTTTTATCAAGGGTAATTTTGTTGGTTTGGCAAACGATAACAGCCGCAAATTCAAACAGAATCAAATTATGTTTCGCATACAGCCCTGAAGTGTAGAGTTCTCAAGATCTGTTGATTTTGGTAAAGATCGGTTAAGGGGAAGGGGTAGTTTACCGGCAACGTTTTATGTTTTAACAAAGGTATTTCCTATGGCAAACGATACCAGCCGCAAATTCAAACATAATCAAGTAATGTTTTGCATATAACCCTGAGTTGTAGAGTTCTCAAGACCTTTTGTTTTTGGCGAAGATCGTTTAAGGGAAAGGTGCAGTTTACCTGCCACGTGTTTTGTTTTATCAAGGCTATGTTGTATGGTAAACGACAACAACCGCAAATTCAAACAGAATCATAACATTTAGCATACAGCCCTGAATTTTAGAGTTCACAAGACGTGTTGGTTTTACTGAAGAACGGTTAAGGGAAAGGGGTAGTTTACCTGCAACGGTTTTTTTTCAAGAGTAATTTTTTCCAATGGTAAACGATAACAGCCGCAAATTCAAACAGAATCAAATGATGTTTTGTATACAGCCCTGTATTGTTGATTTCTCAATACCTATTGGTGTTGGTGAAGATCGGTTAAGGGAAATGGGTAGTTTACCAGCAACGTTTTATGTTTTAAAAGGGTATTTTCTATGGTAAACGATAAAAGCCTCAAATTCAAACAGAATCAAATACGTTTTTGCATACAGGCCTGTTTTGTTGAGTACTAAAGACCTATTGTTTTTGGTGAAGATCGGTTAAGGGAAAGGGGTAGTTTACCGGCCACGTTTTTTGTTTTATCAAGGGTATTTTCTATGGCAAACAATAACAGTGGCAAATTCAAACAGAAACATATAATATTTTGCATACAACCCTGAATTGTAGAATTCTCAAGACCTGTTGGTTTTGTTGAAGATAGGTTAAGGGAATAGGGTAGTTTACCTGCAACATTTTATGTTTTAACAAGGGTAATTTTTTGTTATGACGAACGATAACTGCCGTACATTAAAACAGAATCAACTACTCTTCTGGATACTTTTTTGAATTATACAGAACTCAAGGTCTGTTGATTTGTTGTAGATCGGTTAAGGGAAAGGGGTAGTTTACCTGCAACGTTTTATGTTTTAACAAGGGTAATTTTTTCTATGACGAACGATAACTGCCGTAAATTCAAAGAGAATCAAATAATGTTTTGCATACAGCCCTGAATTGTAGAGTTCTCAAGATCTGTTGTTTTGGTGAAGATCTGTTAATTTAATAGGGTAGTTTACCACAACGTTTTATGTTTTAACAAGGGTGTTTTCTATGGCAAACGATAAAAGCCGCAAATTCAAACAGAATCAAATAATTGTTTGCAAACCAGCCTGAATTCTAGAGTACTCAAGACCTATCGTTCTTGGTGAAGATCGGTTAAGGGAAAGGGGTAGTTTACTGGAAACGTTTTATGCTTTAACAAGGGTATTTTCTATGGCAAACGATAACAGCCGCAAATTCAAACAGAATCAAATGATTATTTGCATACAGCCCTAAATTATAGAATTCTCAAGACTTATTGGTTTTGGTGAAGATCGGTTAAGGGAAAGGGGTAGTTTACCGGCAACGTTTTATGTTTTAACAAGGGTAATTTTTTCTATGACGAACGATAACTGCCTTAAATTCAAACAGAATCAAATAATTTTTTGCATACCAGCCTGAATTCTAGAGTACTCAAGACCTTTCGTTTTTGGTGAAGATCGGTTAAGGGAAAGGGGTAGTTTACTGGTAACGTTTTATGTTTTAACAAGGGTATTTTCTATGGCTAACGATAACAGCCGCAAATGCAAACACAATCCAATATTGTTTTGCATGCTTCCCTGATTTGTAGAGGACTGAAGGTCTGTTGATTTTGGTGAAGATCGGTTAAGAGAAAGGGGTAGTTTACCTGCAACGTTTTATGTTTTAACAAGAGTAAAGTGCTTAATTTTGATAAATAATGTATCCTAATAAGAAGCTCATAACAATCCACTGTAGAAACGTAGATGAAATATCTATAAATGAAGAGGTTAGGTGAACGGGGTGTGGGTAATTTTCTATTAATGAAAATTATAGTCGATTGGGGAGGGGAGAATTTCTTATATGTGTACTACGTTATCGGCACCAAAGAAGTAGTTCTTTGTTAAAATTCCTTCCCGGGCTGTTTAGCCGTAGTCCAATGTTTTCTGCAAAACCAGACTTTTCGGCAGTCCATCGACTGCCATCATCAGTGAAAATCGAGTGTGAAAACGTCAGGTGGTATACGTTAGTGACCACAGTACCGTGGTTCAGGCTGAAGCAGTAAGTAGAAAGAAGTAGTTTCTATGGTAATATTTCATTTCGAATATGATTTTAAATATAAATCTTAGAACATGGAAGTCATGTATGGTTCTCCATACCGATATTTTTTTTTGGCAAACGATAACAGCCGCAAATTCAAACAGAATCAAGTAATGTTTCGCCTACAGCCCTAAATTGTAGAGTTCTCAACTTCTCATGACCATTGTTTTTGGTGAAGATCGGATAAGTGAAAGGGGTAATTTACCTGCAACGCTTTTTTAACAAGGGTATTTTCTATGGCAAACGATAACAGCCTCAAATTGAAACAGAATCAAATAATGTTTTGCATGCAGCCCTAATTTGTAGAGTACTCAAGACCTATTGTTTTCGGTGAAGATCGGTTAAGGGGAAGGGGTAGTTTACCAGCAGCGTTTTTTTTATCAAGGGTATTTTCTATGGCAAACGATAATAGCCGCAAATTCAATCAGAATCAAATAATTTTTTGCATACGTCTCTGAATTGTAGAGATCTCAAGACTTTCGATTTTGGTGAAGATCGGTTAAGGGGAAGGGGTAGTTTACCTGCAACCTTTTACGTTTTAACAACAGTAAAGTACTTGAAAATTCATTTAAACTTTTTCAAAGAATGGTAATTGTTAAAAATAAAATAGTTTTGTTGCCAGGCAATAAAATTATAATTTTTTCATTTTAATGTAAATTATGTATGAGTTAATATACATGTATAAAATAATATATCTATGACATCTTAACTTGTGTTATAACCTAGGGAACCTGCATTAATTAGAAATGCCAATCATACAGGCTGCCTTCGTTGTGACGAGCTGAAAATTAATCACAACACCAAAACAATTAATATAAAAGGATTCTGGAAGGGGGAGACTGTTGATTTATGCACTCAGTTTAGTCGGTACTACAGATGACATCTCTTTATTACATATGGTATTAATTGCTCTACTTAAAATTCTCAACATATATGGTTCAACAGCTTACAGTTTACAAGATGATTATATTTTATTCTTTTACAAAGGCCCTCAAAATAAGATGTACATCAATTTAATTAATTCCACGGATCCGGGATTGAATATAGAACGTTAATAATGGTCACCTCGCCATATACAATCTTTAAAATTGTGCCATTTGAAGAATGGACTTTATTAATCTGTTTAAAACAATAAAGCTTTCAGTTTAAACTTTTACTCTTTTACTACAAATAAGAATACAATTACTGTCAGTACTTAAAATGTCTTAATGTTGTTAATTTAATTGTCTTTTGTTGGATATAATATTTAGTATTTCATAACCACGGAAGGCTTGCCTCCGTGTCACCTTTTGGATATCCTCCAGCTCCTCGTTATTCCAGTCCTCGGTCCTCGGTTGCAGCATGTTTGATGTAGGTCAGGTATCTCTCGTTATCTTCGTATCCGGGGATGGTGTAGTCCTGAAGTCTTTTAGATCATTGTGGGTCCTGGTTCTCTGCTCTTGGCTAACGGGTAGTAATAGCTCGTTGATTTGAATGATTAACACAAAAGTTTCATTCACCTGTATCCACTTCACATGATTGTTTATTTGTTGCACTTCACTTTATGGTCTTACCACAGTTTTAATTACATAAGTTTTATATTTTAAGATTTTTGTAGAGATGTCATCGGCGCTAAATTTTTATTATTCTTTCTTACTCGTTTACAACATATTTATATGAATCGCGGTTCAACTATATTAACGCAACACATTGTTTAATAGTATAAAGAATGCCTCTGTGTCTTAACTGACGGATTAATCACATTAGGAAACAAACTATTTTTAACGTTCCACAATACTGCTGTGCGCAGCTTACGGGTTGACCGCTCCATTTCAAGTCCGTGAATATAGTTAGGGGTGAGAGTAGTAATCTCGCGACATTACCAAGCAACATAAAAGTAGTTCCATGTTTCTTCTTTATTTAAAGGATTAAAGTTTGAGTATTTAATTAAGCAGAGATATTCTTAGTTACAGACGTTATTAAAATACATTACAGTGGTCTTATTTAATTATTTAAATAATGTCAAAATTTACAAGTATATTTAGTTTGTTTAGGGGTCGGAAATCAAGTTAATTCTGGTTAGTGCCTGTCTATGCAGGATTAAATAACAAGCTTTACCCTTTCAGTACTATCGTATTCCTTTTATTTTATTATTAGACTCTTTATTAAATATTATTATTATTTATGATAGCAATAAGATTTAGTTTAAATGTGCGATTTTATTAAACATTTAAAATTTCTCAGCCTACACATTACCAATTTAATAATTACCATATTTTTATTAATGAAATCGTCACATATCGTTCGTGGCAGGTAAGCATATCTCAGTTATGTAATGTTTACTTTTCCATTTTATTATTATGACTACAGCAATAAAAAGGCAGGGAATACACACACACACACACACACACACACACACACACACACACACACACACACACACACACACACACACACACACACACACACACACACACACACACACACACACACACACACACACACACACACAATTCGTGTTATTTCTGGCCTCACTTATGTTTATTTTCTTACATTTGCACGCTTTTTAAATGGTAAGTGCCGAAACCTATACCAACATAACGCGTGCAAACCGAAAAAGAGTCCAGCGTGGATAGCGATTTGCTTCCTGTGGATCGCTGGGCAGTGTAACTGCACGTGTTTACAAAGGAACGATTAATAGACACACTATTCGTCTTTAGGGAATGAACCCTCTGCAAGATGCTGAGGGTCCATGAGTGACTTCGGATGGCTCCTTCTTTTTCGCGTGTTTGTTCTGTGAAACATACACTGTAGGTTCGCAGCTTTACTCAAAGCAACGCTCAATAGAAAATGTTGAAAATTTTTGTCCACGGTGTACCCTCATACACACTAAACCTGCTCTGATGTTTTAATTACGGACATCATAATATTAAAACTTTGGAAACTTGAGCACTACTTAATGGAGATCAATCATTAACTTATACAAGCCATTAATTTTATGCATATTTTTTATATATGTGTGTACAACGTTATCGGCAACAAAGAAGTAGTTTTTGTTAAAATTCCTTCCCGGGATATTTGGCCGTAGTCCAATGTTTTCTACAAAACCAGACGTTTCGGCAATGCCATCGACTTCCATCATCAGTGAAAATCGAGTGCGATAACGTGAGGTGGTATACGTTAGTGACCACAGTTCTGTGGTTAAGGCTGAAGCAGTAAGTAGAAAGAAGTAGTTTCTATGGTAATATTTCATTTCGAAAATGATATTAAATATAAATCTTAGAATATGGAAGTCATGTATGGTTCTCCATACCGATTTTTTTCTATGGCAAACGATAACAGCCGCAAATTCAAACAGAATCAACTACTCTTTTGCATACAGCCCAGAATTGTAGAGTTCTCAAGACCTATTGTTTTGGAAAAGATCGGTTAAGGGAAAGGGGTAGTTTACCTGCAACATTTTATGTTTTAACAAGGGAATATTCTATGGCAAACGATAACAGCCGCAAATTCAAACATAATTAAATAATTTTTGGCATGCAGCCCTGATTTATAGGGTACTCAAGACCTATTGTTTTTGGTGTAGATCGTTTTGGGAAAGGGGTAGTTTACCGGCAACATTTTATGTTTTAACAAGGGTATTTGCTATGGGAAACGATAACAGCCGCAAATTCAAACAGAATCAAATAATATTTTGCATACTGCCCTGATTTGTAGAGTACTCAAGACCTATTGTTTTTGGTGAAGATCGGTTAAGGGAAAGGGGTAGTTTACCTGCAACGGTTTTTTATCAAGGGTAATTTTACTTCCATGTTCCTTAAGGAAATGGAAGTATGGTGATGGTTTACTTCCATGTTCCTTAAGGAAATGGAAGTATGGTGATGGAAAAAAAAATCGTTTTCGAGATTATTGCAGATTCTGATTGTACTACAATCAAAACATGAAAAAAAGTCGTTTTTCGAAAAGTGTGTGTGTGTGTGTGTGTGTGTCTGTCTGTGTGTCTAAAGATTTTTTTTCTATGGCAAACGATATCAGCCGCAAATTGAAACAGAATCAAATAATTTTTTGCATACAGTCCTGATTTGTAGAGTACTCGCGACCTGTTGTTTTTGGTGAAGATCGGTTGAGGGAAAGGGATAGTTTGCCTGCAACGGTTTTTTTTATCAAGGGTAATTTTGTTGGTTTGGCAAACGATAACAGCCGCAAATTCAAACAGAATCAAATTATGTTTCGCATACAGCCCTGAAGTGTAGAGTTCTCAAGATCTGTTGATTTTGGTAAAGATCGGTTAAGGGGAAGGGGTAGTTTACCGGCAACGTTTTATGTTTTAACAAAGGTATTTCCTATGGCAAACGATACCAGCCGCAAATTCAAACATAATCAAGTAATGTTTTGCATATAACCCTGAGTTGTAGAGTTCTCAAGACCTTTTGTTTTTGGCGAAGATCGTTTAAGGGAAAGGTGCAGTTTACCTGCCACGTGTTTTGTTTTATCAAGGCTATGTTGTATGGTAAACGACAACAACCGCAAATTCAAACAGAATCATAACATTTAGCATACAGCCCTGAATTTTAGAGTTCACAAGACGTGTTGGTTTTACTGAAGAACGGTTAAGGGAAAGGGGTAGTTTACCTGCAACGGTTTTTTTTCAAGAGTAATTTTTTCCAATGGTAAACGATAACAGCCGCAAATTCAAACAGAATCAAATGATGTTTTGTATACAGCCCTGTATTGTTGATTTCTCAATACCTATTGGTGTTGGTGAAGATCGGTTAAGGGAAATGGGTAGTTTACCAGCAACGTTTTATGTTTTAAAAGGGTATTTTCTATGGTAAACGATAAGAGCCTCAAATTCAAACAGAATCAAATACGTTTTTGCATACAGGCCTGTTTTGTTGAGTACTAAAGACCTATTGTTTTTGGTGAAGATCGGTTAAGGGAAAGGGGTAGTTTACCGGCCACGTTTTTTGTTTTATCAAGGGTATTTTCTATGGCAAACAATAACAGTGGCAAATTCAAACAGAAACATATAATATTTTGCATACAACCCTGAATTGTAGAATTCTCAAGACCTGTTGGTTTTGTTGAAGATAGGTTAAGGGAATAGGGTAGTTTACCTGCAACATTTTATGTTTTAACAAGGGTAATTTTTTGTTATGACGAACGATAACTGCCGTACATTAAAACAGAATCAACTACTCTTCTGGATACTTTTTTGAATTATACAGAACTCAAGGTCTGTTGATTTGTTGTAGATCGGTTAAGGGAAAGGGGTAGTTTACCTGCAACGTTTTATGTTTTAACAAGGGTAATTTTTTCTATGACGAACGATAACTGCCGTAAATTCAAAGAGAATCAAATAATGTTTTGCATACAGCCCTGAATTGTAGAGTTCTCAAGATCTGTTGTTTTGGTGAAGATCTGTTAATTTAATAGGGTAGTTTACCACAACGTTTTATGTTTTAACAAGGGTGTTTTCTATGGCAAACGATAAAAGCCGCAAATTCAAACAGAATCAAATAATTGTTTGCAAACCAGCCTGAATTCTAGAGTACTCAAGACCTATCGTTCTTGGTGAAGATCGGTTAAGGGAAAGGGGTAGTTTACTGGAAACGGTTTATGCTTTAACAAGGGTATTTTCTATGGCAAACGATAACAGCCGCAAATTCAAACAGAATCAAATGATTATTTGCATACAGCCCTAAATTATAGAATTCTCAAGACTTATTGGTTTTGGTGAAGATCGGTTAAGGGAAAGGGGTAGTTTACCTGCAACATTTTATGTTTTAAAAGGATAATTTTTTATTTGACGAACGATAACTGCCGCAAATTCAAACAGAATCAAATATTTTTTTGCATGCGTCCCTGAATTGTAGAGTACTGAAGGTCTGTTGAATTTGGTGAAGATCGGTTAAGAGAACGGGGTTGTTTACCAGCAACGTTTTATGTTTTAACAAGAGTAAAGTACTTAATTTTGATAAATAATGTATCCTAATAAGAAGCTCATAATAATCCACTGTAGAAACGTAGATGAAATATCTATAAATGAAGAGGTTAGGTGAACAGGGTGGGGGTAATTTTCTATTAATGAAAATTATAGTCGATTGGGGAGGGGAGAATTTCTTATATGTGTACTACGTTATCGGCACCAAAGAAGTAGTTCTTTGTTAAAATTCCTTCCCGGGCTGTTTAGCCGTAGTCCAATGTTTTCTGCAAAACCAGACTTTTCGGCAGTACAACGACTGCCATCATCAATGAAAATCGAGTGTGAAAACGTCAGGTGGTATACGTTAGTGACCACAGTACCGTGGTTCAGGCTGAAGCAGTAAGTAGAAAGAAGTAGTTTCTATGGTAATATTTCATTTCGAATATGATTTTAAATATAAATCTTAGAACATGGAAGTCATGTATGGTTCTCCATACCGATATTTTTTTTTGGCAAACGATAACAGCCTCAAATTCAAACAGAATCAAGTAATGTTTCGCATACAGCCCTAAATTGTAAAGTTCTCAACCTCTCATGACCATTGTTTTTGGTGAAGATCGGTTAAGGGAAAGGGGTAATTTACCTGCAACGTTTTTTTAACAAGGGTATTTCCTATGGCAAACGATAACAGCCTCAAATTGAAACAGAATCAAATAATGTTTTGCATACAGCCCTGATTTGTAGAGTACTCAAGACCTATTGTTTTTGGTGAAGATCGGTTAAGGGGAAGGGGTAGTTTACCTGCAGCGTTTTTTTATCAAGGGTATTTTTTATGGCAAACGATAACAGCCGCAAATTCAAACAGAATCAAATGATGTTTTGTATACAGCCCTGTATTGTAGAGTTCTCAATACCTATTGGTGTTGGTGAAGATCGGTTATGGGAAAGGGGTAGTTTACCAGCAACGTTTTATGTTTTAAAAGGGTATTTTCTGTGGTAAACGATAAGAGCCGCAAATTCAAACAGAATCAAATACGTTTTTGCATACCGTCCTGTTTTGTTGAGTACTAAAGACCTATTGTTTTTGGTGAAGATCGGTTAAGGGAAAGGGGTAGTTAACCGGCCACTTTTTTTGTTTTATCAAGGGTATTTTCTATGGCAAACGATAACAGTGGCAAAATCAAACAGAATCATATAATATTTTGCATACAGCCCTGAATTGTAGAATTCTCAAGATCTGTTGGTTTTGTTGAAGATCGGTTAAGGGAATAGGGTAGTTTACCAGCAACATTTTATGTTTTAACAAGGGTAATTTTTAGTTATGACGAACGATAACTGCCGTACGTTAAAACAGAATCAACTACTCTTCTGCATACGCTTTTGAGTTATACAGAACTCAACGTCTGTTGATTTTGTTGAAGATCGGTTAAGGGAAAGGGGTAGTTTACCGGCAACGTTTTATGTTTTAACAAGGGTAATTTTTTCTATGACGAACGATAACTGCCTTAAATTCAAACAGAATCAAATAATTGTTTGCATACCAGCCTGAATTCTAGAGTACTCAAGACCTTTCGTTTTTGGTGAAGATCGGTTAAGGGAAAGGGGTAGTTTACTGGTAACGTTTTATGTTTTAACAAGGGTATTTTCTATGGCTAACGATAACAGCCGCAAATTCAAACAGAATCCAATATTGTTTTGCATGCGTCCCTGATTTGTAGAGGACTGAAGGTCTGTTGATTTTGGTGAAGATCGGTTAAGAGAAAGGGGTAGTTTACCTGCAACGTTTTATGTTTTAACAAGAGTAAAGTACTTAATTTTGATAAATAATGTATCCTAATAAGAAGCTCATAACAATCCACTGTAGAAACGTAGATGAAATATCTATAAATGAAGAGGTTAGGTGAACGGGGTGTGGGTAATTTTCTATTAATGAAAATTATAGTCGATTGGGGAGGGGAGAATTTCTTATATGTGTACTACGTTATCGGCACCAAAGAAGTAGTTCTTTGTTAAAATTCCTTCCCGGGCTGTTTAGCCGTAGTCCAATGTTTTCTGCAAAACCAGACTTTTCGGCAGTCCATCGACTGCCATCATCAGTGAAAATCGAGTGTGAAAACGTCAGGTGGTATATGTTAGTGACCACAGTACCGTGGTTCAGGCTGAAGCAGTAAGTAGAAAGAAGTAGTTTCTATGGTAATATTTCATTTCGAATATGATTTTAAATATAAATCTTAGAACATGGAAGTCATGTATGGTTCTCCATACCGATATTTTTTTTGGCAAACGATAACAGCCGCAAATTCAAACAGAATCAAGTAATGTTTCGCCTACAGCCCTAAATTGTAGAGTTCTCAACTTCTCATGACCATTGTTTTTGGTGAAGATCGGATAAGGGAAAGGGGTAATTTACCTGCAACGCTTTTTTAACAAGGGTATTTTCTATGGCAAACGATAACAGCCTCAAATTGAAACAGAATCAAATAATGTTTTGCATGCAGCCCTAATTTGTAGAGTACTCAAGACCTATTGTTTTCGGTGAAGATCGGTTAAGGGGAAGGGGTAGTTTACCAGCAGCGTTTTTTTATCAAGGGTATTTTCTATGGCAAACGATAATAGCCGCAAATTCAATCAGAATCAAATAATTTTTTGCATACGTCTCTGAATTGTAGAGATCTCAAGACTTTCGATTTTGGTGAAGATCGGTTATGGGGAAGGGGTAGTTTACCTGCAACCTTTTACGTTTTAACAACAGTAAAGTACTTGAAAATTCATTTAAACTTTTTCAAAGAATGGTAATTGTTAAAAATAAAATAGTTTTGTTGCCAGGCAATAAAATTATAATTTTTTCATTTTAATGTAAATTATGTATGAGTTAATATACATGTATAAAATAATATATCTATGACATCTTAACTTGTGTTATAACCTAGGGAACCTGCATTAATTAGAAATGCCAATCATACAGGCTGCCTTCGTTGTGACGAGCTGAAAATTAATCACAACACCAAAACAATTAATATAAAAGGATTCTGGAAGGGGGAGACTGTTGATTTATGCACTCAGTTTAGTCGGTATTACAGATGACATCTCTTTATTACATATGGTATTAATTGCTCTACTTAAAATTCTCAACATATATGGTTCAACAGCTTACAGTTTACAAGATGATTATATTTTATTCTTTTACAAAGGCCCTCAAAATAAGATGTACATCAATTTAATTAATTCCACGGATCCGGGATTGAATATAGAACGTTAATAATGGTCACCTCGCCATATACAATCTTTAAAATTGTGCCATTTGAAGAATGGACTTTATTAATCTGTTTAAAACAATAAAGCTTTCAGTTTAAACTTTTACTCTTTTACTACAAATAAGAATACAATTACTGTCAGTACTTAAAATGTCTTAATGTTGTTAATTTAATTGTCTTTTGTTGGATATAATATTTAGTATTTCATAACCACGGAAGGCTTGCCTCCGTGTCACCTTTTGGATATCCTCCAGCTCCTCGTTATTCCAGTCCTCGGTCCTCTGTTGCAGCATGTTTGATGTAGGTCAGGTATCTCTCGTTATCTTCGTATCCGGGGATGGTGTAGTCCTGAAGTCTTTTAGATCATTGTGGGTCCTGGTTCTCTGCTCTTGGCTAACGGGTAGTAATAGCTCGTTGATTTGAATGATTAACACAAAAGTTTCATTCACCTGTATCCACTTCACATGATTGTTTATTTGTTGCACTTCACTTTATGGTGTTACCACAGTTTTAATTACATAAGTTTTATATTTTAAGATTTTTGTAGAGATGTCATCGGCGCTAAATTTTTATTATTCTTTCTTACTCGTTTACAACATATTTATATGAATCGCGGTTCAACTATATTAACGCAACACATTGTTTAATAGTATAAAGAATGCCTCTGTGTCTTAACTGACGGATTAATCACATTAGGAAACAAACTATTTTTAACGTTCCACAATACTGCTGTGCGCAGCTTACGGGTTGACCGCTCCATTTCAAGTCCGTGAATATAGTTAGGGGTGAGAGTAGTAATCTCGCGACATTACCAAGCAACATAAAAGTAGTTCCATGTTTCTTCTTTATTTAAAGGATTAAAGTTTGAGTATTTAATTAAGCAGAGATATTCTTAGTTACAGACGTTATTAAAATACATTACAGTGGTCTTATTTAATTATTTAAATAATGTCAAAATTTACAAGTATATTTAGTTTGTTTAGGGGTCGGAAATCAAGTTAATTCTGGTTAGTGCCTGTCTATGCAGGATTAAATAACAAGCTTTACCCTTTCAGTACTATCGTATTCCTTTTATTTTATTATTAGACTCTTTATTAAATATTATTATTATTAATGATAGCAATAAGATTTAGTTTAAATGTGCGATTTTATTAAAAATTTAAAATATCTCAGCCTACACATTACCAATTTAATAATTACCATATTTTTATTAATGAAATCGTCACATATCGTTCGTGGCAGGTAAGCATATCTCAGTTATGTAATGTTTACTTTTCCATTTTATTATTATGACTACAGCAATAAAAGGCAGGGAATACACACACACACACACACACACACACACACACACACACACACACACACACACACACAATTCGTGTTATTTCTGGCCTCACTTATGTTTATTTTCTTACATTTGCACGCTTTTTAAATGGTAAGTGCCGAAACCTATACCAACATAACGCGTGCAAACCGAAAAAGAGTCCAGCGTGGATAGCGATTTGCTTCCTGTGGATCGATGGGCAGTGTAACTGCACGTGTTTACAAAGGAACGATTAATAGACACACTATTCGTCTTTAGGGAATGAACCCTCTGCAAGATGCTGAGGGTCCATGAGTGACTTCGGATGGCTCCTTCTTTTTCGCGTGTTTGTTCTGTGAAACATACACTGTAGGTTCGCAGCTTTACTCAAAGCAACGCTCAATAGGAAATGTTGAAAATTTTTGTCCACGGTGTACCCTCATACACACTAAACCTGCTCTGATGTTTTAATTACGGACATCATAATATTAAAACTTTGGAAACTTGAGCACTACTTAATGGAGATCAATCATTAACTTATACAAGCCATTAATTTTATGCATATTTTTTATATATGTGTGTACAACGTTATCGGCAACAAAGAAGTAGTTTTTGTTAAAATTCATTCCCGGGATATTTGGCCGTAGTCCAATGTTTTCTACAAAACCAGACGTTTCGGCAATGCAATCGACTTCCATCATCAGTGAAAATCGAGTGCGATAACGTGAGGTGGTATACGTTAGTGACCACAGTTCTGTGGTTAAGGCTGAAGCAGTAAGTAGAAAGAAGTAGTTTCTATGGTAATATTTCATTTCGAAAATGATATTAAATATAAATCTTAGAATATGGAAGTCATGTATGGTTCTCCATACCGATTTTTTTCTATGGCAAACGATAACAGCCGCAAATTCAAACAGAATCAACTACTCTTTTGCATACAGCCCAGAATTGTAGAGTTCTCAAGACCTATTGTTTTGGAAAAGATCGGTTAAGGGAAAGGGGTAGTTTACCTGCAACATTTTATGTTTTAACAAGGGAATATTCTATGGCAAACGATAACAGCCGCAAATTCAAACATAATTAAATAATTTTTTGCATGCAGCCCTGATTTATAGGGTACTCAAGACCTATTGTTTTTGGTGTAGATCGTTTTGGGAAAGGGGTAGTTTACCGGCAACATTTTATGTTTTAACAAGGGTATTTGCTATGGGAAACGATAACAGCCGCAAATTCAAACAGAATCAAATAATATTTTGCATACTGCCCTGATTTGTAGAGTACTCAAGACCTATTGTTTTTGGTGAAGATCGGTTAAGGGAAAGGGGTAGTTTGCCGGCAACGGTTTTTTTTATCAAGGGTAATTTTGTTGGTTTGGCAAACGATAACAGCCGCAAATTCAAACAGAATCAAATTATGTTTCGCATACAGCCCTGAAGTGTAGAGTTCTCAAGATCTGTTGATTTTGGTAAAGATCGGTTAAGGGGAAGGGGTAGTTTACCGGCAACGTTTTATGTTTTAACAAAGGTATTTCCTATGGCAAACGATAACAGCCGCAAATTCAAACATAATCAAGTAATGTTTTGCATATAGCCCTGAGTTGTAGAGTTCTCAAGACCTTTTGTTTTTGGCGAAGATCGTTTAAGGGAAAGGGGTAGTTTACCTGCCACGTGTTTTGTTTTATCAAGGCTATGTTGTATGGCAAACGACAACAACCGCAAATTCAAACAGAATCATAATATTTAGCATACAGCCCTGAATTTTAGAGTTCACAAGACGTGTTGGTTTTAGTGAAGAACGGTTAAGGGAAAGGGGTAGTTTACCTGCAACGGTTTTTTTTCAAGAGTAATTTTTTCCAATGGTAAACGATAACAGCCGCAAATTCAAACAGAATCAAATGATGTTTTGTATACAGCCCTGTATTGTTGATTGCTCAATACCTATTGGTGTTGGTGAATATCGGTTAAGGGAAATGGGTAGTTTACCAGCAACGTTTTATGTTTTAAAAGGGTATTTTCTATGGTAAACGATAAGAGCCTCAAATTAAAACAGAATCAAATACGTTTTTGCATACAGGCCTGTTTTGTTGAGTACTAAAGACCTATTGTTTTTGGTGAAGATCGGTTAAGGGAAAGGGGTAGTTTACCGGCCACGTTTTTTGTTTTATCAAGGGTATTTTCTATGGCAAACAATAACAGTGGCAAATTCAAACAGAAACATATAATATTTTGCATACAACCCTGAATTGTAGAATTCTCAAGACCTGTTGGTTTTGTTGAAGATAGCTTAAGGGAATAGGGTAGTTTACCTGCAACATTTTATGTTTTAACAAGGGTAATTTTTTGTTATGACGAACGATAACTTGCGTACATTAAAACAGAATCAACTACTCTTCTGGATACTTTTTTGAATTATACAGAACTCAAGGTCTGTTGATTTGTTGTAGATCGGTTAAGGGAAAGGGGTAGTTTACCTGCAACGTTTTATGTTTTAACAAGGGTAATTTTTTCTATGACGAACGATAACTGCCGTAAATTCAAAGAGAATCAAATAATGTTTTGCATACAGCCCTGAATTGTAGAGTTCTCAAGATCTGTTGTTTTGGTGAAGATCTGTTAATTTAATAGGGTAGTTTACCACAACGTTTTATGTTTTAACAAGGGTGTTTTCTATGGCAAACGATAAAAGCCGCAAATTCAAACAGAATCAAATAATTGTTTGCAAACCATCCTGAATTCTAGAGTACTCAAGACCTATCGTTCTTGGTGAAGATCGGTTAAGGGAAAGGGGTAGTTTACTGGAAACGTTTTATGCTTTAACAAGGGTATTTTCTATGGCAAACGATAACAGCCGCAAATTCAAACAGAATCAAATGATTATTTGCATACAGCCCTAAATTCTAGAATTCTCAAGACTTATTGGTTTTGGTGAAGATCGGTTAAGGGAAAGGGGTAGTTTACCTGCAACATTTTATGTTTTAAAAGGATAATTTTTTATTTGACGAACGATAACTGCCGCAAATTCAAACAGAATCAAATATTTTTTTGCATGCATCCCTGAATTGTAGAGTACTGAAGGTCTGTTGAATTTGGTGAAGATCGGTTAAGCGAACGGGGTTGTTTACCAGCAACGTTTTATGTTTTAACAAGAGTAAAGTACTTAATTTTGATAAATAATGTATCCTAATAAGAAGCTCATAATAATCCACTGTAGAAACGTAGATGAAATATCTATAAATAAAGAGGTTAGGTGAACGGGGTGGGGGTAATTTTCTATTAATGAAAATTATAGTCGATTGGGGAGGGGAGAATTTCTTATATGTGTACTACGTTATCGGCACCAAAGAAGTAGTTCTTTGTTAAAATTCCTTCCCGGGCTGTTTAGTCGTAGTCCAATGTTTTCTGCAAAACCAGACTTTTCGGCAGTCCAACGACTGCCATCATCAGTGAAAATCGAGTGTGAAAACGTCAGGTGGTATACGTTAGTGACCACAGTACCGTGGTTCAGGCTGAAGCAGTAAGTAGAAAGAAGTAGTTTCTATGGTAATATTTCATTTCGAATATGATTTTAAATATAAATCTTAGAACATGGAAGTCATGTATGGTTCTCCATACCGATATTTTTTTTTGGCAAACGATAACAGCCTCAAATTCAAACAGAATCAAGTAATGTTTCGCATACAGCCCTAAATTGTAAAGTTCTCAACTTCTCATGACCATTGTTTTTGGTGAAGATCGGTTAAGGGAAAGGGGTAATTTACCTGCAACGTTTTTTTAACAAGGGTATTTTCTATGGCAAACGATAACAGCCTCAAATTGAAACAGAATCAAATAATGTTTTGCATACAGCCCTGATTTGTAGAGTACTCAAGACCTATTGTTTTTGGTGAAGATCGGTTAAGGGGAAGGGGTTGTTTACCTGCAGCGTTTTTTATCAAGGGTATTTTCTATGGCAAACGATAACAGCCGCAAATTCAATCAGAATCAAATAATTTTTTGCATACGTCTCTGAATTGTAGAGATCTCAAGACTTTCGATTTTGGTAAAGATCGGTTAAGGGGAAGGGGATAGTTTACCTGCAACCTTTTACGTTTTAACAACAGTAAAATACTTGAAAATTCATTTAAACTTTTTCAAAGAATGGTAATTGTTAAAAATAAAATAATTTTGTTGCCAGGCAATAAAATTATAATTTTTTCATTTTAATGTAAATTATGTATGAGTTAATATACATGTATAAAATAATATATCTAAAACATCTTAACTTGTGTTATAACCTAGGGAACCTGCATTAATTAGAAATGCCAATCATACAGGCTGCCTTCGTTGTGACGAGCTGAAAATTAATCACAACACCAAAACAATTAATATAAAAGGATTCTGGAAGGGGGAGACTGTTGATTTATGCACTCAGTTTAGTCGGTACTACAGATGACATCTCTTTATTACATATGGTATTAATTGCTCTACTTAAAATTCTCAACATATATGGTTCAACAGCTTACAGTTTACAAGATGGTTATATTTTATTCTTTTACAAGGGCCCTCAAAATAAGATGTACATCAATTTAATTAATTCCACGGATCCGGGATTGAATATAGTACGTTAATAATGGTCACCTCGCCATATAATCTTTAAAATTGTGCCATTTGAAGAATGGACTTTATTAATCTTTTTAAAACAATAAAGCCTTCAGTTTAAACTTTTACTCTTTTACTACAAATAAGAATACAATTACTGTCAGTACTTAAAATGTCTTAATGTTGTTAATTTAATTGTCTTTTGTTGGATATAATATTTAGTATTTCATAACCACGGAAGGCTTGCCTCCGTGTCACCTTTTGGATATCCTCCAGCTCCTCGTTATTCCAGTCCTCTCGGTCCTCGGTTGCAGCATGTTTGATGTAGGTCAGGTATCTCTCGTTATCTTCGTATCCGGGGATGGTGTAGTCCTGAAGTCTTTTAGATCATTGTGGGTCCTGGTTCTCTGCTCTTGGCTACCGGGTAGTAACAGCTTGTTGATTTGAATGATTAACACAAAAGTTTCATTCACCTGTATCCACTTCACATGATTGTTTATTTGTTGCACTTCACTTTATGGTCTTACCACAGTTTTAATTACATAAGTTTTATATTTTAAGATTTTTGTAGAGATGTCATCGGCGCTAAATTTTTATTATTCTTTCTTACTCGTTTACAACATATTTATATGAATCGCGGTTCAACTATATTAACGCAACACATTGTTTAATAGTATAAAGAATGCCTCTGTGTCTTAACTGACGGATTAATCACTTTAGGAAACAAACTATTTTTAACGTTCCACATTACTGCTGTGCGCAGCTTACGGGTTGACCGCTCCATTTCAAGTGCGTGAAAATAGTTAGGGGTGAGAGTAGTAATCTCGCGACATTACCAAGCAACATAAAAGTAGTTCCATGTTTCTTCTTTATTTAAAGGATTAAAGTTTGAGTATTTAATTAAGCAGAGATATTCTTAGTTACAGACGTTATTAAAATACATTACAGTGGTCTTATTTAATTATTTAAATAATGTCAAAATTTGAAAGTATATTTAGTTTGTTTAGGGGTCGGAAATCAAGTTAATACTGGTTAGTGCCTGTCTATGCAGGATTAAATAACAAGCTTTACCCTTTGAGTACTATCGTATTCCTTTTATTTTATTATTAGACTCTTTATTAAATACTATTATTATTAATGATAGCAATAAGATTTAGATTAAATGTGCGATTTTATTAAAAATTTAAAATTTCTCAGCCTACACATTACCAATTTAGTAATTACCATATTTTTATTAATGAAATCGGCACATATCGTTCGTGGCAGGTAAGCAAATCTCAGTTATGTAATGTTTACGTTTCCATTTTATTATTATGACTACAGCAATAAAAAGGCAGGGAAGACACACACACACACACACACACACACACACACACACACACACACACACACACACACACACACAATTCGTGTTATTTCTGGCCTCACTCATGTTTATTTTCTTACATTTGCACGCTTTTTAAATGGTAAGTGCCGAAACCCATACCAACATAAAGCGTGCAAACCGAAAAAGAGTCCAGCGTGGATAGCGATTTGCTTCCTGTGGATCGCTGGGGAGTGTAACTGCACGAGTTTACATAGGAACGATTAATAGACACACTATTCGTCTTTAGGGAATGAACCCTCTGCAAGATGCTGAGGGTCCATGAGTGACTTCGGATGGCTCCTTCTTTTTCGCGTGTTTGTTCTGTGAAACATACACTGTAGATTCGCAGCTTTACTCTAAGCAACGCTCAATAGGAAATGTTGAAAATTTTTGTCCACGGTGTACCCTCATACACACTAAACCTGCTCTGATGTTTTAATTACGGACATCATAATATTAAAACTTTGGAAACTTGAGCACTACTTAATGGAGATCAATCATTAACTTATACAAGCCATTATTTTTATGCATATTTTTTATATATGTGTGTACAACGTTATCGGCAACGAAGAAGTAGTTTTTGTTAAAATTCATTCCCGGGATATTTGGCCGTAGTCCAATGTTTTCTACAAAACCAGACGTTTCGACAATGCAATCGACTTCCATCATCAGTGAAAATCGAGTGCGATAACGTGAGGTGGTATACGTTAGTGACCACAGTACTGTGGTTAAGGCTGAAGCAGTAAGTAGAAAGAAGTAGTTTCTATGGTAATATTTCATTTCGAAAATGATATTAAATATAAATCTTAGAATATGGAAGTCATGTATGGTTCTCCATACCGATTTTTTTCTATGGCAAACGATAACAGCCGCAAATTCAAACAGAATCAACTACTCTTTTGCATACAGCCCAGAATTGTAGAGTTCTCAAGACCTATTGTTTTGGTGAAGATCGGTTAAGGGAAAGGGGTAGTTTACCTGCAACATTTTATGTTTTAACAAGGGAATTTTTTATGGCAAACGATAACAGCCGCAAATTCAAACATAATTAAATAATTTTTTGCATGCAGCCCTGATTTATAGGGTACTCAAGACCTATTGTTTTTGGTGTAGATCGTTTTGGGAAAGGGGTAGTTTACCGGCAACATTTTATGTTTTAACAAGGGTATTTTCTATGGGAAACGATAACAGCCGCAAATTCAAACAGAATCAAATAATATTTTGCATACTGCCCTGATTTGTAGAGTACTCAAGACCTATTGTTTTTGGTGAAGATCGGTTAAGGGAAAGGGGTAGTTTACCTGCAACGGTTTTTTATCAAGGGTAATTTTACTTCCATGTTCCTTAAGGAAATGGAAGTATGGTGATGGTTTACTTCCATGTTCCTTAAGGAAATGGAAGTATGGTGATGGAAAAAAAAATCGTGTTCGAGATTATTGCAGATTCTGATTGTACTACAATCAAAACATGAAAAAAGTCGTTTTTCGAAAAGTGTCTGTGTGTGTGTCTGTCTGTGTGTCTATAGATTTTTTACTTCCATATTCCTTAAGGAATGGAAGTATGGTGATGGCAAAAAAAATCGTGTTCGAGATTATTGCAGATTCTGATTCTACTACAATCAAAACATGAAAAAAAGTCGTTTTCCGAAAAGTGTGTGTGTGTGTGTCTGTCTGTCTGTCTGTCTGTCTGTCTGTCTATCTGTCTATCTGTCTATAGATTTTTTTTTTGGCAAACGATAACTGCCGCAAATTCAAACAGAATCAAACAATTTTTTGCATGCCGTCCTGATTTATAGAGTACTCGCGACCTGTTGTTTTTGGTGAAGATCGGTTGAGGGAAAGGGGTAGTTTACCTGCAACGGTTTTTTTTTAGCAAGGGTAATTTTGTTTGTTTGGCAAACGATAACAGCCGTAAATTCAAACAGAATCAAATAATGTTTCGCATACAGCCCTGAATTGTAGAGTTCTCAAGATATATTGATTTTGGTGATGATCGGTTAAGGGAAAGGGGTAGTTTACCTGTACCGTTTTATGTTTTAACAAGGGTATTTCCTATGGCAAACGATAACAGCCGCAAATTCAAACAGAATCAAAAGATTATTTGCATACTGCCCTAAGTTGTAGAGTTCTCAATATCTGTTGTTTTTGGTGAAGATCGGTTGAGGGAAAGGGGTAGTTTACCTGTAGCGTTTTTTTAACAAGGGTATTTTCTATGGCAAACGATAACAGCCGCAAATTCAAACAGAATCAAATAATGTTTTGCATACAGCCCTGATTTGTAGTGTCCTCAAGACCTATTGTTTTTGGTGAAGATCGGTTAAGGGAAAGGGGGAGTTTACCTGTAACGTTTTATGTTTTAACAAGGGTATTTCCTATGGCAAACGATAACAGCCGCAAATTCAAACAGAACCAAATAATGTTTCGCATACAGCCCTGAATTGTAGAGTTCTCAAGACCTATTGTTTTTGGTGAAGATCGGTTAAGGGAAAGGGGTAGTTTACCAACAAGGTTTTTTAACAATGGTATTTTATATGGCAAACGATAACAGCCGCAAATTCAAACAGAATCAAATAATTTTCTGCATACAGCCCTGATTTGTAGAGTACTCAAGACATGTTGTTTTTGGTGATGATCTGTTGGGGGAAAGGGGTAGTTTACCTGCAACGTTTTTTATCAAGCGTATTTTCTATGGCAAACGATAACTGCCGCAAATTCAAACAGAATCAAACAATGTTTTGCATACAGCCGTGATTTGTAGAGTTCTCAAGACCTTTTGTTTTTGGTGAAGAGCGGTTGAGGGAAAGGGGTAGTTTACCTGCAACGTTTTTTTAACAAGGGTATTTTCTATGGCAAACGATAACAGCCGCAAATTCAAACAGAATCAAATAATGTTTTGCATACAGTCCTGATTTGTAGAGTACTCACGATCTGTTGTTTTTGGTGGCGATCGGTTAAGGGGAAGGGGTAGTTTACCGGCAACGTTTTTTTATCAAGCGTATTTTCTATGGCAAACGATAACAGCCGCAAATTCAAACAGAATCAAACAATTTTTTGCATACGTCCCTCAATTGTAGAGGTCTCAAGGACTTTCGATTTTGGTGAAGATCGGTTAAGGGGAAGGGGTAGTTTACCAGCAATCTTTTACGTTTTAACAAGAGTAAAGTACTTGAAAATTTATTTAACTTTTTCAAACAATGGTTGGTTTATTGCCAAGCAATAAAATTAATATTTTTTCGTTTTAATGTAAATCATGTATAAGAAAAAATATATCGCGCTTGGCAGGCGATATTAAGATTTAAATATAAATCTTAGAATATGGAAATCATGTATGGTTCTCCATACCGATATTTTTCTATGGCAAACGATAACAGCCGCAAATTCAAACAGAATCAAATAATTTTTTGCATACAGCCCTGATTTGTAGAGTACTCGCGACCTATTGTTTTTGGTGAAGATCGGTTGAGGGAAAGGGATAGTTTGCCGGCAACGGTTTTTTTTTATCAAGGGTAATTTTGTTGGTTTGGCAAACGATAACAGCCGCAAATTCAAACAGAATCAAATTATGTTTCGCATACAGCCCTGAAGTGTAGAGTTCTCAAGATCTGTTGATTTTGGTAAAGATCGGTTAAGGGTAAGGGGTAGTTTACGTGCAACATTTTATGTTTTTACAAAGGTATTTCCTATGGCAAACGATAACAGCCGCAAATTCAAACATAATAAAATAATGTTTTGCATATAGCCCTGAGTTGTTGAGTTCTCAAGACCTTTTGTTTTTGGCGAAGATCGTTTAAGGGAAAGGGGTAGTTTACCTGCCACGTGTTTTGTTTTATCAAGGCTATGTTGTATGGCAAACGACAACAACCGCAAATTCAAACAGAATCATAATATTTAGCATACAGCCCTGAATTTCAGAGTTCACAAGACGTGTTGGTTTTGGTGAAGAACCGTTAAGGGAAAGGGGTAGTTTACCTGCAACGGTTTTTTATCAACAGTAATTTTTTCCAATGGTAAACGATAACAGCCGCAAATTCAAACAGAATCAAATGATGTTTTGTATACAGCCCTAAATTATAGATTTCTCATGACCTGTTGTTTTTGGTGAAGATCGGTTAAGGGAAAGGGATAATTTACCTGCAACGTTTTTTTAACATGGGTATTTTTTATGTCAAACGATAACAGCTGCAAATTGAAACAGAATCAAATAATTTTTTGCATACAGCCCTTATTTGTAGAGTACTCACGACCTATTGTTTTTGGTGAAGATCGGTTAAGGGGAAGGGGTAGTTTACCAGCAACCTTTTACGTTTTAACAACAGTAAAGTACTTGAAAATTCATTTAAACTTTTTCAAAGAATGGTAATTGTTAAAAATAAAATAATTTTGTTGCCAGGCAATAAAATTATAATTTTTTCATTTTAATGTAAATTATGTATGAGTTAATATACATGTATAAAATAATATATCGTTCGTGGCAGGTAAGCATATCTCAGTTATGTAATGTTTACTTTTCCATTTTATTATTATGACTACAGCAATAAAATGGCAGGGAAGACACACACACACACACACACACACACACACACACACACACACACACACACACACACACACACACACACACACACACACACACACACACACACACACACACACACACACACACACACACACACACACACACACACACACACACACACACACACACACACACACACACACACACACACACACACACACACACACACACAATTCATGTTATTTCTGGCCTCACTCATGTTTATTTTCTTACATTTGCACGCTTTTTAAATGGTAAGTGCCGAAACCCATACCAACATAACGCGTGCAAACCGAAAAAAAGTCCAGCGTGGATAGCGATTTGCTTCCTGTGGATCGCTGGGCAGTGTAACTGCACGTGTTTACAGAGGAACGATTCATAGACACACTTTTCGTCTTTAGGGAATGAACCCTCTGCAAGATGCTGAGGGTCCATGAGTGGCTTCGGATGGCTCCTTCTTTTTCGCGTGTTTGTTCTGGGAAACATACACTGTAGATTCGCAGCTTTACTCTAAGCAACGCTCAATAGGAAATGTTGAAAATTTTTGTCCACGGTGTACCCTCATACACACTAAACCTGCTCTGATTTTTTAATTACGGACATCATAATATTAAAACTTTGGAAACTTGAGCACTACTTAATGGAGATCACCATTAACTTATACAAGACATTAATTTTATGCATATGTTTTATATATGTGTGTAAAACATTATCGGCAACAAAGAAGTAGTTTTTGTTAAAATTCATTCCGTAAGACATGTTGTTTTTGGTGAAGATCGGTTGAGGGAAAGGGGTAGTTTACATGCAACGTTTTTTTAACAAGGGTATTTTCTATGGCAAACGATAACAGCCGCAAATTCAAACAGAATCAAATAATGTTTTGCATACAGCCCTAATTTGCAGAGCACTCAAGACCTATTGTTTTTGGTGAAGATCGGTTAAGGGGAAGGGGTAGTTTACCAGCAACGTTTTTTTATCAAGCGTATTTTCTATGGCAAACGATAACAGCCGCAAATTCAAACAGAATGAAATAATTTTTTGCATACGTCCCTGAATTGTAGAGGTCTCAACGACGTTCGATTTTGGTGAAGATCGGTTAAGGGGAAGGGGTAGTTTACCTGCAAACTTTTACGTTTTAACAAGAGTAAAGTACTTGAAAATTTATTTAAACTTTTTGAAAGAATGGTAATTGTTAAAAATACAATAATTTTGTTGCCAGGCAATAAAATTATAATTTTTTCATTTTAATGTAATATAATATTTTTCATTTAATACAGCAATAAGAAGGCAGGTAAGACACAGCCTGGCTGTTTGGGTGAAAATGATTTAAAATATATATCTTAGAATATGGAAGTCATGTATGGTTCTCCATACAGATATTTTTGTTTGTTTGGCAAACGATAACAGCCGCAAATTCAAACAGAATCAAATAATGTTTCGCATACAGCCCTGAATTGTAGAGTTCTCACGATCTGTTGATTTTGGTAAAGATCGGTTAAGGAAAAGGGGTAGTTTACCGGTACCGTTTTATGTTTTAACAATGGTATTTACTTTGGCAAACGATAACAGTCGCAAATTCAAACATAATCAAATAATGTTTTGCATACTGCCCTAAATTGTAGAGTTCTCAAGACCTTTTGCTTTTGGTGAAGATCGGTTAAAGAAAAGGGGTAGTTTACCAGCAACGTTTTATGTTTTTAAGGGTATTTTTTATGGCAAACGATAAGAGCCGCAAATTCAAACAGAATCAAATACGTGTTTGCATACAGCCCTGATTTCTTGAGTACTAAAGACCTGTTGTTTTTGGTGAAGATCGTTTGAGGGAAAGGGGTATTTTACCTGCCACGTTTTTTGTTTTATCAAGTGTATTTTTTATGGCAAACGATAACAGCCGCAAATTCACACAAAATCATATAATATTTTGCATACCACCCTAATTGTAGAGTTCTCAAGACCTGTCGTTTTTGGTGAAGATCGGTTAAGGGAAAGGGGTAGTTTACCTGCAACGGTTTTTTATCAAGGGTAATTTTTTTTTTTGCAAACGATAAAAGCCGCAAATTCAAACAGAATTAAATAATGTTTCGTATACAGCCCTGAATTGTAGAGTTCTCAAGACCTATTGTTTTTGGTGAAGATCGGTTAATGGAAAGGGGTAGTTTATTTCTAGGGGTTTTACTTCCATATTCCTTAAGGAATGGAAGTATGGTGATGGCAAAAAAAATCGTGTTCGAGATTATTGCAGATTCTGATTCTACTACGCTCAAAACATGAAAAAAAGTCGTTTTCCGAAAAGTGTCTGTGTGTGTGTGTGTGTCTGTAGATTTTTTTCTATGGCAAACGATAACTGCCGCAAATTCAAACAGAATCAAATAATGTTTTGCATACAGCCCTGATTTGTAGAGTACTCACGACCTATTGTTTTTGGTGAAGATCGGTTGAGGGAAAGGGGTAGTTTACCTGCAACGGTTTTTTTTATCAAGGGAAGTTTTTTTTTTTGGCAAACGGTAACAGCCGCAAATTCAAACAGAATCAAATAATGTTTCGCATACAGCCCTGAATTATAGAGTTCTCAAAACCTATTGTTTTTGGTGAAGAACGGGTAAGGGAAAAATGGGTAGTTTACCTGTAACGTTTTATGTTTTAACAAGGGTATTTCCTATGGCAAACGATAACAGCCGCAAATTCAAACAGAATCAAAAGATTATTTGCATACAGCCCTAAATTGTAGAGTACTCGCGACCTATTGTTTTTGGTGAAGATCGGTTGAGGGAAAGGGATAGTTTGCCGGCAACGGTTTTTTTTTATCAAGGGTAATTTTGTTGGTTTGGCAAACGATAACAGCCGCAAATTCAAACAGAATCAAATTATGTTTCGCACACAGCCCTGAAGTGTAGGTTTCTCAAGATCTGTTGATTTTGGTAAAGATCGGTTAACGGGAACGGGTAGTTTACCTGCAACGTTTTATGTTTTAACAAAGGTATTTCCTATGGCAAACGATAACAGCCGCAAATTCAAACATAATCAAATAATGTTTTGCATATAGCCCTGAGTTGCAGAGTTCTCAAGACCTTTTGTTTTTGGCGAAGATCGTTTAAGGGAAAGGGGTAGTTTAGCGGCCACGTGTTTTGTTTTATCAAGGCTATGTTGTATGGCAAACGACAACAACCGCAAATTCAAACAGAATCATAATATTTAGCATACAGCCCTGAATTTTAGAGTTCACAAGACGTGTTGGTTTTGGTGAAGAACGGTTAAGGGAAAGGGGTAGTTTACCGGCAACGGTTTTTTATCAAGAGTAATTTTTCCAATGGTAAACGATAACAGCCGCAAATTCAAACAGAATCAAATGATGTTTTGTATACAGCCCTAAATTGTAGAGTTCTCATGTCCTGTTGTTTTCGGTGAAGATCGGTTAAGGGAAAGGGGTAATTTACCTGCAACGTTTTTTTAACAAGGGTATTTTCTATGGCAAACGATAACAGCTGCAAATTGAAACAGAATCAAATAATTTTTTGCATACTGCCCTGATTTGTAGAGTACTCACGACCTGTTGTTTTTGGTGAAGATCGGTTATGGGGAAGGGGTAGTTTACCTGCAGCGTTTTTTTATCAAGGGTATTTTCTATGGCAAACGATAACAGCCGCAAATTCAAACAGAATCAAATAATTTTTTGCATACGTCTCTGAATTGTAGAGATCTCAAGACTTTCGATTTTGGTGAAGATCGGTTAAGGGGAAGGGGTAGTTTACCTGCAACCTTTTACGTTTTAACAACAGTAAAGTACTTGAAAATTCATTTAAACTTTTTCAAAGAATGGTAATTGTTAAAAATAAAATAATTTTGTTGCCAGGCAATAAAATTATAATTTTTTCATTTTAATGTAAATTATGTATGAGTTAATATACATGTATAAAATCATCGTTCGTGGCAGGTAAGCATATCTCAGTTATGTAATGATTACGTTTCCATTTTATTATGACTACAGCAATAAAATGGCAGGGAAGACACACACACACACACACACACACACACACACACACACACACACACACACACACACACACACACACACACACACACACACACACACACACACACACACACACACACACACACACACACACACACACACAATTCGTGTTATTTCTGGCCTCACTCATGTTTATTTTCTTACATTTGCACGCTTTTTAAATGGTAAGTGCCGAAACCCATACCAACATAACGCGTGCAAACCGAAAAAGAGTCCAGCGTGGATAGCGATTTGCTTCCTGTGGATCGCTGGGCAGTGTAACTGCACGTGTTTACAGAGGAACGATTCATAGACACACTTTTCGTCTTTAGGGAATGAACCCTCTGCAAGATGCTGAGGGTCCATGAGTGACTTCGGATGGCTCCATCTTTTTCGCGTGTTTGTTCTGTGAAACATATACTGTAGATTCGCAGCTTTACTCTAAGCAACGCTCAATAGGAAATGTTGAAAATTTTTGTCCACGGTGTACCCTCATACACACTAAACCTGCTCTGATGTTTTAATTACGGACATCATAATATTAAAACTTTGGAAACTTGAGCACTACTTAATGGAGATCAATCATTAACTTATACAAGCCATTAATTTTATGCATATTTTTTATATATGTGTGTACAACGTTATCGGCAACAAAGAAGTAGTTTTTGTTAAAATTCATTCCCGGGATATTTGGCCGTAGTCCAATGTTTTCTACAAAACCAGACGTTTCGGCAATGCCATCGACTTCCATCATCAGTGAAAATCGAGTGCGATAACGTGAGGTGGTATACGTTAGTGACCACAGTACTGTGGTTAAGGCTGAAGTAGTAAGTAGAAAGAAGTAGTTTCTATGGTAATATTTCATTTCGAAAATGGTTTTAAATATAAATCTTGAATATGGAAGTCATGTATGGTTCTCCATACCGATTTTTTTCTATGGCAAACGATAACAGCCGCAAATTCAAACAGAATCAACTACTCTTTTGCATACAGCCCAGAATTGTAGAGTTCTCAAGACCTATTGTTTTGGTGAAGATCGGTTAAGGGAAAGGGGTATTTTAGCTGCAACATTTTATGTTTTAACAAGTGAATTTTCTATGGCAAACGATAACAGCCGCAAATTCAAACATAATTAAATAATTTTTTGCATGCAGCCCTGATTTATAGGGTACTCAAGACCTATTGTTTTTGGTGTAGATCGTTTTGGGAAAGGGGTAGTTTACCGGCAACATTTTATGTTTTAACAAGGGTATTTTCTATGGGAAACGATAACAGCCGCAAATTCAAACAGAATCAAATAATATTTTGCATACTGCCCTGATTTGTAGAGTACTCAAGACCTATTGTTTTTGGTGAAGATCGGTTAAGGGAAAGGGGTAGTTTACCTGCAACGGTTTTTTATCAAGGGTAATTTTACTTCCATGTTCCTTAAGGAAATGGAAGTATGGTGATGGTTTACTTCCATGTTCCTGAAGGAAATGGAAGTATGGTGATGGAAAAAAAATCGTGTTCGAGATTATTGCAGATTCTGATTGTACTACAATCAAAACATGAAAAAAAGTCGTTTTTCGAAAAGTGTCTGTGTGTGTGTCTGTCTGTGTGTCTGTAGATTTTTTTTCTATGGCAAACGATAACAGCCGCAAATTCAAACAGAATCAAATAATTTTTTGCATACAGTCCTGATTTGTAGAGTACTCGCGACCTGTTGTTTTTGGTGAAGATCGGTTGAGGGAAAGGGATAGTTTGCCGGCAACGGTTTTTTTTTATCAAGGGTAATTTTGTTGGTTTGGCAAACGATAACAACCGCAAATTCAAACAGAATAAAATTATGTTTCGCATACAGCCCTGAAGTGTAGAGTTCTCAATACCTATTGGTGTTGGTGAAGATCGGTTAAGGGAAATGGGTAGTTTACCAGCAACGTTTTATGTTTTAAAAGGGTATTTTCTTTGGTAAACGATAAGAGCCTCAAATTCAAACAGAATCAAATACGTTTTTGCATACAGCCCTGTTTTGTTGAGTACTAAAGGCCTATTGTTTTTGGTGAAGATCGGTTAAGGGGAAGGGGTAGTTTACCGGCCACGTTTTTTGTTTTATCAAGGGTATTTTTTATGGCAAACGATAACAGTGGCAAACTCAAACAGAAACATATAATATTATGCATACAGCCCTGAATTGTAGAATTCTCAAGACCTGTTGGTTTTGTTGAAGATAGGTTAAGGGAATAGGGTAGTTTACCTGCAACATTTTATGTTTTAACAAGGGTAATTTTTTGTTATGACGAACGATAACTGCCGTACATTAAAACAGAATCAACTACTCTTCTGGATACTTTTTTGAATTACACAGAACTCTAGGTCTGTTGATTTTGTTGTAGTTCGGTTAAGGGAAAGGGGTAGTTTACCTGCAACGTTTTATGTTTTAACAAGGGTAATTTTTTCTATGACGAACGATAACTGCCGTAAATTCAAAGAGAATAAAATAATGTTTTGCATACAGCCCTGAATTGTAGAGTTCTCAAGACCTGTTGTTTTTGGTGAAGATCGGTTAATTTAATAGGGTAGTTTACCACAACGTTTTATGTTTTAACAAGGGTGTTTTCTATGGCAAACGATAAGAGCCGCAAATTCAAACAAATCAAATAATTGTTTGCAAACCAGCCTGAATTCTAGAGTACTCAAGACCTATCGTTCTTGGTGAAGATCGGTTAAGGGAAAGGGGTAGTTTACTGGAAACGTTTTATGTTTTAACAAGGGTATTTTCTATGGCAAACGATAACAGCCGCAAATTCAAACAGAATCAAATGATTATTTGCATACAGCTCTAAATTCTAGAATTCTCAAGACTTATTGGTTTTGGTGAAGATCGGTTAAGGGAAAGGGGTAGTTTACCTGCAACATTTTATGTTTTAACAAGGATAATTTTTTATATGACGAACGATAACTGCCGCAAATTCAAACAGAATCAAATATGTTTTTGCATGCATCCCTGAATTGCAGAGTACTGAAGGTCTGTTGAATTTGGTGAAGATCGGTTAAGAGAACGGGGTAGTTTACCAGCAACGTTTTATGTTTTAACAAGAGTAAAGTACTTAATTTTGATAAATAATGTATCCTAATAAGAAGCTCATAATAATCCACTGTAGAAACGTAGATGAAATATCTATAAATAAAGAGGTTAGGTGAACGGGGTGGCGGTAATTTTCTATTAATGAAAATTATAGTCGATTGGGGAGGGGAGAATTTCTTATATATGTACTACGTTATCGGCACCAAAGAAGTAGTTCTTTGTTAAAACTCCTTCCCGGGCTGTTTAGCCGTAGTCCAATGTTTTCTGCAAAACCAGACTTTTCCGCAGTCCAACGACTGCCATCATCAGTGAAAATCGAGTGTGAAAACGTCATGTGGTATACGTTAGTGACCACAGTACCGTGGTTCAGGCTGAAGCAGTAAGTAGAAAGAAGTAGTTTCTATGGTAATATTTCATTTCGAATATGATTTTAAATATAAATCTTAGAACATGGAAGTCATGTATGGTTCTCAATACCGATATTTTTTTTGGCAAACGATAACAGCCGCAAATTCAAACAGAATCAAGTAATGTTTCGCATACAGCCCTAAATTGTAGAGTTCTTAACTCCTCATGACCATTGTTTTTGGTGAAGATCGGTTAAGGGAAAGGGGTAATTTACCTGCAACGTTTTTTTAACAAGGGTATTTTCTATGGCAAACGATAACAGCCTCAAATTGAAACAGAATCAAATAATGTTTTGCATATAGCCCTGATTTGTAGAGTACTCAAGACCTATTGTCTTTGGTGAAGATCGGTTTAGGGGAAGGGGTAGTTTACCAGCAGCGTTTTTTTATCAAGGGTATTTTCTATGGCAAACGATAACAGCCGCAAATTCAATCAGAATCAAATAATTTTTTGCATACGTCTCTGAATTGTAGAGATCTCAAGACTTTCGATTTTGGTGAAGATCGGTTAAGGGGAAGGGGTAGTTTACCTGCAACCTTTTACGTTTTAACAACAGTAAAGTACTTGAAAATTCATTTAAACTTTTTCAAAGAATGGTAATTGTTAAAAAAAAAATTATTTTGTTGCCAGGCAATAAAATTATAATTTTTTCATTTTAATGTAAATTATGTATGAGTTAATATACATGTATAAAATAATATATCTATAACATCTTAATTTGTGTTATAACCTAGGGAACCTGCATTAATTAGAAATGCCAATCATACAGGCTGCCTTCGTTGTGACGAGCTGAAAATTAATCACAACACCAAAACAATTAATATAAAAGGATTCTGGAAGGGGGAGACTGTTGATTTATGCACTCAGTTTAGTCGGTACTACAGATGACATCTCTTTATTACATATGGTATTAATTGCTCTACTTAAAATTCTCAACATATATGGTTCAAGAGCTTACAGTTTACAAGATGGTTATATTTTATTCTTTTACAAGGGCCCTCAAAATAAGATGTACATCAATTTAATTAATTCCACGGATCCGGGATTGAATATAGTACGTTAATCATGGTCACCTCGCCATATACAATCTTTAAAATTGTGCCATTTGAAGAATGGACTTTATTAATCTTTTTAAAACAATAAAGCTTTCAGTTTAAACTTTTACTCTTTTACTACAAATAAGAATACAATTACTGTCAGTACTTAAAATGTCTTAATGTTGTTAATTTAATTGTCTTTTGTTGGATATAATATTTAGTATTTCATAACCACGGAAGGCTTGCCTCCGTGTCACCTTTTGGATATCCTCCAGCTCCTCGTTATTCCAGTCCTCGGTCCTCGGTTGCAGCATGTTTGATGTAGGTCAGGTATCTCTCGTTATCTTCGTATCCGGGGATGGTGTAGTCCTGAAGTCTTTTAGATCATTGTGGGTCCTGGTTCTCTGCTCTTGGCTACCGGGTAGTAATAGCTCGTTGATTTGAATGATTAACACAAAAGTTTCATTCACCTGTATCCACTTCACATGATTGTTTATTTGTTGCACTTCACTTTATGGTGTTACCACAGTTTTAATTACATAAGTTTTATATTTTAAGATTTTTGTAGAGATGTCATCGGCGCTAAATTTTTATTATTCTTTCTTACTCGTTTACAACATATTTATATGAATCGCGGTTCAACTATATTAACGCAACACACTGTTTAATAGTATAAAGAATGCCTCTGTGTCTTAACTGACGGATTAATCACTTTAGGAAACAAACTATTTTTAACGTTCCACATTACTGCTGTGCGCAGCTTACGGATTGACCGCTCCATTTCAAGTACGTGAAAATAGTTAGGGGTGAGAGTAGTAATCTCGCGACATTACCAAGCAACATAAAAGTAGTTCCATGTTTCTTCTTTATTTAAAGGATTAAAGTTTGAGTATTTAATTAAGCAGAGATATTCTTAGTTACAGACGTTATTAAAATACACTACAGTGGTCTTATTTAATTATTTAAATAATGTCAAAATTTACAAGTATATTTAGTTTGTTTAGGGGTCGGAAATCAAGTTAATTCTGGTTAGTGCCTGTCTATGCAGGATTAAATAACAAGCTTTACCCTTTCAGTACTATCGTATTCCTTTTATTTTATTGTTAGACTCTTTATTAAATATTATTATTATTAATGATAGCAATAAGATTTAGTTTAAATGTGCGATTTTATTAAAAATTTAAAATTTCTCAGCCTACACATTACCAATTTAATAATTACCATATTTTTTATTAATGAAATCGTCACATACTCCGCCGCTTAAAAACACAGACTCCGGATAATTTGGTCAGCAATGTACCGGGAGTATGCTTGGGATTTCCCGTGTGAAATTTCTTGGTACTCATTTTTTTTTCTTCCGTGAACTTCCCTTTATCTCGTTTCTTAAAATCTAACTTAATTTTATTTCTACTACTAATTTACGTAACCTCACAACATCGTGGCCCGACTGATTACATTTTGCATACTCTAACTCTAGTAGTTAATTTTCTGCACTTTCTTTAACTCTTGTAAAGAACTTTCTTTAACCCTTGTAAAGAATTTTTCAGTGCGGCGCCGTTGTGACTGTGTTACGTTCCTTATATCTATTTCGCTTATTTATACTTAAGATAATCTAAAGTTGATCCCATACTCAACCTTAGATTATTTCTAATTCTAGTTGCTTACTTTACTGAGATAAGCGGAATGTCACGAAGGGGAATCTTTATTCACTTCTAAACAATCAACTGTAACACATTAAGCAAGAGGGGACAAACACTTTACTTTCAATAGAGATAGTAGTTTTCGCACACTAAAACTTATTTTACTCTTCGCATTAAATACTATACAACGCTTTCTTTTTTTTTATACACAAGAAAATTAAAAATATAAATCAATCGTATTCTTACTCTTTTTTTTTTACAAATAAACAATTAAAATGTGATGACAACCTTTATCATTTTACATTGAGAGAGAGAGAAATCTCACACAGGCTTGAATATCAGTTCGACAAAAGGGGGAATCTTCGGTTACTAAACACAGGAAAAGTCACGCTTCTTATAACACTAGAACTAACAAAGAGGGTGGCGTATTGTCTAACTCAACTTGCGGGAGGGTAACTATGACAGTTTCACACAGGCGCGGACAAGAATTCAACCGGTCAGATTTTGTTTACAAACCGACATGTTGATGAATGAAATTTTTGACAAGCACGTACCTGATGTTATTCTGTATTCTTGTGGCGTCTTAAGTTAACATTATGTACATTCCTATATCTAAATCATAATTAAAATTACTTATTTACTATACTATTATAATAATAATTATCGTTTTATTTTATTTAAAATTTTAGGCACATTTTAGAGTATATGAGTGAATAGATCAACAGTTTGTGTGTGGAATATTGGGACACAATTACTTCTTAAACAACACAAGACACATTTTTTTTTTTTTACAAAGGAGTAGCAAAATTGAAACAAATTAGCAGCAGTGGCGCAATTTATAACATCTTAACTTGTGTTATAACATAGGGAACCTGCATTAATTAGAAATGCCAATCATACAGGCTGCCTTCGTTGTGACGAGCTGAAAATTAATCACAACACCAAAACAAATAATATAAAAGGATTCTGGGAAGGGGAGACTGTTGATTTATGCACTCAGTTTAGTCGGTACTACAGATGACATCTCTTTATTACATATGGTATTAATTGCTCTACTTAAAATTCTCAACATATATGGTTCAACAGCTTACAGTTTACAAGATGAATATATTTTATTCTTTTACAAGGGCCCTCGAAATAAGATGTACATCAATTTAATTAATTCCACGGATCCGGGATTGAATATAGTACGTTAATCATGGTCACCTCGCCATATACAATCTTTAAAATTGTGCCATTTGAAGAATGGACTTTATTAATCTTTTTAAAACAATAAAGCTTTCAGTTTAAACTTTTACTCTTTTACTACAAATAAGAATACAAATACTGTCAGTACTTAAAATGTCTTAATGTTGTTAATTTAATTGTCTTTTGTTGGATATAATATTTAGTATTTCATAACCACGGAAGGCTTGCCTCCGTGTCACCTTTTGGATATCCTCCAGCTCCTCGTTATTCCAGTCCTCGGTCCTCGGTTGCAGCATGTTTGATGTAGGTCAGGTATCTCTCGTTATCTTCGTATCCGGGGATGGTGTAGTCCTGAAGTCTTTTAGATCATTGTGGGTCCTGGTTCTCTGCTCTTGGCTACCGGGTAGTAATAGCTCGTTGATTTGAATGATTAACACAAAAGTTTCATTCACCTGTATCCACTTCACATGATTGTTTATTTGTTGCAATTCACTTTATGGTCTTACCACAGTTTTAATTACGTCAGTTTTATATTTTAAGATTTTTGTAGAGATGTCATCGGCGCTAAATTTTTATTATTCTTTCTTACTCGTTTACAACATATTTATATGAATCGCGGTTCAACTATATTAACGCAACACATTGTTTAATAGTATAAAGAATGCCTCTGTGTCTTAACTGACGGATTAATCACTTTAGGAAACAAACTATTTTTAACGTTCCACATTACTGCTGTGCGCAGCTTACGGATTGACCGCTCCATTTCAAGTGCGTGAAAATAGTTAGGGGTGAGAGTAGTAATCTCGCGACATTACCAAGCAACATAAAAGTAGTTCCATGTTTCTTCTTTATTTAAAGGATTAAAGTTTGAGTATTTAATTAAGCAGAGATATTCTTAGTTACAGACGTTATTAAAATACATTACAGTGGTCTTATTTAATTATTTAAATAATGTCAAAATTTACAAGTATATTTAGTTTGTTTAGGGGTCGGAAATCAAGTTAATTCTGGTTAGTGCCTGTCTATGCAGGATTAAATAACAAGCTTTACCATTTCAGTACTATCGTATTCCTTTTATTTTATTATTAGACTCTTTATTAAATATTATTATTATTAATGATAGCAATAAGATTTAGATTAAATGTGCGATTTTATTAAAAATTTAAAATTTCTCAGCCTACACATTACCAATTTAATAATTACCATATTTTTATTAATGAAATCGTCACATATCGTTCGTGGCAGGTAAGCATATCTCAGTTATGTAATGCTTACGTTTCCATTTTATTATGATGACTACAGCAATAAAAAGGCAGCGAAGACACACACACACACACACACACAATTCGTGTTATTTCTGGCCTCACTCATGTTTATTTTCTTACATTTGCACGCTTTTTAAATGGTAAGTGCCGAAACCCATACCAACATAACGCGTGCAAACCGAAAAAGAGTCCAGCGTGGATAGCGATTTGCTTCCTGTGGATCGCTGGGCAGTGTAACTGCACGTGTTTACAAAGGAACGATTAATAGACACACTATTCGTCTTTAGGGAATGAACCCTCTGCAAGATGCTGAGGGTCCATGAGTGACTTCGGATGGCTCCTTCTTTTTCGCGTGTTTGTTCTGTGAAACATACACTGTAGATTTGCAGCTTTACTCAAAGCAACGCTCAATAGGAAATGTTGAAAATTTTTGTCCACGGTTTCCCTCATACACACTAAACCTGCTCTGATGTTTTAATTACGGTCATCATAATATTAAAACTTTGGAAACTTGAGCACTACTTAATGGAGATCAATCATTAACTTATACAAGCCATTAATTTTATGCATATTTTTTATATATAATTTTTTGCATGCAGCCCTGATTTGCAGATTACTCGCGACCTATTGTTTTAGGTGAAGATCGGTTGAGGGAAAGGGGTAGTTTACCTGCAACGGTTTTTTTTTAGCAAGGGTAATTTTGTTTGTTTGGCAAACGATAACAACCGCAAATTCAAACAGAATCAAATAATGTTTCGCATACAGCCCTGAATTGTAGAGTTCTCAAGACCTGTTGATTTTGGTGAAGATCGGTTAAGGGAAAGGGGTAGTTTACCTGTAACGTTTTAAATTATAGTAAAAAATAAAACCATAAAATAGTTTTTGTGATTTCCACTCGTCAACGATTTCCACGTCAAGATCCTCGTCAACGTCAAGATTTCCACTTGTGACGAGTGGAAATCACAAAAACTATTTTATGGTTTTATTTTTTACTATAATTTACAATGGATTTTCACCAAGTAAAGGTATCAAGCATTAATTATTTGAAAGATGCTACAACTGTAACGTTTTATGTTTTAACAAGGGTATTTCCTATGGCAAACGATAATAGCCGCAAATTCAAACAGAATCAAAAGATTATTTGCATACAGCCCTAAATTGTAGAGTTCTCAAGACCTATTGTTTTTGGTGAAGTTCGGTTGAGGGAAAGGGGTAGTTTACCTGCAACGTTTTTTTAACAAGGGTATTTTCTATGGCAAACGATAACAGCCGCAAATTCAAACAGAATCAAATAATATTTTGCATACAGCCCTGATTTGTAGAGTACTCAAGACCCCTTGTTTTTGGTGAAGCTCGGGTAAGGGGAAGGGGTAGTTTACCTGTAACGTTTTATGTTTTAACAAGGGTATTTCCTATGGCAAACGATAACAGCCGCAAATTCAAACAAAATCAAAAGATTATTTGCATACAGCCCTAAATTGTAGAGTTCTCAAGACCTATTGTTTTTGGTGAAGATCGGTTAAGGAGAAGGGGTAGTTTACCTGCAACCTTTTACGTTTTAACAATAGTAAAGTACTTGATAATTTATTTAAACTTTTTCAAACAATGGTAATTGTTAAAAATAAAATAATTTTGTTGCCAGGCAATAAAATTAAAATTTTTTCATTTTAATGTAAATCATGTATAAGAGAAAATATATCGCGCTTGGCAGGCGATATTAAGATTTAAATATAAATCTTAGAATATGGAAGTCATGTATGGTTCTCCATACCGATATTTATATATGTGTGTACAACGTTATCGGCAACGAAGAAGTAGTTTTTGTTCAAATTCATTCCCGGGATATTTGGCCGTAGTCCAATGTTTTCTACAAAACCAGACGTTTCGGCAATGCCATCGACTTCCATCATCAGTGAAAATCGGGTGCGATAACGTGAGGTGGTATACGTTAGTGACCACAGTACTGTGGTTAAGGCTGAAGCAGTAAGTAGAAAGAAGTAGTTTCTATGGTAATATTTCATTTCGAAAATGATATTAAATATAAATCTTAGAATATGGAAGTCATGTATGGTTCGCCATACCGATTTTTTTTCTATGGCAAACGATAACAGCCGCAAATTCAAACAGAATCAACTACTCTTTTGCATACAGCCCAGAATTGTAGAGTTCTCAAGACCTATTGTTTTAGGTGAAGATCGGTTAAGGGAAAGGGGTAGTTTACCTGCAACATTTTGTTTTAACAAGGGAATTTTCTATGGCAAACGATAACAGCCGCAAATTAAAACATAATTAAATAATTTTTTGCATGCAGCCCTGATTTATAGGGTACTCAAGACCTATTGTTTTTGGTGTAGATCGTTTTGGGAAAGGGGTAGTTTACCTGCAACATTTTATGTTTTAACAAGGGTATTTTCTATGGGAAACGATAACAGCCGCAAATTCAAACAGAATCAAATGATGTTTTGTATACAGCCCTGTGTTGTAGAGTTCTCAATACCTTGTAACCCCTACTTCATCTTGAGTAGTTAAAACAAAAAGAATATTTCTTTTTGTAAAGAGGGGCCACATGTTAATTAAAACTAGGCTAAAGCCTAGAGAAGCTAAAAATTGCGCTGGATCCAGTGAGACGGGACTTGCAATGAAAACTCAAGAATTAAATAATTAACAAATCCCTTTTTATTATTCTATCTCATAATAAAAATATAATGAATAAATAAATACAACAGTAATCTTTAATTCCCCTTTAAAATAGTTAAACAAATAAGTATACTCTCTCAACAAGGCCACCTGAAAAATATTAACTGAATCCAAGAAAATAATTGCTATGTCACACCATCAATGAATTGGAAATTTGAAATAATCATTAACCTCAAAATAAAGCTCCCATTAAACTATTTATTAAAATATAAAATTTATATCATGTGTTCCTTTTAGAATACTGTATATGAATTAATGAAGATAAATAATTTCATTCCTTGTTACTATTAATAATAAAATAATTACGCAACCAATTAAATTAATTTTAAAGGTGACAATTCCTATACTTGTTAAATAAAATAATTAATTTCCTTAAAGAAATGATCAGCCACGATTATTGAGATAGAATACCTCCCTTAAAAAGAAAATGAAAAGGATATACCCACATGACTACATGTGTTAACTTTCTGTTGTAAAAGACCTTGAATAATAAATCCCTGTATCCCAAGTTCCCACCAAAAGTACAGAAAATGTATAATATTTATAACCCCCAAAATGTACACAGAAATATACACACATAATATGTTCCACAAGACAAAAATACATTATACAATAGTATACATAAAATACATAAAGGTCTCTTGCCACGCCCTTTTTTATATTACCCTTCTGGTGTATATAAATTCTAACTTTTCTTTTTATAATAATCCGAATTAGGATTATTAATTTACATTTATAATAGTACCCACATGGTGTGGGTTAATAGCACGTCATGTGTATAAGAGAATGCTACAGCCCACAGTGCTCCCCAGGACATAAAAATTTAAAAGTAAGTGCCTAAGTGGCTAAGTGCTAAAATACTTAATTACGGTGAGAAATAAAATTGTTTAAAATAATTAACGCCCCCCCAGTTATCATAATTAGTATAAAGAATTTATATATACTTAAATAGGGCCAATTCATGAAAAGAGAAAAATTGCACAATATTAGCACCTTATAAAAAAATACACTTGGGTCAGAGACGGACATGTTCATTCAACTTTCGGCTTGTTTCAACAAACTTGTCTCAACAAACAAGTTTAAAAGTGTTTCGACATGCATAGCTTGGTTGAAACTAGTTAAAAATTCGCCTACCTCCCCAGTAATCTTTTTATACAAATGAAATAAACTGATTTAAAAATAAGAGAAAATATATGTTTTTATGCATAGTAAATTAAACTTGAGAAAATTACTAATAACAAAACTGACTTTAAATCTGTAGCGATAGCCCTATAAAGAAATGAGTGGAAATCTATGTTGGATGCTGTCTTGTAACCATGTCAGTCTCTGAACTGACAATTTACTATAAATATATTGAAATTTTACAATTAATTCTTTTTCTTAGTGTACACACTAAACTGTCCCATCAATTGGGGATCCAAATAAATGTTTAACTTGAAAGGTAGAAACTGATGGTTATGTATAACTGGTGGTGCCATGTTGATTCTACATGTTAATTATAAATGGTTGTTTTTCACCTGCTTATGGGTCCAGAAGGATGGTCTTTTATTGGTAACGTGGCGATCTTATGATTGGCATGTTGTTGTTGTTGTGGTGAGCTAATTCTCTTCGGTGGCGAGTGTGGAGCTTTTTAAGATGGAATTCGTTCAGCAATGTAGCAGGACTTTGTCTCTGGTCGGCGAACCCGCAGCCGTTTACAAACTTATCTCTTCATAGCTGTTAGGAGATGTCGGAAATTAATTCTTCTCTCCACCGAAGGAATATACCACGAGGCCATCAGTTAGACTTCCATGTCGAGACAAGCAAAAGGAACGCAGTTGGTGAAGCACTTCGCCCGTCTTCAATCAGGCGACAGGTAGCTGCACCTGGCTTTGTAACCTCTCTATGCTTTTGGTATTTATTTTATTTCCTGTTAAATTTCTATCTCCTTGCTTGCTGGCTTTCAAAGAGAGGTTACAAGTTATTTAGAACTAGGCAGGAGCCTAGAGAAGCAAAATTATGCTGGGTCCAGTATGACGGGACTTGCAATGAACTCAGCCATAATATAACAATAACAGATTTATTATGTCTCTGGAATTCATACATGTGTACAAGATAAATATGATCTATATAAAACTACCAAAAGGTACATCATGGCAAGCATGTATAAATTAAGTGTACATCAACATAAGTGTGCACAAAGTAAATGTGTATACATATATATAATAGAAAAATTTGAATCACAACTAGCATATATAATTCCAGTTTGCCTAAGAACAAGTGTATATAATTGAATAGAATTACATCAGAACAAGTGTATATAACAGCATATAAGTTAAATGTACATACATAAATAAAATATAGAATGCACAAACACATGTAAAATTCTCCCCGTCGTGTGGCTAGCTAGACACATAAAACACACATACAGAACACAAGGTACACAACTCACAGTCATTTACCTTCAACACGCATGCCCCTGTAACGCACCCACCCACTGGGTAAATCATCTTATGCCCCGGCAGTGATAAAATATACGCTCGTCAGCAACCCGTTCAGTAGGACAACCCAAACTCCAACCCCTTTAAAGACGAATAATTCATGAAGCATAAATGAAACTGGACCACCCATTTGTCTAGCATTCCGTTTATTAATGACCCATGATGAGTGTGTGAACCTTTGTTCCGTTCACAGCACCAGGTAATGTTAACAAACTCCTCACCTACTTCCAGACAGTGTTTATAAAATTCTAGACAGTATTGACTTCACAAAATCTCAAAAAGGAATTAAATCCTTATGTACATTAATAACAGAAATTAATTGATTGAGGCTTTACAATATCAGAAGATTTGGACAATATGTATATCTATTTAATTTACCCAAAAAGAAAAGGATGAAAACCAGTTAATATTCAAAATTAAACAGCAACTTCTCTACGTGTGAAGTCAACCCATATGTGCTTGCCAGTTAAGAAAACAATCAGCTTAGCCCTTGTGCAAGGGGCAAAATTGGCTAAAATATTTCAAGAACATTAATAAATCATTTCGATTAGCCTCAGGTAACTGTATAAAATAATTAGAAAAAGAGTACAATAAGGTGGTTGTGCTCTGGCATCTGTGGGAGCGCGCCCACATGTAGTGGACAAAAGTTGACAGGCAATCAACCTGTCTGAAGTTGTACCAGCGTGTCAGAAAATTAAGTCCCATATTGTAAACCCAGAAAAGTCCCCAAGAAAAACCCCCGGAAAGTCCCCAGCCCTTAAATATGAAATCCCTAGTCAAATTAAAAAATTTATACGCAGCTGTTCCAGCCGGAACAGAACTACTGGGCAATAATTAAATTTTGAAAGAGTAAATCAGATGCAACAATAAAAATGGTACAAGATTAAAATCTCTCTATGGCGCGCTCTCGCAGTGCAGCACGCACTTACAGACATAGCATTTAGTGTTACTTAACTGAGTTATAAGAGGTATATGAAATTTTAAGTTAAAGTGTTCAGAGTCATGATCACAGTTCACTTCCCAAATAGAGTCTGGACACGTGGTCCCCGGGCATCTAAGTTATTCTCATAAAACAGGCACACTGCCGGTTCGGCCCCCAAAAAAAGAAAAAGCATAAATGTCACCTCATAAGTGCTGGTGAGTGCAACGTGGTGCTCCCGTCTCCATCTCCCTCTTCGTAGGCGGTCTTGATATGGTTCACAGCTTGAACAGGTGATCGGCTCACAGCCAGCCAGGAACCCGACTTAGGGCGAGAACCCGGGGTGTCGTATATTCTCTACTCAATCATGTAGAAGATACCAAACTGCGCAGAAACGAATCGAAGAGCAGAGACGAAGGGGGAAGAACTCTGTGAGCAAGGACGAGCGTTGACTGAAATCCGGCAGAGAGCAATTTCCACCTCACTGGCCGAGCTGCGCGCGCAACCGCACACCGCACCGCTCCCCTCATACCGTCGACCAAAGTCCGCGAGTGTATCACGTTAAGTTACCGTAAACTGACTTGTTTTAAAATATTTTGTAAAAGCCGGCTCCGCGCCTCACTCACGCATATTACAACCATGAAAACCTTCTAGAATTCATATTTTGCAACCGCCGGCTTCGAACCGGCACACCCCCACCCCGAAAGGGCAACCCGGTTGCCCCACAAAACTCGGGAAAGTACCCTGCAGTGTACTCCCAACTGAAAATCCGGTGGTCATCGTGGGTAAGGTGGCCCGATGGAATTTGCACTCAGGAGAACAGAGGCTCAGAAGGGAAAACGAAAGAGACGAAAGAAGATGTGTATGGTGTAAGTGTGCGGTTGCTGCACGCTGACCTGATCAGGGCCAGCCCACAGCAAAGAGGGACAGAGAAGAAAGACCAAAGAAAGTTCGGGAGCTCCCTGAGTTCCGACCTCCTGAGGCTTGTCCACCCAAGCCAGAACACGATAGCCACCTAAACAGGGGCATATGCCCCATATAATTACGGGAAGATCCCCTAATACTATTCCCCATTTTACACACTACCATACTGCACGGGCCAAGGGGAAAGAGGGGCGACGACAGTCCCCATGATGCGGTGGTCCCCGCTGGGACCTAACGGAAAACCATGTCAACTGTGACTATGGCACCTTTCCAAAGTATATATATATATTGTGTTTTACAAGTGCGCTCCAAGGGCATGCCCAAAACCTACCGTGTCGATGAAGTGCACATCCGACCTCATCGACGCGACAGGTTTCGCTCCTCTCTCTAACTCCCTTTTTTTTTGCTTTTGTAGATTTTTTTTTTTTTTTTTTTTTTCTTGGTAAGGTTAGGAAATTGGAAGGTGGGTGGTCAAGGATGATTACGGTCACGGGCTGGGACTGAAGGTAAGGACATGACTCCCTCCGGACATAGGACAATTGGAGAAAACCAAGGCTCGCGCAGGCAGGGGCACATCCCTGAAGTAGACGAAACCCACCGGGACCGTGAGAAACATCTACCCGCTACCCTATGCTCGATCTCACCCCCGGAGCACACCCTCTCAAAGCCGAAAACATCCCCAACGCGCACAGAGACCACCGTCACCCCCCCCTTTCCAGCCCGTTTACCCCTTTTTAAACAATTTTAATTTGGAAATGTGTGTAGTAATCTCTTTAGGATTACCACCCGGCTCTTCCAACCGCGCCGTCACCGGTGACGTAAACCCGAGAATGCGGTATGGCCCCGACCAACGATAGCACAATTTAGCGGCTCTTTTGTCTGCGGCTGAGCTGATCGGATGGCTCTGGCAGTAGACCCAGTCCCCGGTCTGAAAGGGGTTCGGAATTCGCCCCTGATTATATCGTCGACGGACCCGCTCGTGCGCTCGTAGCAAATTCTTCCGAGCCTCCCTCCATCTCTCCGCAGTTCCATAATCGGGCTCCCGTGGCAGAAGATCATCAATATTCCACAAGTTAGTCCACGGGAGTGCGGGCGAGAATCCAAACATGATCTCAAAAGGCACGGCCTTATGACTGTCATGCAGGGCCGTGTTAAAAGCTAGCTGTAACCACTTTAAGTTCTGGTCCCAGGTAGTCTGTTGTTCAGCGTGGTAGGCAATAAGTGCGGACCGCAGATTCCTATTGAACCTCTCCGCATGAGACGGCTGCGGGTAATACGGGGAAGTGGTTACATGCTTGATACCGCTGGCGAAACACATCCGCCGGAACTCACTCGAAATGAACTGGGGTCCATTGTCGGAGACAATGATGGTCGGAAGACCGAAATGCTGAAAAACATGGTTCTGAAGCGCGCTTATGGTCAAACGAGCTGTTGCCTGCCGTAAGGGCAGTAGCCAGGCAAACTTCGAAAAAGCATCCACACAGACAAGTAGGTAAGCGTTACCTGACTTGCTACGCGGGAAAGGTCCCACGTAGTCGATGAATAGCTTCTCCATCGGTCTGCTCGCCACTTCTGATGACAACAACCCCAACTTAGTGTTTTGAGCAGGCTTGCTTAAGCCGCACAGATGACAGGCCTTCACACGCGTCGCAATGTCCCTATCCATGCCCTTCCAGATGAAGTTCTTCCTAATACTGGAAATGGTCTTCGAAATTCCCTTATGTCCACCTACCGGGGAATTGTGATAGTAGCTGAAGACCATAGGCACAAGTTTGCTAGGCAGCACTATCTTCGGGGCCCGTCCTTTCTTCTCTCTGCAACATAGGACGCCCCTGGACAAGAAGTAGGGGACCTGCACGTTACCCTCGTTTAGATTTTGGATGATCGGACCCAACTCTTCATCATTTAACTGATGGGGCAACACATCAGTAAAAGCTAACGGAAAGTCGAGTAGAACAGAACAGGGTTGCTCCGGCTGGGCTTCGCTGGGCTGGGAGAACATACGGGACAAAGCATCTGCAACCACATTTTGAGTTCCCCGAATGTGTTGCACCTTAAATTTAAAGGATGAGATTTTAACCACCCATCGTCCAATCTTGCCCAGCTGCCGGGGATGAGCAAGAAGCCAAGAGAGAGCCTGATTGTCGGTCTCGAGCAGGAACTCAGCGTGTTCCAGAAAACGCCTGAACTTATCTAGAGCGTATACAACGGCCAAACACTCTAGCTCATATACTGATGACTTTCTTTCTTGTTGGGTCAACGTTCGTGAAATAAAGGCCACAGGCTGCCTAGCACCATCAACGACTTGGGACAGAACCGCCCCGAGCGCCACCGAACTCGCGTCCGTCTGTAAAATAAACGGTTGAGAAAAATCCGGCATCCTCAGCACCGGCGGGGAAATAATAGCCTCTTTCAATGTTTCAAACGCCTTTTGCTGGCTTTCGCCCCACACAAACTTGGCCCCTTTCTTTCTTAATTCATTTAGAGGTGCGGCAATCTCCGCTGCATTGGGGATAAACCGCCGATAAAAGTTGACCATCCCCACAAACCGGGCGATGCCTTTGGCATCCCTTGGTGGGGGAAAATCCCGGATACCCTGAGTCCTTTCAGGGTCTACAGTAACGCCTTGGTGCGACACCAGATGCCCCAGAAAAGAGATGCTCTCCTGGGCGATTCGCACTTTCTCCGGATTGACCGTAAGGCCCGCTCTTCTCAACCTACTCATCACCTCCCTGAGATGGCTCAGATGTTCATCATAAGTTTTGCTGTAGACCAGCAGGTCATCTAGATAGTTGAAAACAAACTTAAACTTCACATCCTGAAACACTAGGTCAAGCAGACGCGTGAGCGTTTGGGCGCCCACCGCCAGACCCATGGGAACCCGTGTATACTGATATAAATTCCACGGGACACAAAACGCCGTATACGGTCTACTCTCCTTGGATAAGGGTATCTGGTGATATGCCGCGTTGAGGTCAATCACGGTGAAGTACTTGGCCTCACTAAACCAATCAAAAGCTGAGTGGAGATCCGGAAGGGGAACCGAATCCACCTCAATATTAGCACTTAACTTCCTGTAATCGGTTACCATACGATGCTTACCCCCAGGCTTGGGCACAAGGAACGCTGGACTGGCATAACTGGAATTAGAAGGTTCAATTACCCCTTGCTCTAAAAGCTCTTGAACCTTCTCCCTCAGAACGGCCATCTTCGGAGGGGCGAACTTATATGGGTGTGACCTCACTATCTTAGTGTCTGTTAAACGGATCTTATATTCTAATAAATGTGTGAGTCCCAACTTGGGAGTTAAGACAGAGGGAAATTCCTCACACAAACGATCTAAAGCTCTCTGCTGGGCGGGAGTGAGATGATCTCGTGCAGAATCGGGACAAGCAACCTCTTGGATACCTCCCTTAGCTCCCTGGTATCCAAGAAATGGAATAACTACACCCCGATTAAATTTAAAATAACACTGGTGCCCATGGATGTCCAACACGAGACCACTTTTAGCGATGAAGTCGGCACCTACAATACAGTCAACTCCCAGAGCCGGAGAAACCAGAAAAGGCCACACCCAAGAAAAGCCATCAATTTTGAACTTGAAGGAAACCACCCGGGAGATGGGCAGAATTTCCCTAGAAGCAGTCCAGCATACCACAGACGACTTACTCGACCCTTTTATTAAGCCCTGTTTCTCAAGGTCCGCGCATACTCGAGATGAGATGATAGATCGGGCTGACCCGGAGTCAACTAACGCTCTGAGTTGACCCTTTTTTACCTCAAGCGACAGGAAGGGGCATACAGAAGCCTTTTGAGGGACGGTGGTAAGGACCTTGATTTGAGAAGAGTCTGGACCTATCCTCGGCCTGGAGGCGCTAGAATTCAGAAACGTCTTGCAATGAGGGGAAGACAACCTCCGATTTGTCCCCCCCTGATAATTTAGTTTTTTGGATACCGGACCCTCGGGGGAAGCGCCGGACGCATATCACCCTCCGGACAATCGCGGGCAACATGCCCCTGTCTATGACAGCGAAAGCACACAACGCCCCTCACTCGTCCGCTCCGATCACCATTATTTCTCTCTGGTCGCGGTTGGGACTGAACAACCCGTCGTTCTACCACTCGGGGTTCACCCAGACTGGCCCTTCCTGGCCCACGAGATTCATCTACGGACTGTATGGCGCGAGATAACGCACACAGTTTCTCCAGATCTTCATAAGTCCGCGGTCGCTCGGCAAAAGTTAAGCGCGATCTCTCCTGGGGTGTAACCCCTTGGAAGATCCACTGTACCACTTCATTCTCGGGTAGTCCCAACCCTAAAATCCGGACCGCCTCACGGAGGCTCTGCACGAACTTCGAAATATTCTCCCCGTGTGCTTGTACTCGATAAAAATATTTGTCCTGCAGCTGCTTACGCAAAAGCCCAGGCACGCATGCGTCCAACACCCCCCGATGGAAAGACGCCACACTGCCGCCATCTCGTATAGTGCGCGCGACCTGCTCAGCCACTGACCCCCGGCAATAGGGATACACGAGTTCAAGAAGTGTGCCGTCCGACATCCCCGGGAAGTCGGACAGCTGAAACAAAATCCGAAAAAACTCATTAACTGGTCCACGTCCAGTCCGTCCACTACCGGAAGCCCCTGCATAATTGAGGACATGGGGTGAGGTAAGTTATTATACGAGATACGCGCTCCTCCCAAAAGCGTCGGCAATGGAGCCGCAGGGTTCGACGTCTGCTCTATGTTCATTTCAGGAGGCTGGGGAGAGCTCACGGAAAGCGGGGACTTCACAGGCTCGAAGTTCCGCAATGCTTTAGCCACCTGTTCCGCTATCAGCTTCACCGTAGCGCTGACTTCCGCGATAGTAGTCTGTGCGGACAAGTTCTCCAGTCTATGTTGCAGGTGTTCCGCTCGCTGTCGTACTCTCTGTCTTGCCCGGAGGTTGGAAGGGGCCGACTCAAAATCTTCCATTACCTCCCGCAACTCTCCCCACTTCTCCTGGCACAACTCAAGCTCGGCCGTCACATCAGTGACCTTTACAAGCGACGTTGTGCCTCCGGACGCGAGGGCGTCTCTCAACTGCTTCCTCAACGAGGCAACATCCCCTTGGGGCCTCCCACCCCGGGACTTAATTTCAAACTCCAACTCGTTTTTGAGAAATAATTCGGGATTTATCACACTCATGCCGCCACTGCTCTAAACACCTATCTAACAAACCACAAACAACATCAAAACGAAAAATCACTAACCAGGAAAACCTTGAGTACTGTTCTTCCATCAAGAAGACCCCCGGGTTCTCTAGCGCTGCGGAAACCTGGCCTATTCTGAACCATGCAAACCCCCACGAAAGGCGACAAGAGACAACAACAATACTAAACACATATAACAGCAAACCGACACACACGTCGTACCAACACATAAATCACAACAACCCACTAACAATCAAGTACAAGTCCTAATTCGGGAATACAGAATCATTCAACATCAACCGGACGCAAATCGGTTCCGGTACCGATCTCCGATCGGGCCACACCGCATCCCGTCAATATACTACGCTCAACACCGACCCCAATGAACGTTCCATATTCCAGGCCACATTTAAGACTCCCCGGCAATACCAGCTATCAAAATTTTTTAACACTATTAACCGCCTCAGTGGTGCGACCCGACTCACAAATTTAAACAACTTACAATTAGCCTACACTGGCATCTATCCACTATTTTACAACAATCATTAATTTACAACTGCCTTAATATTCCCGAGTCCGCAAGCCCCGTCACACACCAGGACCCAAGGGTTCAAGCCTAGAATGAACCACGCTCCGGCTACCATTTGTAACCTCTCTATGCTTTTGGTATTTATTTTATTTCCTGTTAAATTTCTATCTCCTTGCTTGCTGGCTTTCAAAGAGAGGTTACAAGTTATTTAGAACTAGGCAGGAGCCTAGAGAAGCAAAATTATGCTGGGTCCAGTATGACGGGACTTGCAATGAACTCAGCCATAATATAACAATAACAGATTTATTATGTCTCTGGAATTCATACATGTGTACAAGATAAATATGATCTATATAAAACTACCAAAAGGTACATCATGGCAAGCATGTATAAATTAAGTGTACATCAACATAAGTGTGCACAAAGTAAATGTGTATACATATATATAATAGAAAAATTTGAATCACAACTAGCATATATAATTCCAGTTTGCCTAAGAACAAGTGTATATAATTGAATAGAATTACATCAGAACAAGTGTATATAACAGCATATAAGTTAAATGTACATACATAAATAAAATATAGAATGCACAAACACATGTAAAATTCTCCCCGTCGTGTGGCTAGCTAGACACATAAAACACACATACAGAACACAAGGTACACAACTCACAGTCATTTACCTTCAACACGCATGCCCCTGTAACGCACCCACCCACTGGGTAAATCATCTTATGCCCCGGCAGTGATAAAATATACGCTCGTCAGCAACCCGTTCAGTAGGACAACCCAAACTCCAACCCCTTTAAAGACGAATAATTCATGAAGCATAAATGAAACTGGACCACCCATTTGTCTAGCATTCCGTTTATTAATGACCCATGATGAGTGTGTGAACCTTTGTTCCGTTCACAGCACCAGGTAATGTTAACAAACTCCTCACCTACTTCCAGACAGTGTTTATAAAATTCTAGACAGTATTGACTTCACAAAATCTCAAAAAGGAATTAAATCCTTATGTACATTAATAACAGAAATTAATTGATTGAGGCTTTACAATATCAGAAGATTTGGACAATATGTATATCTATTTAATTTACCCAAAAAGAAAAGGATGAAAACCAGTTAATATTCAAAATTAAACAGCAACTTCTCTACGTGTGAAGTCAACCCATATGTGCTTGCCAGTTAAGAAAACAATCAGCTTAGCCCTTGTGCAAGGGGCAAAATTGGCTAAAATATTTCAAGAACATTAATAAATCATTTCGATTAGCCTCAGGTAACTGTATAAAATAATTAGAAAAAGAGTACAATAAGGTGGTTGTGCTCTGGCATCTGTGGGAGCGCGCCCACATGTAGTGGACAAAAGTTGACAGGCAATCAACCTGTCTGAAGTTGTACCAGCGTGTCAGAAAACTAAGTCCCATATTGTAAACCCAGAAAAGTCCCCAAGAAAAACCCCCGGAAAGTCCCCAGCCCTTAAATATGAAATCCCTAGTCAAATTAAAAAATTTATACGCAGCTGTTCCAGCCGGAACAGAACTACTGGGCAATAATTAAATTTTGAAAGAGTAAATCAGATGCAACAATAAAAATGGTACAAGATTAAAATCTCTCTATGGCGCGCTCTCGCAGTGCAGCACGCACTTACAGACATAGCATTTAGTGTTACTTAACTGAGTTATAAGAGGTATATGAAATTTTAAGTTAAAGTGTTCAGAGTCATGATCACAGTTCACTTCCCAAATAGAGTCTGGACACGTGGTCCCCGGGCATCTAAGTTATTCTCATAAAACAGGCACACTGCCGGTTCGGCCCCCAAAAAAAGAAAAAGCATAAATGTCACCTCATAAGTGCTGGTGAGTGCAACGTGGTGCTCCCGTCTCCATCTCCCTCTTCGTAGGCGGTCTTGATATGGTTCACAGCTTGAACAGGTGATCGGCTCACAGCCAGCCAGGAACCCGACTTAGGGCGAGAACCCGGGGTGTCGTATATTCTCTACTCAATCATGTAGAAGATACCAAACTGCGCAGAAACGAATCGAAGAGCAGAGACGAAGGGGGAAGAACTCTGTGAGCAAGGACGAGCGTTGACTGAAATCCGGCAGAGAACAATTTCCACCTCACTGGCCGAGCTGCGCGCGCAACCGCACACCGCACCGCTCCCCTCATACTGTCGACCAAAGTCCGCGAGTGTATCACGTTAAGTTACCGTAAACTGACTTGTTTTAAAATATTTTGTAAAAGCCGGCTCCGCGCCTCACTCACGCATATTACAACCATGAAAACCTTCTAGAATTCATATTTTGCAACCACGCTCTGCTACCAAGTTCCTGCTCGAGACCGACAATCAGGCTCTCTCTTGGCTTCTTGCTCATCCCCGGCAGCTGGGCAAGATTGGACGATGGGTGGTTAAAATCTCATCCTTTAAATTTAAGGTGCAACACATTCGGGGAACTCAAAATGTGGTTGCAGATGCTTTGTCCCGTATGTTCTCCCAGCCCAGCGAAGCCCAGCCGGAGCAACCCTGTTCTGTTCTACTCGACTTTCCGTTAGCTTTTACTGATGTGTTGCCCCATCAGTTAAATGATGAAGAGTTGGGTCCGATCATCCAAAATCTAAAAGAGGGTAACGTGCAGGTCCCCTACTTCTTGTCCAGGGGCGTCCTATGTTGCAGAGAGAAGAAAGGACGGGCCCCGAAGATAGTGCTGCCTAGCAAACTTGTGCCTATGGTCTTCAGCTACTATCACAATTCCCCGGTAGGTGGACATAAGGGAATTTCGAAGACCATTTCCAGTATTAGGAAGAACTTCATCTGGAAGGGCATGGATAGGGACATTGCGACGCGTGTGAAGGCCTGTCATCTGTGCGGCTTAAGCAAGCCTGCTCAAAACACTAAGTTGGGGTTGTTGTCATCAGAAGTGGCGAGCAGACCGATGGAGAAGCTATTCATCGACTACGTGGGACCTTTCCCGCGTAGCAAGTCAGGTAACGCTTACCTACTTGTCTGTGTGGATGCTTTTTCGAAGTTTGCCTGGCTACTGCCCTTACGGCAGGCAACAGCTCGTTTGACCATAAGCGCGCTTCAGAACCATGTTTTTCAGCATTTCGGTCTTCCGACCATCATTGTCTCCGACAATGGACCCCAGTTCATTTCGAGTGAGTTCCGGCGGATGTGTTTCGCCAGCGGTATCAAGCATGTAACCACTTCCCCGTATTACCCGCAGCCGTCTCATGCGGAGAGGTTCAATAGGAATCTGCGGTCCGCACTTATTGCCTACCACGCTGAACAACAGACTACCTGGGACCAGAACTTAAAGTGGTTACAGCTAGCTTTTAACACGGCCCTGCATGACAGTCATAAGGCCGTGCCTTTTGAGATCATGTTTGGATTCTCGCCCGCACTCCCGTTGACTAACTTGTGGAATATTGATGATCTTCTGCCACGGGAGCCCGATTATGGAACTGCGGAGAGATGGAGGGAGGCTCGGAAGAATTTGCTACGAGCGCACGAGCGGGTCCGTCGACGATATAATCAGGGGCGAATTCCGAACCCCTTTCAGACCGGGGACTGGGTCTACTGCCAGAGCCATCCGATCAGCTCAGCCGCAGACAAAAGAGCCGCTAAATTGTGCTATCGTTGGTCGGGGCCATACCGCATTCTCGGGTTTACGTCACCGGTGACGGCGCGGTTGGAAGAGCCGGGTGGTAATCCTAAAGAGATTACTACACACATTTCCAAATTAAAATTGTTTAAAAAGGGGTAAACGGGCTGGAAGGGGGGGGGTGACGGTGGTCTCTGTGCGCGTTGGGGATGTTTTCGGCTTTGAGAGGGTGTGCTCCGGGGGCGAGATCGAGCATAGGGTAGCGAGTAGATGTTTCCCACAGTCCCAGTGGGGTTCGTCTACTTCAGGGATGCGCCCCTGCCTGCGCGAGCCTTGGTTTTCTCCAATTGTCCTTATGTCCGGAGGGAGCCATGTCCTTACCTTGGTCCCAGCCCATGACCGTAAACATCCTTGGCCATCCACCCTCCAATTTTCCTAACCTTACCCAGAGAAAAAAAAAAAAAAAAAAAAAAACTAGAAAAAGCAAAAAAAAAGGAGTTAGAGAGAGTGGAAGGTGGGCGATATCCGGCGCGTGGTCGATCTTGCTCCTCGTACCGAACATCGTCTACCGCATGCCCTTGGAGCACACTTGTAAAACACAATATATATATATATGTATACATTGGAAAGGTGCCATTGTCACAGTTGACATGGTTTTCCGTTAGGTCCCAGCGGGGACCACCGCATCATGGGGACTGTCATCGCCCCTCTTTCCCCTTGGCCCGTGCAGTATGGTAGTGTGGAGAATGGGGAATAGTATTAGGGGATCTTCCCGTAATTATATGGGGCAGATGGCCCTGTTTAGGTGGCTATCGTGTTCTGGCTTGGGTGGACAAGCCTCAGGAGGTCGGAACTCAGGGAGCTCCCGAACTTTCTTTTATCTTTCTTCTCTGTCTCTCTTTGCTGTGGGCTGGCCCTGATCAGGTCAGCGTGCAGCAACCGCACACTTACACTATACACCTCTTCTTTCGTCTCTTTCGTTTTCCCTTCTGAGCCTCTGTTCTCCTGGGAGCGGGTTTGCCTAGCCACCTTACCCACGATATCTACCGGAATTGTCAGTTGGGAGTACACTGCAGGGTACTTTCCCGAGCTTCAGAGTGGGGCAACCGGGTTGCCCTTTCGGGGTGGGGGTGTGCCGGTTCGAAGCCGGCGATTGCAAAATAGGAATTCTAGAAAGTTTTCATGGTTGTGGTATGCGCGAGTGAGGCGCGGAGCCGGCGTTTTACAAAATATTTTAAAACAAGTCAGTTTACGGTAACTTAACGTGATACACTCGCGGACTTTGGTCGACGGTATGAGGGGAGCGGTGCGGTGTGCGGTTGCGCGCGCAGCTCGGCCAGTGAGGTGGAAATTGTTCTCTGCCGGATTCAGTCAACGCTCGTCCTTGCTCACAGAGTTCTTCCCCCTTCGTCTCTGCTCTTCGATTCGTTTCTGCGCAGTTTGGTATCTTCTACATGATTGAGTAGAGAATATACGACACCCCGGGTTCTCGCCCTAAGTCGGGTTCCTGGCTGGCTGTGAGCCGATCACCTGTTCAAGCTGTGAACCATATCAAGACCGCCTACGAAGAGGGAGATGGAGACGGGAGCACCACGTTGCACTCACCAGCACTTATGAGGTGACATTTATGCTTTTTCTTTTTTTGGGGGCCGAACCGGCAGTGTGCCTGTTTTATGAGAATAACTTAGATGCCCGGGGACCATGTGTCCAGACTCTATTTGGGAAGTGAACTGTGATCATGACTCTGAACACTTTAACTTAAAATTTCATATACCTCTTATAACTCAGTTAAGTAACACTAAATGCTATGTCTGTAAGTGCGTGCTGCACTGCGAGAGCGCGCCATAGAGAGATTTTAATCTTGTACCATTTTATTGTTGCATCTGATTTACTCTTTCAAAATTTAATTATTGCTCAGTAGTTCTGTTCCGGCTGGAACAGCTGCGTATAAATTTTTTAATTTGACTAGGGATTTCATATTTAAGGGCTGGGGACTTTCCGGGGGTTTTTCTTGGGGACTTTTCTGGGTTTACAATATGGGACTTAGTTTTCTGACACGCTGGTACAACTTCAGACAGGTTGATTGCCTGTCAACTTTTGTCCACTACATGTGGGCGCGCTCCCACAGATGCCAGAGCACAACCACCTTATTGTACTCTTTTTCTAATTATTTTATACAGTTACCTGAGGCTAATCGAAATGATTTATTAATGTTCTTGAAATATTTTAGCCAATTTTGCCCCTTGCACAAGGGCTAAGCTGATTGTTTTCTTAACTGGCAAGCACATATGGGTTGACTTCACACGTAGAGAAGTTGCTGTTTAATTTTGAATATTAACTGGTTTTCATCCTTTTCTTTTTGGGTAAATTAAATAGATATACATATTGTATATTGTATATGTTATATGTATGTCAGCTTTTATAATGCCTCAACAAGCCGACAGATAGCGACAGCGATCGGGCACTGTAATAAGTCTGTCTTATTTCGATACAAGAGCGCAGCACGAATTATTACTTTAATTCAGTACTGCCCTTAACTATCAACGGTAGATACATTAATTTCGCATCGTTTTACCGCTAGGTGCACTCTCCGATTGGAAAAATGACTGACAGAGCTGAACGACAAAGTTCAGCACAACCTATTGGTGTTGTTGAAGATCGGTTAAGGGAAAGGGCTAGTTTACCAGCAACGTTTTATGTTTTAATAGGGTTTTTTTTTTGGTAAACGATAAGAACCGCAAATTCAAACAGAATCAAATACGTTTTTGCATACAGCCATGTTTTGTTGAGTACTAAAGACCTTTTGTTTTTGGTGAACATCGGTTAAGGGAAATGGGTAGTTTACCGGCCACGTTTTTTGTTTTATCAAGGGTATTTTCTATGGCAAACGATAACAGTGGCAAATTCAAACAGAATCACATAATATTTTGCATTCCGGCCTGAATTGTAGAGTTCTCTAGACTGTTAGTTTTGTTGAAGATCGGTTAAGGGAATAGGGTAGTTTACCTGCAACATTTTATGTTTTAACAAGGGTAATTTTTGTTATGACGAACGATAACTGCCGTACATTAAGACAGAATCAACCACTCTTCTGCATACGTTTTTGAAATATACAGAACTCAAGGTAGGTAGATTTTGTTGAAGATCGGTTAAGGGAAAGGGGTAGTTTACCAGCAACGTTTTATGTTTTAACAAGGGTAATTTTTTCTATGACGAACGATAACTGCCGTAAATTCAAAGAGAATCAAATAATGTTTTGCATACAGCCCTGAATTGTAGAGTTCTCAAGACTTATTGGTTTTGGTGAAGATCGGTTAAGGGAAAGGGGTAGTTTACCTGCAACATTCTATGTTTTAACAAGGATAATTTTTTATATGACGAACGATAACTGCCGCAAATTCAAACAGAATCAAATATTTTTTTGCATGGATCCCTGAAATGTAGAGGACTGAAGGTCTGTTGGTTTGGTGAAGATCGGTTTTAAGAGAAAGGGGTAGTTTACCTGCAACGTTTTATGTTTTAACAAGAGTAAAGTACTTAATTTTGATAACTAATGTATCCTAATAAGAAGCTCATAATAAGCCACTGTAGAAACGTAGATGAAATATCTATAAATGAAGAGGTTAGGTGAACGGGGTGGGGGTAATTTTCTATTAATGAAAATTGTAGTCGATTGGGGAGGGGAGAATTTCTTATATGTGTACTACGTTATCGGCACCAAAGAAGTATTTCTTTGTTAAAATTCCTTCCCGGGCTGTTTAGCCGTAGTCCAATGTTTTCTGCAAAACCAGACTTTTCGGCAATCCATCGACTGCCATCATCAGTGAAAATCGAGTGTGAAAACTATAACATCTTCTCCTGTGTTATAGCTTAGGGAACCCGCAATAATTGGTTCTGCCAATTATTCAGGCTGCCTTACTTGTGACGAGCTGAAAATTAATCAGAACAACAAACAATAAATATACAAGGATTCAGGGAAGGGGAGACTGTTTATTTATGCACTCAGTATAGTATGTACTCCTGATGACATCTCTTTATTACATATTGTATTATTTTCTCTACTTAAAATTCTCGACACATATGCTTCAATAGCTTACAGTTTACATGATGATTATATTTTATTCTTTACAAGGCCCCTTAAAATAAGACGTACATGAATTTAATTAATTCTCCGGATCCGGGATTTCCTCTAATACGTTAAGAATGGTTACCACGCCATATAAAGCTTTCAAAATTTTGCCATTTGAAGAATGGTCTTTATTAATCTTTTAAACAATAAGGCTTTACAGTTTAGAGCTATAACTCTTTTACTAGGGATAAGTATACAAGTTATGAGTATACAATTACTGTTATACAATTACTTAAAACGTCTTAATGTGGTTAAATTAATTGTCTTTTGTTGAATATAATATTTAGTATTTCATAAGCACGGAAGGCTTGCCTCCTTGTCACCTTTTTGGATGTCTTCCAGCTCTGCGTTATTCCAGTCGTAGGTCCTCGGTTGCAGCATGTTTGAAGTAGGTCAGGTTATCTCTCATTATCTTCGTATCCGGGAATGGCGTAGTCCTGAAGTCTTTTAGATCATGGTGTCTCCTGGTTCTCAGCTCTTGGCTAACTGATAGTAATAGCTCGTTGATCTGAATGATTAACACAAAGTTTCATTCACCTGTATCCACTTCACATGATAGTTTGATTGTAGCACTTCACTTCATGGGATTACCACAGTTTTAATTACATAAGTATTATATTTTAAGATTTTAGAAGAGATGTCACCGGCGCTAAATTTTAGTTATTCATTCTCACTCGTTTACACCATATTTATATGAGTCGCGGTTCAACTACATTAACGCAACACATTGTTTAATAGTAAAAAGAATGCGTCAGTGCCTTAACTGACGGATTAATTACATTTTGTAATAAACTATTTTTAACGTTGCACATATCGGCAGTACACAGCTTACTGTTTGACCGCTCCCTAGCAAGTGGGCGAAAATAGTTAGGGGTCAGAGTAGTAATCTCGCGACGGTTCAACTCAACATAAAAATAGTTCCAAGTTTCTTTTTTATTTAAAGGACTAAAATTAGATTAAATAATTAAGTAGAGAGATTCTTAGTTACAATTGCTATCAAAGTACATTATAGTGATCTAGTTTAATTATTTAAATAATAATCAATTTACAATTATTTTTAGTTAGTTAAGGGGTTGGAAAACAAGTTAATTCTGGTTAGCGCCTGTTTCTGCAGGATTAATTAACAAGCTTTACCCTTTCTGTACACTCGTATTCCTTTTAATATATTATTAGACTTTCATTTAAATATTATTATTATTTAATGATTACAATAAGCTTTAGGCAAAAAAATGTGAGATTTTATTAAACACTTAAAATTTATCAACCTATACATTATCAACGTAATTAACTAATTTATTTTTATTAATAAAATCGTCACATACTCCGCCTCTTAAAAAAACACAGACTCCTGAAAATTTGGTCAGCAATGTACCGGGAGTATGGTCGGGGAGTACCGCGTGAAATTTCTCTCACCAGTTTTTCTTTGTATGTAATTACGATCAGCATAAGTCATAGTTGACTTGCTGATTCTTACTATCTATATATATTTCATAATTTACAGACTAATTCTACTACTACATAATATTTACACACTATAAAGGTATTTTAAACATTCTAAATTTTTCTTAACTCTATTACTTATGACTACTACCGGATTTTTCTTTAGCTGTGAGTTATTCTAGTTATAGAATTTACTCTTTAATTACTCTTTTTTTTATTATTATTATTATTCCTCATAATGGATGTCAGCTGACTTCTTACTTTGCTCTACTTTCGATGAATAGGATTCAAGGTTGATCAGGCCTCGTACCTATTTATACGATAAGGTAGCCAAATGTTACTCAAGTACTCTTTGCATTTGAGTACCTACATCTAATACATTTATTTAACTTGCACTCTACCATTTTCTTCTTCGTGATAACGTTTTATCTGCGAAATATGTGTCCTTCGTACATATTTTTGAGTAGAGGGTTCGTACAGGACTACAGTTACTGGAGTTAAGTATTTGTGAATTTGATAAGGACCGCACCATCTGTATGATAGCTTGGAAGTTGTCTTATCGATTGCACTACTCGTTGGGTGCGTTTTATACATAACTAAGTCACCGATTTGGTACTTTACTTCATTATTATTATTTTTTCGCTCGTGATATTTCCTTGATTTCGCTAAGTTTGTTCTTAAATTAGCGCGCGCTTCATTCCATATTTTCCTAATATTTTTATCCCTAATTTCAAGGGGTAACAATTCATGTATTTTCCACTTAGTGGATAATGTGTGGTTTGGTTTATACTTGAACAATAATTCGAATGGGGTAGACTTATGTCCTTCATGATATGCTGAATTAAAGGCGAATTGTATCCAGGATAGGTTCTGGTCCCAAGAAGTATGGTCATTAGCATGGTAGGCTATTAAAGCAGATTTTAGGTTTCGCAAATACCTCTCAGCTATATTACCTTGCGGACGATACTCTGTAGTGGTAATGTGGTCTATACCTAGTTTGAAACACATGTTCCTGAATTCCTTGGACTTAAACTGTGGTCCGTTATCCGACACTAGATGGACAGGAATACCGAATTCTTTAAATAATCTATGCTGTAAAATACTTACTGTGGTTGTAGCTAAGGCTCGTCGCATGGGGTACATCCAGACGAATTTACTAAAAGAATCTACGCAAATTAGTAACATTGTATTTCCTGATTTAGAACGCGGGTAGGGTCCTGAAAAGTCTAAATAAATTTTGGAGAATGGGGTAGCAGGAATCTCTGAGATTAATTGACTTATTTGGCTGTTTCTCGCTGGTTTGCTGAGTGCACACAACTTACACTTTTTCACAAAATTGGCGATCTCACTGTTCATATTTTCCCAGTGATATTCTTTACGAATTCGATGTATGGTTTTATTTATTCCCATATGTGCTCCAATGGTGGAGGAATGATAATATTCCATCAGCATAGGTTTAATAATATCAGGAGCGATTATTCGTAAATATTTTCCGTTCGCTATTCTACAACATAATACTCTCTTACTTAATAGGTATTTTTCTGACTTGTTTCCTTTTTCAAGTTGTTCAATAATTGGACTCAAACGAGGGTCTTGTCGTTGGTAATGGGCTAAATCCGTAAATGCAAGAGGAAATTCGGTAATTAAAGTATTAATAATTGGCGTTTCTCTACTCTTGTTTTCGTAAGTATTACTACTCGGCTGGAACATACGTGATAGGGTATCGGCGACTACGTTTTGGGTGCCTCTAATATGTTGTACTTTGAATTTAAAACAATTTAATCTTAATACCCATCTTCCGATACGACCTAACTGTTTTGTGATTTAGTAGCCAAGATAAAGCTTGATTATCAGTTTCTAATAAAAACTCCTTATGTTCTAAAAATGGTTTGAACTTCTCAAAAGCGAAAACTATAGCTAAACATTCTAATTCGTATGCGGAGTATTTCTTTTCTTGGTCTGTCAGGGTGCATGAAGCATAACTAATAGGTAATCTAGAGTTATCTACTTCCTGATATATTACGGCACCTAGGGCTACACTTGAACTGTCTGTCTGCACAACAAATGGTTTTGTAAAATCGGCTAATTGTAGTACGGGGGGTGATATTATGCTTTCTTTTAATTTCTCGAATGCGGTTTGATGTAGCTCATTCCACTCAAATTTAACTCCCTTCTTTCTTAAAGTATTTAGCGGTGCTGCAATTTCGGCTAGATGTGGGATATACTTGTGGAAATAATTTATCATTCCTAAAAATCGGGCAATTCCTTTCGCATCCCGCGGTGGTAAAAATTCTCTGATAGCACGGGTTCGCTCTGGGTCTATGCTTACCTTTCCGTTGGCTTTTACGATGTGACCTAAAAATGAGAATTGTGTCACAGCAAAATTTACTTTACTGGGGTTTACGGTTAATCCAGCTTTCTCCAATCGGGATAGTACTTCACGTAGATATTCAAGATGTTGCTCAATTGACTCGCTGTAAATAACAATGTCATCTAAGTAGTGGTACACATATTTAAACTTTATGTCATGAAATAATTTTTCTAATAATCTGCTACATACAGAACTACCTTGGGATATACCAAAGGGTACCCTTGTAAATTGGTACAGGTTGAAAGGGACGGCAAATGCGGTGAGACGTTTTGATTCTTCCGAAAGGGGTATCTGATGAAAAGCTTGATTTAAATCCATAATGGTAAAAATTTTTGCTTTCGTAAAATAATGAAAAGCACTGTGGATGTCGGGAAGTGGTATGGATTCAAATTCTATCCGTTTATTTAGTTGTCTATAGTCTACAACTAATCTATGTTTGTCGTTACTTTTGGGTACTAAAAACGCGGGGGATGAATAAGATGACGTAGAGGGTTCGATGACTCCTTGTTCTAACAATTTATTAATTTGGTTCCTCATTACTTCCATTTTTGGAGGTGATAACTTGTATGGGGCTAAACGTATTACTTTATTGTCGCTCAAATTTATTTTATACTCTATCAGGTCTGTCAGTCCTAACTTCGGGGTGAGGACATTGGAGAATTGTTTTATTAAAGTCTGTATGTTCCGTCTATCTTTACCTTCCAGATGACCTAAATCACATTCGTGATGCTTTAGATGTGAAGAAGTCGTGATAGTACTTTCTCTGTTATTTGAATTATCATCCAAGTTATATTTCCGTGAACGATCGAATCCAAAGTAAAATTTCTTCTCGTGAATGTCTAAAATTATTCCTGTTTTACTGATAAAATCAGCTCCCAATATTAACTCAGGTCCTAATTCGTCGCATACTAACATTGGAAAACACCACGTCAGATTTTTAATTTTTACCTTAAATGTGATGATAAGTTTTATCATTAAGTTTTGTTTGTTAGCTGTAGCGCATTTAATATTTACTGATTGACTGCGTTTAACTAAATTATGTTTAAGTAATTTATTGGCTAGCTCTTGACTAATTAAACTTCGCGTTGATCCGGAATCAATTAATCCGAGGGTGGATGTAACACCAAGGTCAACTTGTATATAGGGTAATTGACACTCACTGTAATCACATTTATTAATAGCGTTACATTTATCAATAAATTTTTTTACATAGGGGTCTCATTTTCTTTTCTTATTATTATTAATTTGTTTTATTTTATTGTCTCTCAGGGGTTTACCTGTTTTCACGATGCTGCGGAAGACACAGGGTTTCGGATCTCCCTGCCTTACATGTTTTTTTGGATAATGAGTTTTCCGATTGTACTGTTTCCTTTTACAGTTTCTACTGAGGTGTCCAGGTTTTTCGCAGTTATAGCATATATATTCTTTACGCGGGGTCTCACTGGTTTCCTGTCGTGGTTGAGGCTCCTTGGACTTACCATGGCCATGAACATAGGTTGATCTTTGAAATGGTCTTCTTTCTCGTAGACTTCTTGCATCTGAGACTAAGGCTTGCATTTCTTTTCTATGTGGTGTAGTGGATACCGGTGCATGTCTGTGCTGATCTGCGTACCACACATTGGAAGAGTGAATACTACATTGTTCAAGGTCAGCGAAAGTAAGGGGTCTACTTATTAGTGCTAAACGGGAGCGTTCTTCAGGAGATAAGCCTACCAGGATAGTATCGACCAATTGTTTTTTAGTCCAGTCGACTTGCAGTAGACGTGAAGATTCTCTGATGTCTGCGATATAGTGGGCCAGTCTTTCTTGAGCTCCTTGTACTCGAAGTACAGTATTTCTCTTGATCTCCTCATAAATTCCCGTGGGGATAAAATATTTGATTATATTAGTATGAAGTTCTTCTACTGGAAGAGACGAGTTTAATGATTCTAGTACACGATCTCGTAATGGTGGTTTACATTTGGGTAAGATGACCTGCTGTATTTGGCAATCGCTCAATCGTTGTAGATCTTTTATTTGCAGTAGATATTTGATAAAAGTCAATAGAGTCGTTATACTTAAGCCATCGGTGTACGGAATTTCATTAATTATTTTCTCTACTGGGTGGGAAATCTTTCCGTAGAGGTCTACATTAAAATTTACGTTTGGTATGCTTTTTGAAGGATTAGTGGTTGCATTAGGATTTGTAATCGCATATTGAATAGTGCGAGTACGCTGAACTTTAGGCGGTGGGGGTTCTAACATGGTTAGGGTATTTAATTCTCTACTAGGTAATTGTTCATGACTCTGTTGTATCTTAGATACGGTGGGTGATTCGTGGTTCGAGGTGGAGGGAGGGTGTTCTAAAGTAGGGGAATGAACTGGGGAAATATATAACTTTTGTAAGTAGTGCTCAATTTCCTCCATTCTCGATGAGTCTGACTTTCGTCGTAAGTCGTTGATAATTATGGGTAATTGGCTTAATGCCTCATCCGCAAATTTCTGCACGTCGGCGGGGATTACGGTGACGTCGGGCCAGCTTAATAAATTATTCAACCGGCGGGTTAAATGTTCTATACGTTGCGTAACGCGCAAAAGTTCCGTAGGTGATTTTTTGTCCTGAAGGTTCTGAGATAATACTATCAGTTCCCTATATTTCGCATAACAGGGAAATATATTCAGTTCCCTCGTTCGCCGTCATAATCGAGTTCACGCAATCTATCTAACTGCGAGGTTATCTCTGATCCGGTTTGGCGTAATGATTTTCGTAATTCAGACACGGTAACATTCACGTGTTTTAGACCTCGTAAAAGTGCTTCGTAGCATAGCTCATCTTTTAATAATAGATCAGGATTAAATTCAGCCATTTTCGCAAAGTGAGTGGCTATAACTAATTATTCTACTATTTGCATTAAATACTATACAAAGCTATCTTTTTTTTTTTTACACACAAATATAAAAATATATATCAATCGTATTCTTACTCTTTCATTAATAAACAATCAAAATGAGATGACAAGCTTTGTCATTTTACATTGGTAGAGAGAGAGAAATCTCACACAGGCTTAACTATGCGTACGGCAAAAGATTCCCCCTTCGGCTACTACACACAGGAAAAGACACGCTTCTTATAACAATAGAACTAACAAAGAGGGTGTCGTTGTAGTTTAACTCAACTATGGGGGGAGGTTCACTATGACAGTTTACACACACACACAGGCGCAGACAAGAATTCAACTGGTCTGAAATTGTTTACAAACCGACAGGTTGATGAATGAACTTTTTGACAAGCACGTACCTGCTGTTATATCGTATTCTTGGGGCGTTTTTAGTTAACATTATGTTCATTCCTATATCTAAATAATATTTAAATTACTTATTTATTATACTATTATAATAACTATTATCGTTTAATTTTTATTTAATATTTTAGACACATTTTAAAGTACATGAGTGAATAAATCAACAGCGTAGGTGTGTGGGTTTATCGGGACACAGTTACTTCTTAAATAACACAAGTCACAAAATTTTTTACAAAGGAGTCGCAAAATTTTAGCAAATTAGCAGAGTGGCGCAATTTATAACATCTTCTCCTGTGTTATAACTTAGGGAACCCGCAATAATTGGTTCTGCCAATTATTCAGGCTGCCTTACTTGTGACGAGCTGAAAATTAATCAGAACAACAAACAATAAATATACAAGGATTCAGGGAAGGGGAGACTGTTGATTTATGCACTCAGTATAGTATGTACTCCTGATGACATCTCTTTATTACATATTGTATTATTTTCTCTACTTAAAATTCTCGACACATATGCTTCAATAGCTTACAGTTTACATGATGATTATATTTTATTCTTTACAAGGCCCCTTAAAATAAGACGTACATGAATTTAATTAATTCTCCGGATCCGGGATTTCCTCTAATACGTTAAGAATGGTTACCACGCCATATAAAGCTTTCAAAATTTTGCCATTTGAAGAATGGTCTTTATTAATCTTTTAAACAATAAGGCTTTACAGTTTAGAGCTATAACTCTTTTACTAGGGATAAGTATACAAGTTATGAGTATACAATTACTGTTATACAATTACTTAAAACGTCTTAATGTGGTTAAATTAATTGTCTTTTGTTGAATATAATATTTAGTATTTCATAAGCACGGAAGGCTTGCCTCCTTGTCACCTTTTTGGATGTCTTCCAGCTCTGCGTTATTCCAGTCGTAGGTCCTCGGTTGCAGCATGTTTGAAGTAGGTCAGGTTATCTCTCATTATCTTCGTATCCGGGAATGGCGTAGTCCTGAAGTCTTTTAGATCATGGTGTCTCCTGGTTCTCAGCTCTTGGCTAACTGATAGTAATAGCTCGTTGATCTGAATGATTAACACAAAGTTTCATTCACCTGTATCCACTTCACATGATAGTTTGATTGTAGCACTTCACTTCATGGGATTACCACAGTTTTAATTACATAAGTATTATATTTTAAGATTTTAGAAGAGATGTCACCGGCGCTAAATTTTAGTTATTCATTCTCACTCGTTTACACCATATTTATATGAGTCGCGGTTCAACTACATTAACGCAACACATTGTTTAATAGTAAAAAGAATGCGTCAGTGTCTTAACTGACGGATTAATTACATTTTGTAATAAACTATTTTTAACGTTGCACATATCGGCAGTACACAGCTTACTGTTTGACCGCTCCCTAGCAAGTGGGCGAAAATAGTTAGGGGTCAGAGTAGTAATCTCGCGACGGTTCAACTCAACATAAAAATAGTTCCAAGTTTCTTTTTTATTTAAAGGACTAAAATTAGATTAAATAATTAAGTAGAGAGATTCTTAGTTACAATTGCTATCAAAGTACATTATAGTGATCTAGTTTAATTATTTAAATAATAATCAATTTACAATTATTTTTAGTTAGTTAAGGGGTTGGAAAACAAGTTGATTCTGGTTAGCGCCTGTTTCTGCAGGATTAATTAACAAGCTTTACCCTTTCTGTACACTCGTATTCCTTTTAATATATTATTAGACTTTCATTTAAATATTATTATTATTTAATGATTACAATAAGCTTTAGGTAAAAAAATGTGAGATTTTATTAAACACTTAAAATTTATCAACCTATACATTATCAACGTAATTAACTAATTTATTTTTATTAATAAAATCGTCACAAAACGTCAGGTGGTATACGTTAGTGACCACAGTACAGTGGTTCAGGCTGAAGCAGTAAGTAGAAAGAAGTAGTTTCTATGGTAATATTTCATTTCGAATATGATTTTAAATATAAATCTTAGAACATGGAAGTCATGTATGGTTCTCCATACCGATATTTTTTTTTGGCAAACGATAACAGCCGCAAATTCAAACAGAATCAAGTAATGTTTCGCATACCGCCCTAAATTGTAGTGTTCTCATGACCTATTGTTTTTGGTGAAGATCGGTTAAGGGAAAGGGGTAATTTACCAGCAACGTTTTTTTAACAAGGGTATTTTCTATGGCAAACGATAACAGCTGCAAATTGAAACAGAATCAAATAATTTTTGCATACAGCCCTGATTTGTAGAGTACTCAAGACCTATTGTTTTTGGTGAAGATCGGTTAAGGGGAAGGGGTAGTTTACCTGCAGCATTTTTTTATCAAGGGTATTTTCTATGGCAAACGATAACAGCCGAAAATTCAAACAGAATCAAATAATTTTTTGCATACGTCTCTGAATTGTAGAGATCTCAAGACTTTCGATTTTGGTGAAGATCGGTTAAGGGGAAGGGGTAGTTTACCTGCAACCTTTTACGTTTTAACAACAGTAAAGTACTTGAAAATTCATTTAAACTTTTTCAAAGAATGGTAATTGTTAAAAATAAGATAATTTTATTGCCAGGCAATAAAATTATAATTTTTTCATTTTAATGTAGATTATGTATGAGTTAATATACATGTATAAAATAATATATCGTTCGTGGTAGATAAGCATATCTCAGTTATGTAATGTTTACGTTTCCATTTTATAATTATGACTACAGCAATAAAAAGGCAGGGAAGACACACACACACACACACACACACACACACACACACACACACACACACACACAATTCGTGTTATTTCTGGCCTCACTCATGTTTATTTTCTTACATTTGCACGCTTTTTAAATGGTAAGTGCCGAAACCCATACCAACATAACGCGTGCAAACCGAAAAAGAGTCCAGCGTGGATAGCGATTTGCTTCCTGTGGATCGGTGGGCAGTGTAACTGCACGTGTTTACAGAGGAACGATTCATAGACACACTTTTCGTCTTTAGGGAATGAACCCTTTGCAAGATGCTGAGGGTCCATGAGTGACTTCGGATGGCTCCATCTTTTTCGCGTGTTTGTTCTGTGAAACATATACTGTAGATTCGCAGCTTTACTCTAAGCAACGCTCAATAGGAAATGTTGAAAATTTTTGTCCACGGTGTACCCTCATACACACTAAACCTGCTCTGATGTTTTAATTACGGACATCATAATATTAAAACTTTGGAAACTTGAGCACTACTTAATGGAGATCAATCATTAACTTATACAAGCCATTAATTTTATGCATATTTTTTATATATGTGTGTACAACGTTATCGGCAACAAAGAAGTAGTTTTTGTTAAAATTCATTCCCGGGATATTTGGCCGTAGTCCAATGTTTTCTACAAAACCAGACGTTTCGGCAATGCCATCGACTTCTATCATCAGTGAAAATCGAGTGTGATAACGTGAGGTGGTATACGTTAGTGACCACAGTACTGTGGTTAAGGCTGAAGCAGTAAGTAGAAATAAGTAGTGTCTATGGTAATATTTCATTTCGAAAATGATATTAAATATAAATCTTAGAATATGGAAGTCATGTATGGTTCGCCATACCGATTTTTTTTCTATGGCAAACGATAACAGCCGCAAATTCAAACAGAATCAACTACTCTTTTGCATACAGCCCAGAATTGTAGAGTTCTCAAGACCTATTGTTTTAGGTGAAGATCGGTTAAGGGAAAGGGGAAGTTTACCTGCAACATTTTATGTTTTAACAAGGGAATTTTCTATGGCAAACGATAACAGCCGCAAATTCAAACATAATTAAATAATTTTTTGCATGCAGCCCTGATTTATAGGGTACTCAAGACCTATTGTTTTTGGTGTAGATCGTTTTGGGAAAGGGGTAGTTTACCTGCAACATTTTATGTTTTAACAAGGGTATTTTCTATGGGAAACGATAACAGCCGCAAATTCAAACAGAATCAAATAATATTTTGCATTCTGCCCTGATTTGTAGAGTACTCAAGACCTATTGTTTTTGGTGAAGATAGGTTAAGGGAAGGGGTAGTTTACCAGCAAACGTTTTTTATCAAGGGTAATTTTACTTCCATGTTCCTTAAGGAAATGGAAGTATGGTGATGGCAAAAAAAATCGTGTTCGAGATTATTGCAGATTCTGATTGTACTACAATCAAAACATGAATAAAAATTTTTTTTTTGAAAAGTGTCTGTGTGTGTGTCTGTCTGTGTGTCTATAGATTTTTTTTCTATGGCAAACGATAACAGCCGCAAATTCAAACAAAATAAAATAATTTTTTGCATACTGTCCTGATTTGTAGAGTACTCGCGACCTATTGTTTTTGGTGAAGATCGGTTGAGGGAAAGGGGTAGTTTGCCAGCAACGTTTTTTTTATCAAGGGTAATTTTGTTTGTTTGGCAAACGATAACAGCCGCAAATTCAAACAGAATCAAATTATGTTTCGCATACACCCCTGAATTGTAGAGTTCTCATGATCTGTTGATTTTGGTAAACATCGGTTAAGGGGAAGTGGTAGTTTACCGGCAACGTTTTATGTTTTAACAAGGGAATTTTATATGGCAAACGATAACAGCCGCAAATTCAAACAGAATCAAATGATGTTTTGTATACAGCCCTGTGTTGTAGAGTTCTCAATACCTATTGGTGTTGGTGAAGATCGGTTAAGGGAAAGGGGTAGTTTACCAGCAACGTTTTATATTTTAATAGGGGTTTTTCTATGGTAAACGATAAGAGCCGCAAATTCAAACAGAATCAAATACGTTTTTGCATACAGCCCTGTTTTGTTGAGTACTAAAGACCTATTGTGTTTGGTGAAGATCGGTTAAGGGAAATGGGTAGTTTACCGGCCACGTTTTTTGTTTTATCAAGGATATTTTCTATGGCAAACGATAACAGTGGCAAATTCAAACAGAATCACATAATATTTTGCATTCCGGCCTGAATTGTAGAGTTCGCTAGACTGTTAGTTTTGTTGAAGATTGGTTAAGGGAATAGGGTAGTTTACCTGCAACATTTTATGTTTTAACAAGGGTAATTTTTTCTATGACGAACGATAACTGCCGTAAATTCAAAGAGAATCAAATAATGTTTTGCATACAGCCCTGAATTGTAGAGTTCTCAAGACTTATTGGTTTTGGTGAAGATCGGTTAAGGGAAAGGGGTAGTTTACCTGCAACATTCTATGTTTTAACAAGGATAATTTTTTATATGACGAACGATAACTGCCGCAAATTCAAACAGAATCAAATATTTTTTTGCATGGATCCCTGAAATGTAGAGGACTGAAGGTCTTTTGATTTTGGTGAAGATCGGTTTTAAGAGAAAGGGGTAGTTTACCTGCAACGTTTTATGTTTTAACAAGAGTAAAGTACTTAATTTTGATAACTAATGTATCCTATTAAGAAGCTCATAATAATCCACTGTAGAAACGTAGATGAAATATCTATAAATGAAGAGGTTAGATGAACGGGGTGGGGGTAATTTTCTATTAATGAAAATTGTAGTCGTTTGGGGAGGGGAGAATTTCTTATATGTGTACTACGTTATCGGCACCAAAGAAGTATTTCTTTGTTAAAATTCCTTCCCGGGCTGTTTAGCCGTAGTCCAATGTTTTCTCCAAAACCAGACTTTTCGGCAATCCATCGACTGCCATCATCAGTGAAAATCGAGTGTGAAAACGTCAGGTGGTATACGTTAGTGACCACAGTACAGTGGTTCAGGCTGAAGCAGTAAGTAGAAAGAAGTAGTTTGTAACCTCTCTATGCTTTTAGTATTGATTTTGTTTCCTTTTTTTTTTTTTTTTTTTTTTTTTGAAAGAGAGGTTACAAGTTATTTAGAACTAGGCGAGAGCCTAGAAAAGCTAAAATTGGGCTGGGTCCAGTATGATGGGACTTGCAAATGAAACACTGAACTTAAGATAACAACAATTTATTGTTCTTGGCCAGTACAACCTATGAGCTTCTAAAGGCCAGATAAATAAGTCTTTTGATCGTTAAATATAATTTCATTAATATGTGCCTTGGCCAAAAGTTGAACAAGGAATAATAACTATTAACAGCACTAAGTATTGAATAATTATTAATAGTTGAACCATCATTGACTAACAAAATCATGGGATGTTACATAAATAACAAATTGTAGTTATAGAATAATACAATTAAAAAAATTGGCACATAGTTTCGACCTGCAAGTAATCACTTTTTATAACAAGGCATAAATATACAGAAATACACACAGGCATAATCAACATGACAAGTAACAATTATACAAAACAACACACACATATAATTAACATCAACAACGTTTATATTTAAATAACCCATCACATGTTCACCCTGGTCATCAGCGCATATAATAATCTTGTTCAACACCCATAACCCCCTTACTGTTTAATTAATAGGTGACTAAAACCCCCTTCCCAAAACTTCAATTAAAATATCCCAGGAGTGGAGCAGACATGCCCCCAAGTTTTAACAAGGTAAGTGTTAACTGAAGGTTCTCTGTAAGCCATGCGGCCCGCGCACAAATCCCATGCCGATATTTAATAATCAATTAAATCCCATCAATTACTATAATGAAAAGTAGCATCACAAGGTCAACATGGATGTCCGGTTGCCTAACTGCATTTTATGTTTCTTTTTTACCTTCAAAACAAAATATAGAAAAATAGTGGAATTTGACCACCATGAGTATTCATAACTGACATTGATCAATCTTGTGTAGTCTTATGGTTAACTAATTGTTATAGGGAGCAATTACAATTATGGTTACAAAATTTGCTATGGTAAAATACAATCTGTGACAATGGTAAATTTTAAAGTGTGCAAATTATCTAAACAGTAGAACAGAATTTGTAATACAGAATATAAGTCATAAGAGTATTAAGTCAGCTCACAGTGTACAAAACTTGACTACCGGCAGGGTCAGGCATTGGACGGGATCTAGCAAGATCTGACATAGACAGGCTTGCAGTGGACGTCTCCAACGGGAGTCGACCACGGTTTAAAACCACCCCCAGATCATGAATGAATAATAAAATACGTGTCCACATGGAGCAACATCGTTAACATAACCATCCCAACATGCTTACAACAGAAATAGAATGAGATACAACTCTATCTACCGAACTCCCCTCGACCCGGGCGGTGCGTGACCCCGGCCGAGTTTTCACTCTCAGAACGAGATATACATGATAGTAATTGAGGAGGCGTAAGCCTTACAAAATACAATTAAAATATTCCACCCATTGTCCGTAACTAACTGTCCACACTGGAACGTTTCATGAAAGTCTCACCGAGTACTTCGGCCACAAGGTTTAGGTTAAAAATGGTTAAATGTCACCTGGTTTGAAGGGTGCATGTTGAGGGCTCAGTAGTGGGTGTCCAGTCCATCCTTCCGGCTGACACAGCTGACGAAGGTTTTAAGTTACATCGTCGGAGGCAGTTGTTCGGCCATCCTTCCAGAGCGGGGCAGATTCCCGGCTACCTCGGAAACCCTGCACAATTATATCTAGGATTACTCATAAGTTCATGAAACACACACACTACCACATTTACCCACTGACATGGCATGGACTGTCCGGTTTATAAACTCGAAAAATTGCCTAAGTCAAGAATCCCATTGAATGTGGTAAATCACTTCAAAAAATAACTCCATTGAATATGTTAATATAGAATATGTCTACATATAGTCACTACATAATAATGATGATTTTAATTAACCTTTATGCAAAAGTTTTCATGACGCACTTACAGGAATTGGCAACTTTTAACAAGTCCGTGACATATACAGATATCAGAAAATTATTGACTTACGCCCCATCTTAGTTTAGTTAATTTATTAGAAGCATTCCTGGATTAATATAAAACATAATTATATCCTTAACGTTACAATCAATTAACCAGGGTTGAGACAAAGCATACATAAAACAAATTATAACCTGAAACTCGCCATGCGCTAAGGATTGACTGCAATATATATCTCAACGCATCCACTTTAATATTAAATAAAACCAATTTGTTTTTATAAATAATTAAAATACATATTTTAATGGACTTACCGGAGGTCACGTAGCTTTCTACTTATTCATAGAAGAAGCTGGGAGACGAAAACTGTTCAATCCACTCTGCCAGCCGGGGACTAGAATGTGAAGCGCTGATAGCTAAAGTCGTACTGAATAAACCAGCTGTTGAAAACCCGTACGTGCATAGATAGGGCGCGCGCGAGGCGAGCGGGCAAGGGGCAGCAGCATGACAAAGTCCAACTGAACGTCCCAAAGGACAACTTCTTTCTCGTCGACAAATACGTAAATACCTTAATTAATCAAATATAGAGATCGGAACATCGCCGCGTTTTCCAAAACGCGGCACACCCCCACCCCAAAAGGGCAACCCGGTTGCCACACCTTCAGACTCGAGGAAGTACCCTGCAGTGTACTCCCATCCTTATATATCAAACTCAAGTTGTTATCGGTTCTCCCATCAGTCATGGCTCCCAGGAGAACAGATGCTCAGAAGGAAAACGAAAGAGCAGAAGAAGACATGTAACGTGTGAGTGTGTAGCCACCGCAGGCCGACCTGATCAGGGCCAGCCTACGGCAAGAAGAGACAGCGAAGAAAAGACGAAAGAAGGTACGGGAGCTCCCTGAGCACTGGCCCCCCGAGACATGCCCAACTATTTTTGAGAAACCGACACAACCACAACAGGGCGGCAAGCCCTATAGTTACCAGAGGGGAAAGCCCCCAAAACGCCAAACAATAACCGTGTTTCAGAATCACTGAAGAAAAGGGGATCGGGTCTCCATGACCCAATAATCTGGCTTGCATGTATGTGTATACATATCCACAATCCCATACGTGTGTGTGCTCCAAGGGCTTTTTTTTTTTTTTTTTTTTTTTTTTTTTTTTTTTTTTTGGGAGGCTAGGAAAATCAGGAAAAAGGAAAGGGCAAGGATCATTGAAGATCAAGGCCTGGAACAGAAGGTAAGGACATGGCTCTCTCCAGAAAAAGGAAAATTGGAGAGAACCAAGGCTCACGCAGGCAGGGGCGCATCCCTGAAGTAGACGAACACCACTGGGACTGTGGGGAACACCTACCCGCTACCATACATCGACTTCCCCCCCCAGAGCACACACCTCCCCGAATAACCTCCATCCCTACCTAAATGGGGACCGGCAAGGTCCCCCCCTTTTCTATCAGCCCGTCCGCCCGATGTGGCAGGGCTTCAACTTCGAAACGTGAGAGACTATCTCTTTAGACGTATCTCCCGGTTCACCCAACCTAGCCGTCACAGGCGACGTGAACCCCAGGATGCGGTACGGCCCCGACCAGCGGTAGCACAGCTTGGCGGCTCTTTTATCGGCAGCTGAGCTGATCGGGTGGCTCTGGCAGTAGACCAAATCTCCTACCTTAAAGGGATTTGGAATACGCCCCTGATTGTACCGAGTACGGACGCGCTCGTGCGCACGAAGCAAATTCTTCCGGGCCTCTTTCCACCTATCTGCCGTCCTAATGTCCGGATTACTCGGCAGAAGATCGTCTATGTTCCATAAGTTGGCCAAGGGAAGCGTAGGCGAGAAACCAAACATAACTTCAAAAGGAACGGCCTTATGGCTGTCATGCAGGGCCGTATTGAAAGCTAGCTGTAACCACTTAAGGTTCTGGTCCCAGGTGGTCTGTTGTTCCGCATGATAGGCGATGAGTGCGGACCGGAGATTCCTGTTGAATCTCTCCGCGTGGGACGGCTGTGGGTAATAGGGGGAAGTGGTTACATGTTTGATGCCATTGGCGAAGCACATTCGCCGAAAATCGCCTGAAATAAATTGTGGACCATTGTCCGAGACAATGATGGCCGGAAGACCGAAGTGCTGAAATACATGACTCTGGAGCGCGTTTATGGTCAATCGAGCAGTTGCCTGCCGTAAGGGCAGTAGCCAGGCAAACTTCGAAAAAGCATCCACACAGACAAGTAGGTAAGCATTACCTGACTTGCTACGCGGGAAGGGTCCCACGTAGTCGATGAATAGCTTCTCCATCGGTCTGCTCGCCACATCAGATGACAACAGCCCTAACTTTGTGTTTTGGGCAGGCTTGCTTAAGCCACAGAGATGACATGCCTTCACCCGAGTTGCTATGTCCCTGTCCATGCCCTTCCAGATGAAGTTTTTCCTAATACTGGAAATGGTCTTCGAAATTCCCTTATGTCCACCTACCGGGGAATTGTGATAGTAGCTGAAGACCATGGGCACGAGTTTGCTAGGCAGCACTATCTTCGGGGCCCGTCCTTTCTTCTCTCTGCAACACAGGACGCCCCTGGATAAGAAGTAGGGGACCTGCACGTTACCCTCTTTTAGATTTTGGATGATCGGACCCAACTCTTCATCATTTAACTGATGGGGCAACACATCAGTAAAAGCTAAAGGAAAGTCCAGTAGAACAGAACAGGGTTGCTCCGGCTGGGCTTCGCTGGGCTGGGAGAACATACGGGACAAAGCATCTGCAACCACATTTTGAGTTCCCCGAATGTGTTGCACCTTAAATTTAAAGGATGAGATTTTAACCACCCATCGTCCAATCTTACCCAGCTGCCGGGGATGAGCAAGAAGCCAAGAGAGAGCCTGGTTGTCGGTCTCGAGCAGGAACTCAGCGTGTTCCAGAAAACGCCTGAACTTATCTAGAGCGTATACAACAGCCAAACACTCTAGCTCATACACTGAAGACTTCCGTTCTTGTTGGGTCAAAGTTCTAGAAATGAAGGCCACAGGCTGCCTAGCACCATCAACAACTTGGGACAGAACCGCCCCGAGCGCCACCGAACTCGCGTCCGTCTGTAAGATAAACTGTCTCGAGAAGTCTGGCATCCTCAGTACTGGAGGGGAAATAATGGCTTCCTTCAAAGTCTCGAAAGCCTTCTGTTGCTTTTCCCCCCATACAAATTTGGCGCCCTTCTTCCGGAGTTCATTCAGAGGTGCCGCAATCTCCGCCGCGTTTGGGATGAAACGTCGATAGAAATTGACCATCCCCACAAATCTCGCGATGCCTTTGGCATCCTTTGGTGGGGGAAAGTCCCTGATCCCCTGTGTTCGCTCAGGATCCACAGTGACACCTCTATGGGAAATCAGGTGGCCCAGAAAAGAAATTTGTGTCTGGGCAAACTTCACCTTTTCTGGATTGACAGTGAGGCCGGCACCCCTCAACCTGCACATCACCTCTTCAAGATGATCCAAATGTTCCTCGTACCCCTTGCTGTACACCAGCAAGTCATCAAGATAATTAAAAACGTACTTGAACTTGACATCGTGAAAAACGGTGTCAAGCAAACGGGTGAGTGTTTGGGCCCCTACCGCTAGACCCATAGGAACCCTAGTATACTGATAGAGGTTCCACGGAACACAGAATGCCGTGTAGGGCCTACTTTCTTTCGTCAAGGGAATCTGGTGATATGCAGAGTTGAGGTCAATGATGGTAAAATACCTCGCCTCACTGAACCAATCGAACGCGGAATGAAGGTCAGGAAGTGGGACCGAATCTACCTCGATGTTAGCGTTCAGCTTGCGGTAGTCGATGACCATCCTGTGCTTACCTCCAGGCTTGGGCACTAGAAACGCTGGACTGGCATAACTGGACTGAGAAGGTTCAATCACCCCTTGATCTAATAATTCTTGAACCTTCTCCCTCAAGATGCTCATCTTCGGAGGGGCAAACTTATAAGGGTGGGAGCGCACCACCTTGGAGTCCGTTAGGCGGATCCTATACTCCAAGAGATGTGTGAGCCCAAGGGCCGGAGTTAATACAGTGGGGAAACGCTCACACAACTGATCTAAAGCGGACCTCTGGGACTGGGAGAGGTGGTCTCTAGATGTGTCGGGGCACTTAACCTCTTGGATACCTTGCCTGGTCCCCTGATATCCAAGGAAAGGGATCACAACTCCCCGATTAAATTTAAAATAGCATTGGTGCTCTTGGATGTCAATAACGAGACCACTTTTGCAGATGAAATCGGCACCAATAATGCATTCAACTCCCAGAGCAGGAGAAACCAGAAAGCTCCACACCCAAGAAAATCCCTCGATTTTGAACTTGAAAGAAACTACCCGGGAAATGGGCAGAATTTCCTGGGATGCCGTCCAGCACACTACGGAAGACTGTTCCGACCTTTTAATCAAACCCTGTCGTTCAAGGTCCTCGCACACTTTGGATGAAATGATAGATCTTGCTGATCCGGAGTCAACTAATGCTCTGAGTTGACTCTTTTTCAACTCCAACAGCAGGAAGGGGCATACGGAAGTGGGCCTAGAGATGGTTTGGAGGACCTTGATGCCCAAAGACTTGGGACCTACAACTGGCCTGGAGGCGCGTACCTTAGAAGACTCGCGAGAGAGCGGGGAAGATGACCTCCGATTCATCCTCCCCGGGTATTTTAGTTTTTTGATTTGGCTCCCCTCGGGGAAGGTGCAGCACGGCCGCAACCCTCGGGGCAATTCCTACTGATATGCCCCGGCTTACTACAATTATAACAGATCTGACCGACCCGGCCACGGTCATTCCCAAAACCAGCCGCTCGAGATTGGGATTGTCCGGCCCATCGCTCGCCCCCTCTAAACCCCGAATTGTGAGCCATGCCCATACCTCTACACTCATCACTTAACTGGACCGCCTGGGACATAACGCACAGCCGCTCCAGGTCCGCAAAACAACGCGGATGTTCCGCGAACACCAAGCGGGATCTCTCTTGGGGCGTCACCCCTTCTAAAATTCTTCCAACGACATCCTTCTCGGGCAACCCTAACCTCAAAACCCGAGCACATTTACGGATATCCTGCACAAAATCCCCCAACGCCTCTCCGTTGGCCTGTGCACGATAGAACCGGCTAAGTTTCAAATGCTCCCGTTGCCGACGGGGTATGAAAGAGTCCAACACCTCCCCATGGAGAGAGTCGATACTGCCACCACGACGCAGAGTGCGGGTGACCAGCTCAGCCAATGAACCCCGGCAATATGGATATATAACAGACAAGAGGACATCCTCGGACAGCCCCGGAAACTCCGCCAACTGCAGGACGATGTCCAGGAAAACCAACAATTTGCCCACATCTTGTCCATCTACCACCGGAAGTCTCTGGAGAATGCCGGAAATAGGGTTGGGTAGTTTCTGGTAACCTACCCCCGCCAGAATCACAATTCAAAACCCACAACAACAAACATAATTCCCACGAAACACCTAACACAAAAACAGGACTTACAACACATATTAACAAGAATCGGAAAAACTCAAGTACTGTCCTTCCTTTGAGTAGACCCCCGGGCTCCTAGCGCTGCGAAAACCTGCCCCGCTCCAGAACTAACTCTCCGTCAGTCGCCAGACTCAAGAAGAAACAACATCAGACACTAACACCAACATACAATCCACACCACCTAACACTAACCACAATATACAACATTTCGACTACAACATTGTCACCATTACAATCGGACGACACCGACTTCCAGTCGGGCCATACCGCATCCCACTAACCGCACGCGCAATTACTTTCAAAAATTAAAAACGGGAACCCATCCCCCACGCGCTCTCCGGCAATGTCCAATTTCAAAACAACAACCCAACTACAACACGTGCCCATGGCGGCCTCAGATTTACAATTCAAAACATTTAACAATAATTCATAAAAAAATATATATGCTTCTACATTTCATGTTAACTATTAAGTGCCATTTTATTTGCCAGCCTATCTCCAAGTTTGCAAGCCCCATCACACCAACGGACCCAAGGGTTCAGGCCTAGAATGAACCACGCTCTGCTACCATTTGTAACCTCTCTATGCTTTTAGTATTGATTTTGTTTCCTTTTTTTTTTTTTTTTGAAAGAGAGGTTACAAGTTATTTAGAACTAGGCGAGAGCCTAGAAAAGCTAAAATTGGGCTGGGTCCAGTATGATGGGACTTGCAAATGAAACACTGAACTTAAGATAACAACAATTTATTGTTCTTGGCCAGTACAACCTATGAGCTTCTAAAGGCCAGATAAGTAAGTCTTTTGATCGTTAAATATAATTTCATTAATATGTGCCTTGCCCAAAAGTTGAACAAGGAATAATAACTATTAACAGCACTAAGTATTGAATAATTATTAATAGTTGAACCATCATTGACTAACAAAATCATGGGATGTTACATAAATAACAAATTGTAGTTATAGAATAATACAATTAAAAAAATTGGCACATAGTTTCGACCTGCAAGTAATCACTTTTTATAACAAGGCATAAATATACAGAAATACACACAGGCATAATCAACATGACAAGTAACAATTATACAAAACAACACACACATATAATTAACATCAACAACGTTTATATTTAAATAACCCATCACATGTTCACCCTGGTCATCAGCGCATATAATAATCTTGTTCAACACCCATAACCCTCTTACTGTTTAATTAATAGGTGACTAAAACCCCCTTCCCAAAACTTCAATTAAAATATCCCAGGAGTGGAGCAGACATGCCCCCAAGTTTTAACAAGATAAGTGTTAACTGAAGGTTCTCTGTAAGCCATGCGGCCCGCGCACAAATCCCATGCCGATATTTAATAATAAATTAAATCCCATCAATTACTATAATGAAAAGTAGCATCACAAGGTCAACATGGATGTCCGGTTGCCTAACTGCATTTTATGTTTCTTTTTTACCTTCAAAACAAAATATAGAAAAATAGTGGAATTTGACCACCATGAGTATTCATAACTGACATTGATCAATCTTGTGTAGTCTTATGGTTAACTAATTGTTATAGGGAGCAATTACAATTATGGTTACAAAATTTGCTATGGTAAAATACAATCTGTGACAATGGTAAATTTTAAAGTGTGCAAATTATCTAAACAGTAGAACAGAATTTGTAATACAGAATATAAGTCATAAGAGTATTAAGTCAGCTCACAGTGTACAAAACTTGACTACCGGCAGGGTCAGGCATTGGACGGGATCTAGCAAGATCTGACATAGACAGGCTTGCAGTGGACGTCTCCAACGGGAGTCGACCACGGTTTAAAACCACCCCCAGATCATGAATGAATAATAAAATACGTGTCCACATGGAGCAACATCGTTAACATAACCATCCCAACATGCTTACAACAGAAATAGAATGAGATACAACTCTATCTACCGAACTCCCCTCGACCCGGGCGGTGCGTGACCCCGGCCGAGTTTTCACTCTCAGAACGAGATATACATGATAGTAATTGAGGAGGCGTAAGCCTTACAAAATACAATTAAAATATTCCACCCATTGTCCGTAACTAACTGTCCACACTGGAACGTTTCATGAAAGTCTCACCGAGTACTTCGGCCACAAGGTTTAGGTTAAAAATGGTTAAATGTCACCTGGTTTGAAGGGTGCATGTTGAGGGCTCAGTAGTGGGTGTCCAGTCCATCCTTCCGGCTGACACAGCTGACGAAGGTTTTAAGTTACATCGTCGGAGGCAGTTGTTCGGCAATCCTTCCAGAGCGGGGCAGATTCCCGGCTACCTCGGAAACCCTGCACAATTATATCTAGGATTACTCATAAGTTCATGAAACACACACACTACCACATTTACCCACTGACATGGCATGGACTGTCCGGTTTATAAACTCGAAAAATTGCCTAAGTCAAGAATCCCATTGAATGTGGTAAATCACTTCAAAAAATAACTCCATTGAATATGTTAATATAGAATATGTCTACATATAGTCACTACATAATAATGATGATTTTAATTAACCTTTATGCAAAAGTTTTCATGACGCACTTACAGGAATTGGCAACTTTTAACAAGTCCGTGACATCTACAGATATCAGAAAATTACTGACTTACGCCCCATCTTAGTTTAGTTAATTTATTAGTAGCATTCCTGGATTAATATAAAACATAATTATATCCTTAACGTTACAATCAATTAACCAGGGTTGAGACAAAGCATACATAAAACAAATTATAACCTGAAACTCGCCATGCGCTAAGGATTGACTGCAATATATATCTCAACGCATCCACTTTAATATTAAATAAAACCAATTTGTTTTTATAAATAATTAAAATACATATTTTAATGGACTTACCGGAGGTCACGTAGCTTTCTACTTATTCATAGAAGAAGCTGGGAGACGAAAACTGTTCAATCCACTCTGCCAGCCGGGGACTAGAATGTGAAGCGCTGATAGCTAAAGTCGTACTGAATAAACCAGCTGTTGAAAACCCGTACGTGCATAGATAGGGCGCGCGCGAGGCGAGCGGGCAAGGGGCAGCAGCATGACAAAGTCCAACTGAACGTCCCAAAGGACAACTTCTTTCTCGTCGACAAATACGTAAATACCTTAATTAATCAAATATAGAGATCGGAACATCGCCGCGTTTTCCAAAACGCGGCACAAGTTTCTATGGTAATATTTCATTTCGAATATGATTTTAAATATAAATCTTAGAACATGGAAGTCATGTATGGTTCTCCATACCGATATTTTTTTTTGGCAAACGATAACAGCCGCAAATTCAAACAGAATCAAGTAATGTTTCGCATACCACCTTAAATTTTAGAGTTCTCATGACCTATTGTTTTTGGTGAAGATCGGTTAAGGGAAAGGGGTAATTTACCTGCAACGTTTTTTTAACAAGGGTATTTTCTATGGCAAACGATAACAGCTGCAAATTGAAACAGAATCAAATAATTTTTTGCATACGTCTCTGAATTGTAGAGATCTCAAGACTTTCGATTTTGGTGAAGATTGGTTAATGGGAAGGGGTAGTTTACCTGCAACCTTTTACGTTTTAACAACAGTAAAGTATTTGAAAATTCATTTAAACTTTTTCAAAGAATGGTAATTGTTAAAAATAAAATAATTTTATTGCCAGGCAATAAAATTATAATTTTTTCATTTTAATGTAGATTATGTATGAGTTAATATACATGTATAAAATAATATATCGTTCGTGGCAGATAAGCATATCTCAGTTATGTAATGTTTACGTTTCCATTTTATAATTATGACTACAGCAATAAAAAGGCAGGGAAGACACACACACACACACACACACACACACACACACACACACACACACACACACACACACACACACACACACACACACACACACACACACACACACACACACACACACAATTCGTGTTATTTCTGCCTCACTCATGTTTATTTTTTTACATTTGAACGCTTTTTAAATGGTAAGTGCCGAAACCCATACCAACATAACGCGTGCAAACCGAAAAAGAGTCCAGCGTGGATAACGATTTGCTTCCTGTGGATCGCTGGGCAGTGTAACTGCACGTGTTTGCAGAGGAACGATTCATAGACACACTTTTCGTCTTTAGGGAATGAACCCTCTGCAAGATACTGAGGGTCCATGAGAGACTTCGGATGGCTCCATCTTTTTCGCGTGTTTGTTCTGTGAAACATATACTGTAGATTCGCAGCTTTACTCTAAGCAACGCTCAATAGGAAATGTTGAAAAATTTTGTCCACGGTGTACACTCATACACACTAAACCTGCTCTGATGTTTTAATTACTGACATCATAATATTAAAACTTTGGAAACTTGAGCACTACTTAATGGAGATCAATCATTAACTTATACAAGCCATTAATTTTATGCATATTTTTTATATATGTGTGTACAACGTTATCGGCAACAAAGAAGTAGTTTTTGTTAAAATTCATTCCCGGGATATTTGGCCGTAGTCCAATGTTTTCTACAAAACCAGACGTTTCGGCAATGCCATCGACTTCCATCATCAGTGAAAATCGAGTGCGATAACGTGAGGTGGTATACGTTAGTGACCACAGTACTGTGGTTAAGGCTGAAGCAGTAAGTAGAAAGAAGTAGTTTCTATGGTAATATTTCATTTCGAAAATGATATTAAATATAAATCTTAGAATATGGAAGTCATGTATGGTTCTCCATACCGATTTTTTTCTATGGCAAACGATAACAGCCGCAAATTCAAACAAAATCAACTACTCTTTTGCATACAGCCCAGAATTGTAGAGTTCTCAAGACCTATTGTTTTGGTGAAGATCGGTTAAGGGAAAGGGGTAGTTTAGCTGCAACATTTTATGTTTTAACAAGTGAATTTTCTATGGCAACGATAACAGCCGCAAATTCAAACATAATTAAATAATTTTTTGCATGCAGCCCTGATTTATAGGGTACTCAAGACCTATTGTTTTTGGTGTAGATCGTTTTGGGAAAGGGGTAGTTTACCGGCAACATTTTATGTTTTAACAAGGGTATTTTCTATGGGAAACGATAACAGCCGCAAATTCAAACAGAATCAAATAATATTTTGCATACTGCCCTGATTTGTAGAGTACTCAAGACCTATTGTTTTTGGTGAAGATCGGTTAAGGGAAAGGGGTAGTTTACCTGCAACGGTTTTTTATCAAGGGTAATTTTACTTCCATGTTCCTTAAGGAAATAGAAGTATGGTGATGGTTTACTTCCATGTTCCTTAAGGAAATGGAAGTATGGTGATGAAAAAAAAATCGTGTTCGAGATTATTGCAGATTCTGATTGTACTACAATCAAAACATGAAAAAAAGTCGTTTTTCGAAAAGTGTCTGTGTGTGTGTCTGTCTGTGTGTCTGTAGATTTTTTTTCTATGGCAAACGATAACAGCCGCAAATTCAAACAGAATCAAATAATTTTTTGCATACAGTCCTGATTTGTAGAGTACTCGCGACCTGTTGTTTTTGGTGAAGATCGGTTGAGGGAAAGGGATAGTTTGCCGGCAACGGTTTTTTTTTATCAAGGGTAATTTTGTTGGTTTGGCAAACGATAACAACCGCAAATTCAAACAGAATAAAATTATGTTTCGCATACAGCCCTGAAGTGTAGAGTTCTCAAGATCTGTTGATTCTGGTAAAGATCGGTTAAGGGGAAGGGGTAGTTTACCTGCAACGTTTTGTGTTTTAACAAAGGTATTTCCTATGGCAAACGATAACAGCCGCAAATTCAAACATAATCAAATAATCTTTTGCATATAGCCCTGAGTTGTAGAGATCTCAAGACTTTCGATTTTGGTGAAGATCGGTTATGGGGAAGGGGTAGTTTACCTGCAACCTTTTACGTTTTAACAACAGTAAAGTACTTGAAAATTCATTTAAACTTTTTCAAAGAATGGTAATTGTTAAATATAAAATAATTTTATTGCCAGGCAATAAAATTATAAATTTTTCATTTTAATGTAGATTATGTATGAGTTAATATACATGCATAAAATAATATATCGTTCGTGGCAGGTAAGCATATCTCAGTTATGTAATGTTTACGTTTCCATTTTATTATTATGACTACAGCAATAAAAAGGCAGGGAACACACACACACACACACACACACAATTCGTGTTATTTCTGGCCTCACTCATGTTTATTTTCTTACATTTGCAAGCTTTTTAAATGGTAAGTGCCGAAACCCATACCAACATAACGCGTGCAAACCGAAAAAGAGTCCAGCGTGAATAGCGATTTGGTTCCTGTCGATCGCTGGGCAGTGTAACTGCACGTGTTTACAGAGGAACGATTCATAGACACACTTTTCGTCTTTAGGGAATGAACCCTCTGCAAAATGCTGAGGGTCCATGAGTGACTTCGAATGGCTCCATCTTTTTCGCGTGTTTGTTCTGTGAAACATACACTGCAGATTCGCAGTTTTACTCTAAGGAACGCTCAATAGGAAATGTTGAAAATTTTTGTCCACGGTGTACCCTCATACACACTAAACCTGCTCTGATGTTTTAATTACGGTCATCATAATATTAAAACTTTGGAAACTTGAGCACTACTTAATGGAGATCAATCATTAACTTATACAAGCCATTAATTTTATGCATATTTTTTATATATGTTTGTACAACGTTATCGGCAACAAAGAAGTAGTTTTTGTTAAAATTCATTCCCGGGATATTTGGCCGTAGTCCAATGTTTTCTACAAAACCAGACGTTCCGGCAATGCCATCGACTTCCATCATCAGTGAAAATCGAGTGCGATAACGTGAGGTGGTATACGTTAGTGACCACAGTACTATGGTTAAGGCTGAAGCTGTAAGTAGAAATAAGTAGTTTCTATGGTAATATTTCATTTCGAAAATGATATTAAATATAAATCTTAGAATATGGAAGGCATGTATGGTTCTGCATACCGATTTTTTACTATGGCAAACGATAACAGCCGCAAATTCAAACAGAATCAACTACTCTTTTGCATACAGCCCAGAATTGTAGAGTTCTTAAGACCTATTGTTTTTGGTGAAGATCGGTTAAGGGAAAGGGGTAGTTTACCAGCAACATTTTATGTTTTAACAAGGTAATTTCCTATGGCAAATGATAACAGCCGCAAATTCAAACATAATTAAATAATTTTTTGCATGCAGCCCTGATTTATAGGGTACTCAAGACCTATTGTTTTTGGTGTAGATCGTTTTGGGAAAGGGGTAGTTTACCTGCAACATTTTATGTTTTAACAAGGGTATTTTCTATGGGAAACGATAACAGCCGCAAATTCAAACAGAATCAAATAATATTTTGCATACTGCCCTGATTTGTAGAGTACTCAAGACCTATTGTTTTTGGTGAAGATCGGTTAAGGGAAAGGGGTAGTTTACCAGCAAACGTTTTTTATCGAGGGTAATTTTACTTCCATGTTCCTTAAGGAAATGGATGTATGGTGATGGTTTACTTCCATGTTCCTTAAGGAAATGGAAGAATGGTGATGGCAAAAAAAATCGTGTTCGAGATTATTGCAGATTCTGATTGTACTACAATCAAAACATGAAAAAAGTCGTTTTTTGTAAAGTGTCTGTGTGTGTGTCTGTCTGTGTGTCTGTAGATTTTTTTTTTGGCAAACGATAACAGCCGCAAATTCAAACAGAATGAAATAATTTTTTGCATACAGCCCTGATTTGTAGAGTACTCGCGACCTATTGTTTTTGGTGAAGATCGGTTGAGGGAAAGGGTAGTTTGCCTGCAACGGTTTTTTTATCAAGGGTAATTTTGTTTGTTTGGCAAACGATAACAGCCGCAAATTCAAACAGAATCAAGTTATGTTTCGCATACACCCCTGAATAGTAGAGTTCTCAAGATCTGTTGATTTTGGTAAAGATCGGTTAAGGGGAAGGGGTAGTTTACCGGCAACGTTTTATGTTTTAACAGGGTATTTTCTATGGCAAACGATAACAGCCGCAAATTCAAACAGAATCAAATGATGTTTTGTATACAGCCCTGTATTGTAGAGTTCTCAATACCTATTGGTGTTGGTGAAGATCGGTTAAGGGAAAGGGGTAGTTTACCAGCAACGTTTTATGTTTTAATAGGGGTTTTTCTATGGTAAACAATAAGAGCCGCAAATTCAAACAGAATCAAATACGTTTTTGCATACAGCCCTGTTTTGTTGAGTACTAAAGACCTATTGTTTTTGGTGAAGATCGGTTAAGGGAAAGGGGTAGTTTACGGGCCACGTTTTTTGTTTTATCAAGGGTATTTTCTATAGCAAACGATAACAGTGGCAAATTCAAACAGAATCATATAATATTTTGCATACAGCCCTGAATTGTAGAGTTCTCAAGACTTGTTGGTGTTGGTGAAGATCGGTTAAGGGAAAGGGTTAGTTTACCAGCAACGTTTTATGTTTTAAGGGTAATTTTTTGTTATGACGAACGATAACTGCCATACATTAAAACAGAATCAACTACTCTTCTGCATACGTTTTTGAATTATACAGAACTCAAGGTCTGTAGATTTTGTTGAAGATCGGTTAAGGGAAAGGGGTAGTTTACCTGCAACATTTTATGTTTTAACAAGGGTAATTTTTTCTATGACGAAAGATAACTGCCGTAAATTCAAAGAGAATCAAATAATGTTTTGCATACAGCCCTGATTTGTAGAGTTCTCAGAGACCTGTTGTTTTTTGGTGAAGATCGGTTAAGGGAAAGGGGTATTTTACTGAAAACGTTTTATGTTTTAACAAGGGTATTTTCTATGGCAAACGATAACAGCCGCAAATTCAAACAGAATCAAATGATGTTTTGTATACAGCCCTGTATTGTAGAGTTCTCCATACCTATTGGTGTTGGTGAAGATCGGTTAAGGGAAAGGGGTAGTTTACCAGCAACGTTTTATGTTTTAATAGGGTTTTTTCTATGGTAAACGATAAGAGCCGCAAATTCAAACAGAATCAAATACGTTTTTGCATACAGCCCTGTTTTGTTGAGTACTAAAGACCTATTGTTTTTGGTGAAGATCGGTTAAGGGAAATGGGTAGTTTACCGGCCACTTTCTTTGTTTTATCAAGGGTATTTTCTATGGCAAACGATAACAGTGTCAAATTCAAACAGAATCATATAATATTTTGCATACAGCCCTGAATTGTAGAGTTTTCTAGACCTGTTAGTTTTGTTGAAGATCGGTTAAGGGAATAGGGTAGTTTACCTGCAACATTTTATGTTTTAACAAGGGTAATTTTTGTTATGACGAACGATAACTGCCGTACATTAAAACAGAATCAACTACTCTTCTGCATACGTTTTTGAATTATACAGAACTCAAGGTCTGTAGATTTTGTTGATGATCGGTTAAGGGAAAGGGGTAGTTTACCGGCAACGTTATATGTTTTAACAAGGGTAATTTTTTCTATGACGAACGATAACTGCCGTAAATTCGAAGAGAATCAAATAATGTTTTGCATACAGCCCTGAATTTTAGAGTTCTCAGAGACCTGTTGTTTTTGGTGAAGATCGGTTAATTTAATAGGGTAGTTTACCACCACGTTTTATGTTTTAACAAGGGTGTTTTCTATGGCAAACGATAAGAGCAGCAAATTCAAACAGAATCAAATAATTGTTTGCATACCAGCCTGAAATGTAGAGTACTCAAGACCTTTCGTTTTTGGTGAAGATCGGTTAAGGGAAAGGGGTAGTTTACTGAAAACGTTTTATGTTTTAACAAGGGTATTTTCTATAGCAAACGATAACAGCCGCAAATTCAAACAGAATCAAATGATTATTTGCATACAGCCCTAAATTCTAGAGTTCTCAAGACTTTTTGGTTTTGGTGAAGATCGGTTAAGGGAAAGGGGTAGTTTACCAGCAACATTTTATGTTTTAACAAGGATAATTTTTTATATGACGAACGATAACTGCCGCAAATTCAAACAGAATCAAATATGTTTTTGCATGCATCCCTGAATTGTAGAGGACTGAAGGTCTTTTGATTTTGGTGAAGTTCGGTTAAGAGAAAGGGGTAGTTTACCAGCAACGTTTTATGTTTTAACAAGAGTAAAGTACTTAATTTTGATAAATAATGTATCCTAATAAGAAGCTCATAATAATCTACTGTAGAAACGTAGATGAAATATCTATAAATGAAGAGGTTAGGTGAACAGGGTGGGGGTAATTTTCTATTAATGAAAATTATAGTCGATTGGGGAGGGGAGAATTTCTTATATGCGTACTACGTTATCGCACCAAAGAAGTATTTCTTTGTTAAAATTCCTTCCCGGGCTGTTTAGCCGTAGTCCAATGTCTTCTGCAAAACCAGACTTTTCGACAATCCATCGACTGCCATCATCAGTGAAAATCGAGTGTGAAAACGTCAGGTGGTATACGTTAGTGACCACAGTACCGTGGTTCAGGCTGAAGCAGTAAGTAGAAAAGTACTTTCTATGGTAATATTTCATTTCGAATATGATTTTAAATATAAATGTTAGAACATGGAAGTCATGTATGGTTTTCCGTACCGATATTTTTTTTTGGGAAACGATAACAGCCGCAAATTCAAACAGAATCAAGTAATGTTTCGCATACAGCCCTAAATCGTAGAGTTCTAATGACCTATTGTTTTTGGTGAAGATCGGTTAAGGGAAAGGGGTAATTTACCTGCAACGTTTTTTTAACAAGGGTATTTTCTATGGCAATCGATAACAGCTGCAAATTGAAACAGGATCAAATAATTTTTTGCATACAGCCTTGATTTGTTGATTTCTCAAGACCTATTGTTTTTGGTGAAGATCGCTTAAGGGGAAGGGGTAGTTTACCGGCAGCGTTTTTTTATCAAGGGTATTTTCTATGGCAAACGATAACAGCCGCAAATTCAAACAGAATCAAATAATTTTTTGCATACGTCTCTGAATTGTAGAGATCTCAAGACTTTCGATTTTGGAGAAGATCGGTTAAGGGGAAGGGGTAGTTTACCTGCAACCTTTTACGTTTTAACAACAGTAAAGTACTTGAAAATTCATTTAAACTTTTTCAAAGAATGGTAATTGTTAAAAATAAAATAATTTTGTTGCCAGGCAATAAAATTATAATTTTTTCATTTTAATGTAAATTATGTATGAGTTAATATACATGTATAAAATAATATATCGTTCGTGGCAGGTAAGCATATCTCAGTTATGTAATGTTTACGTTTCCATTTTATTATTATGACTACAGCAATAAAAAGGCAGGGAAGACACACACACACACACACACACACACACACACACACACAATTCGTGTTATTTCTGGCCTCACTCATGTTTATTTTCTTACATTTGCACGCTTTTTAAATGGTAAGTGCCGAAACCCATACCAACATAACGCGTGCAAACCGAAAAAGAGTCCAGCGTGGATAGCGATTTGCTTCCTGTGGATCGCTGGGCAGTGTAACTGCACGTGTTTACAGAGGAACGATTCATAGACACACTTTTCGTCTTTAGGGGATGAACCCTCTGCAAGATGCTGAGGGTCCATGAGTGACTTCGAATGGCCCCAATTTTCCTCGTGTTTGTTCTGCGAAACATACACTGTAGATTCGCAGTTTTACTCTAAGGAACGCTCAATAGGAAATGTTGAAAATTTTTGTCCACGGTGTACCCTCATACACACTAAACCTGCTCTGATGTTTTAATAACGGACATCATAATATTAAAACTTTGGAAACTTGAGCACTACTTAATGGAGATCAATCATTAACTTATACAAGCCATTAATTTTATGCATATTTTTTATATATGTGTGTACAACGTTATCGGCAACAAAGAAGTAGTTTTTGTTAAAATTCATTCCCGGGATATTTGGCCGTAGTCCAATGTTTTCTACAAAACCAGACGTTCCGGCAATGCCATCGACTTCCATCATCAGTGAAAATCGAGAGCGTGAGGTGGTATACGTTAGTGACCACAGTACTGTGGTTAAGGCTGAAGCAGTAAGTAGAAATAAGTAGTTTCTATGTTAATATTTCATTTCGAAAATGATATTAAATATAAATCTTAGAATATGGAAGGCATGTATGGTTCTGCATACCGATTTTTTTACTATGGCAAACGATAACAGCCGCAAATTAAAACAGAATCAACTACTCTTTTGCATACCGCCCAGAATTGTAGAGTTCTTAAGACCTATTGTTTTTGGTGAAGATCGGTTAAGGGAAAGGGGTAGTTTACCAGCAACATTTTTGTTTTAACAAGGGAAATTCCTATGGCAAATGATAACAGCCGCAAATTCAAACATAATTAAATAATTTTTTGCATGCAGCCCTGATTTATAGGGTACTCAAGACCTATTGTTTTTGGTGTAGATCGTTTTGGGAAAGGGGTAGTTTACCTGCAACATTTTATGTTTTAACAAGGGTATTTTCTATGGGAAACGATAACAGCCGCAAATTCAAACAGAATCAAATAATATTTTGCATACTGCCCTGATTTGTAGAGTACTCAAGACCTATTGTTTTTGGTGAAGATCGGTTAAGGGAAAGGGGTAGTTTACCAGCAAACGTTTTTTATCGAGGGTAATTTTACTTCCATGTTCCTTAAGGAAATGGATGTATGGTGATGGTTTACTTCCATGTTCCTTAAGGAAATGGAAGTATGGTGATGGCAAAAAAAATCGTGTTCGAGATTATTGCAGATTCTGATTGTACTACAATCAAAACATGAAAAAAAGTCGTTTTTCGAAAAGTGTCTGTGTGTGTGTCTGTCTGTGTGTCTGTAGATTTTTTTCTATGGCAAACGATAACAGCCGCAAATTCAAACAGAATGAAATAATTTTTTGCATACAGTCCTGATTTGTAGAGTACTCTCGACCTATTGTTTTTGGTGAAGATCGGTTGAGGGAAAGGGTAGTTTGCCTGCAATGGTTTTTTTTATCAAGGGTAATTTTGTTTGTTTGGCAAACGATAACAGCCGCAAATTCAAACAGAATCAAATGATGTTTTGTATACAGCCCTGTATTGTAGAGTTCTCAATACCTATTGGTGTTGGTGAAGATCGGTTAAGGGAAAGGGGTAGTTTACCAGCAACGTTTTATGTTTTAATAGGGTTTTTTCTATGGTAAACAATAAGAGCCGCAAATTCAAACAGAATCAAATACGCTTTTGCATACAGCCCTGTTTTGTTGAGTACTAAAGACCTATTGTTTTTGGTGAAGATCGGTTAAGGGGAAGGGGTAGTTTACGGGCCACGTTTTTTGTTTTATCAAGGGTATTTTCTATAGCAAACGATAACAGTGGCAAATTCAAACAGAATCATATAATATTTTGCATACAGCCCTGAATTGTAGAGTTCTCAAGACCTGTTGGTGTTGGTGAAGATCGGTTAAGGGAAAGGGTTAGTTTACCAGCAACGTTTTATGTTTTAAGGGTAATTTTTTGTTATGACGAACGATAACTGCCATACATTAAAACAGAATCAACTACTCTTCTGCATACTGTAACGCAACATAGTTGAGGTTCCCCAACGTTACATAAAAGACTGAATGAAATATGGTCAAAGACCATACCCTGACTTAAGGTTGTTCGATAGTTCATATGTTTGAGAAGGACCTCAAGTAAAAAGGAGGCAATGACTAATATTAAATGTGAAAGAGCCAGATCAATGAATGATTGGATGTAATGAAATGTTTGTTTTGTACTGTGACATGTTAAGGTCTACAGAATATTTATATTGTATGTTGAATGTGTTAAAAATGAAATGATGTTGTTTGATAATAATACTTACTCAATAATTATGTTTATATTTTATATTAGATTTGTTTTTATACAGCACAATATAGTTACCAATGTTAGGCACGGTACTAAGTTGTCAGTATTGTATAAAATTGAAAGATACTGTTGTTCTAATTAATGTTTATAAACTGGATCAGGAGTGTGACCAGTGTTTCAAGTCTAACAAGTAGTTCTGACAATTATGTCATAAATTAATAAAGGGTTCCAGAACCAATTGATTAATGTAAAAACAAATAACCACCAGTAAATTAAAATTCATGTAATTAACTATGTAATCAATAATTAATTGTACAGTAGGTCAGGTAAAAAGAAAATTAAGTTAAAAACCAAATAATGTTATAATGGTTGTAAATGAATCTATAGGCCTAAATTCCATATTAGTGAAAGGAAATTAATACCTTTTTAGTAAACCCAGTCCAACGAAACTCTAGTAAAACATTTACTGTTTAATAAGGAAGGTTAGGGGAGAATTTTATGTGATTCAATATTAATCCAAGCATGGAGTATTTTATTGGAAAGGAGTAGTAATATTCTATAATGCCGGCTCAAGGATATATAGAAAACCTGGTTGTTAAGGCAACTGATTTTTAGTAACTTGTTGATTTTGGATAGATGGTACTGATTGTTACAAGCTATTAGGTTGAAATGAACCGATATATTTAAAATATATGAATAAATATAAAGAAAATATATATCCAAATTGAAAAAAAAGCATTTTGCAAAACAATTATACTGGAATGTTAATGAATCATACAAATTAAATAACCCTATAAATTATCAATGAATACAATAAAAAAGAACTGAAAGCGTCTCACCTCATTCACTAAACAATTCCGCTGAATTTGGTATCAAACCAATTCATGCTATAAATTGAAGACCAATAAAGAGTTGAAGCCTGAATTAACGGAAATATTTGGAAATACAGAAGATTCGATTGACGAAATAACCTTCATTGACAGCGGAAGCTGAGATCCTAATTCCAGTTCGTTGGGACCAAGAATTGTGAAGACGCAAAAGAAGACTCGAAGCACCAGAGTTCCCGTGGGATTATCATCATCCATTCATTGAAGACCAGAGCAGTTTTACTGGGTGAAGACGATATAACCTGCATTTTGATCGTAGTTGACAAACATTCACCGCCTAATGAAGCTTTCGCCGCTTGGGTAAAAAAACAAATTATTTTCATATCATTGTATTTTAAGTAAATAATTTTATTCTTTTTGTAAATTGAACAACCTTAATTATGCGTTTTACCTGGCCTTACTAATGGTTCAAAGAACTACACGAACCCTGGTATAAGAATTATTTGTCATTATTTTCAAAGTATATATGTTTTTCTTTATAGAATTCGAATAATTAAGAATCGATACATGTTGGGATAGTCGATTGTATTGTCTTATTGTTTGTCTGAGACAACGTAACAGGTTAAATACCAGAGACAAATAAATAAAGTACATTTGTTGTATGAGATAACGTTTTAATCATTGCAGAGAAAATACTATATGTAATTGGCGTAATAATTTATTAACAGATTGATACAAGCACTCAGAATAACTAACCTATACACACAATTATTTATAATAACAGCGCTCCAAGTTTGCAGCTGGTGAGACGGGAGATTGCTGAACTAACGGGTTTTGCCATACTAAATTTGAATGAAATTTTTATCGTTGAGGGACTAGGGTTGAGACAAAAACCACTTACATTCAGTAAATACTCCATATATATTGCTCATATTAAACAACCACTGAGAATTAAATTAAGTCTACAGAATACTACCATTATAAATTAAGGAATATAATTCTAAGTTTGTGGACTTAATAATCTGTGTTCTGAGGGTTTCACTGGTCACAACCGCAAGGTATATTAGTTAATAACATATTAATTAAACCAGGTAACAGCATTTTGGTTGTTACGTATCGTCACCTACAACGTACTACTTGGCGTTTGTTACACCGGAGTCTCTTATAACTAATTACACTCATAGACAAGATCTCTTTATAATTTGACGTCTCCAGCTGGTATCATACATTATTACATACGTCCTCACATAATTAACAAGCAGTTCGTTACTAAATTGATTACAACAGTGGGGTTTGAATAAGACGGACATTTTCGCTAGCACCGGCACATATTAGTCTCTTTACAAATTGGCACATAACAACGTGGAACTTATTTAAACACGTACTCGACACATTCTATATATTTCATTTTGTTACAAATTGCCGCCTGCAACGTGGGGCTTAAACGAAAACGAGGACGTCCATTTAGTCTTTTTCTTTACAAATTGACGCTCGCAACGTGAGGCATCATCGTCGCATCTTAACACCTAAAAGTCTCTCTTTTTCTTTACAATACGTTTTTGAATTATACAGAACTCAAGGTCTGTAGATTTTGTTGATGATCGGTTAAGGGAAAGGGGTAGTTTACCGGCAAAGTTATATGTTTTAACAAGGGTAATTTTTTCTATGACGAACGATAACTGCCGTAAATTCAAAGAGAATCAAATAATGTTTTGCATACAGCCCTGAATTTTAGAGTTCTCAGTACCTATTGGTGTTGGTGAAGATCGGTTAAGGGAATAGGGTAGTTTACCGGCAACATTGTATGTTTTATCAAGGATAATTTTTTTTATGACGAACGAAAACTGCCGTAATTAAAACAGAATCAACTACTCTTCTGCATACCTTTTTTCAATTATACAGAACTCAAGGTCTGCTTATTTTGTTGAAGATCGTTTAAGGGAAAGGGGTAGTTTACCTTCAACGTTTTATGTTTTAACAAGGGTATTTTTTCTATGACGAACGGTAACTGCCGTAAATTCAAAGAGAATCAAATAAAGTTTTGCATACACCCCTGAATTGTAGAGTTCTCAAGACCTTTTGTTTTTGGTGAAGATCGGTTAAGGGAAAGGGGTAGTTTACCGGCAACGGTTTTTTAGCAAGGGACAGTTTTTTCTATGGTAAACGATAACAGCCGCAAATTCAAACAGAATCAAACGATGTTTTGCATACATCCCTGTATTTTAGAGTGCTCAATAGCTATTGGTGTTGGTGAAGATCGGTTAAGGGAAAGGGGTAGTTTACCAGCAACATTTTATGTTTTAACAAGGGTAATTTTTTATATGACGAACGATAACTGCCATAAATTCAAGCAGAATCAACTATGTTTTTGCATACCTTTTTGAACTAAAGAGAACTCAAGGTCTGTTGATTTTGTTGAAAATCGGTTAAGGGAAGGGGTAGTATATCAGCAACGTTTTATGTTTTAAAAAGGGTAATTTTTTATGACCAACGATAACTGCCGAAAATTTAAAGAGAATCAAATAATTTTTTGCACCCTTTCCTGAGTTGCAGGGAGCTCAAAGTCTACGGAACGATAACTGCCGCACATTCAAACAGAATCAAATATTTTTTTGCATGCGTCCATGAATTGCAGAGGATTGAAGGTCTATTGATTTTGGAGAAGATCGGTTAAGAGAAAGGGGTAGTTTACCAGAAACATTTTATGATTTAACAAGAGTAAAGTACTTAATTTTTATAAATAAAGTATCCTGATAAGAAGCTCATAATAATCCACTGTAGAAACGTAGATGAAATATCTATAAATGAAGAGGTTAAGTGAACGGTGTGGTGGTAATTTTCTATTATTAAAATTTGTAGTCGAAGGTGGAGGGGAGAATTTTTTATATGTGTACTACGTTATCGGCAACAAAGAAGTAGTTTTTTGTTAAAATTGCTTCCCGGGCTGTTTAGCCGTAGTCCAATGTTTTCTGCAAAACCAGATTTTTCGGCAGTGGCATCGACTGCCATCATCAGTGAAAATCGATTGCGAAAACGTGAGGTGGTATACGTTAGTGACCACAGTATTGTGGTTAATGCTGAAGCAATAAGTAGGAAGACGTAGTTTCTGTGGAAATATTTCATTTCGAATATGATTTTAAATATGAATCTTAGAACATGGAAGTCATGTATGGTTCTCCATACCGATATTTTACTTCCATATTCCTTAAGGAAATGGAAGTATGGTGAGTGCAAAAAAAATCGTGTTCGAGATTATTGCAGATTCTGATTGTACTACACTCAAAACATGAAAAAAATTCGTTTTTCGAAAAGTTTCTGTGTGTGTGTCTTTCTGTAGATTTTTTTCTATGGCAAACGATAACAGCCGCAAATTCAAACAGAATCAAATAGGTTTTTGCATACAGCCATGATTTCTTGAATACTAAAGATTTATTGTTTTTGGTGAAGATCGTTTAAGGGAAAGGGGTAGTTTACCTGCCACGTTTTTTGTTTTATCAAGGGTATTTTGTATGGCAAACGATAACAGCCGAAAATTCAAACAGAATCATAATATTATCATACAGCCCTGAATTTTAGAGTTCACAAGACCTGTTGGTTTTGGTGAAGAACGGTTAAGGGGTAGTGTACCTGCAACGGTTTTTTATCAAGGGTAATTTTTCTATGGTAAACGATAACAGCCGCAAATTCAAACAGAATCAAATGATGTTTTGTATACAGCCCTGTATTATAGAGTTCTCAATACCTATTGGTGTTGGTGAAGATCGGTTAAGGGAAAGGGGTAGTTTACCAGCAACGTTTTATGTTTTAAAAGGGTATTTTCTATGGTAAACGATAAGAGCCGCAAATTCAAACAGAATCAAATACGTTTTTGCATACAGCCCTGATTTCTTGAATACTAAAGATCTATTGTTTTTGGTGAAGATCGTTTAAGGGAAAGGGGTAGTTTACCTGCCACGTTTTTTGTTTTATCAAGGGTATTTTGTATGGCAAACGATAACAGCCGCAAATTCAAACAGAATCATATAATATTTTGCATACAGCCCTGAATTGTAGGTTTCTCAAGATCTATCGTTTTTGGTGATGATCGGTTAAGGGAAATGGGTAGTTTACCGGCAACGGTTTTTTATCAAAAGTAATTTTTTTCTACGGTAAACGATAACAGCCGCAATTTCAAACAGAATCAAATGATGTTTTGCATACAGCCCTGTATTATAGAGTTCTCAATACCTGTTGGTGTTGGTGAAGATCGGTTAAGGGAAAGGGGTAGTTTGCCTGCAACATTTTATGTTTTAAAAGGGTATTTTTATGGCAAACGATAAGAGCCGCAAATTCAAACAGAATCAAATAAGTTTTGCATACTGCCCTGACTACTTGAGTACTAAAGACCTATTGTTTTTGGTGAAGATCGTTTAAGGGAAAGGGGTAGTTTACCTGCCACGTTTTTTGTTTTATAAAGGGTATTTTGTATGGCAAACGATAACAGCCGCAAATTCAAACAGAATCAAATGATGTTTTGTATACAGCCCTGTATTATAGAGTTCTCAATACCTATTGGTGTTGGTGAAGATCGGTTAAGGGAAAGGGGTAGTTTACCAGCAACGTTTTATGTTTTAAAAGGGTATTTTCTATGGTAAACGACAAGAGCCGTAAATTCAAACAGAATCAAATACGTTTTTGCATACAGCCCTGATTTCTTGAATACTAAAGACCTATTGTTTTTGGTGAATATCGTTTAAGGGAAAGGGGTAGTTTACCTGCCACGTTTTTTGTTTTATAAAGGGTATTTTCTACGGTAAACGATAACAGCCGCAATTTCAAACAGAATCAAATGATGTTTTGCATACAGCCCTGTATTATAGAGTTCTCAATACCTGTTGGTGTTGGTGAAGATCGGTTAAGGGAAAGGGGTAGTTTACCAGCAACATTTTATGTTTTAAAAGGGCATTTTTATGGCAAACGATAAGAGCCGCAAATTCAAACAGAATCAAATAGGTTTTTGCATACTGCCCTGACTACTTGAGTACTAAAGACCTATTGTTTTTGGTGAAGATCGTTTAAGGGAAAGGGGTAGTTTACCTGCCACGTTTTTTGTTTTATCAAGGGTATTTTGTATGGCAAACGATAACAGCCGCAAATTCAAACAGAATCAAATGATGTTTCGCATACAGCCCTGTATTGTAGAGTTCTCAGTACCTATTGGTGTTGGTGAAGATCGGTTAAGGGAATAGGGTATTTTATCGGCAACATTGTATGTTTTATCAAGGGTAATTTTTTTTATGACGAACGAAAACTGCCGATATTAAAACAGAATCAATTACTCTTCTGCATACCTTTTTGAATTATACAGAACTCAAGGTCTGTTGATTTTGTTGGAGATCGTTTAAGTGAATGGGGTAGTTTACCTTCAACGTTTTATGTTTTAACAAGGGTATTTTTTCTATGACGAACGATAACTGTCGTATATTCAAAGAGAATCAAATAATGTTTTGCATACAGCCCTGAATTGTAGAGTTCTCAAGACCTTTTGTTTTTGGTGAAGATCGGTTATGGGAAAGGGGTAGTTTACCAGCAACATTTTATGTTTTAACAAGGGTAATTTTTTATATGACGAACGATAACTGCCGTAAATTCAAGCAGAATCAACTATGTTTTTGCATACTTTTTTGAACTAAAGAGAACTCAAGGTCTGTTGATTTTGTTGAAAATCGGTTAAGGGAAGGGGTAGTATATCAGCAACGTTTTATGTTTTAAAAAGGGTAATTTTTTATGACCAACGATAACTGCCGAAAATTTAAAGAGAATCAAATAATTTTTTGCACCCTTTCCTGAGTTGCAGTGAGCTCAAAGTCTACGGAACGATAACTGCCGCACATTCAAAAGGAATCAAATATTTTTTTGCCTGCGTCCATGAATTGCAGAGGATTGAAGGTCTATTGATTTTGGAGAAGATCGGTTAAGAGAAAGGGGTAGTTTACCAGAAACATTTTATGATTTAACAAGAGTAAAGTACTTAATTTTTATAAATAAAGTATCCTGATAAGAAGCTCATAATAATCCACTGTAGAAACGTAGATGAAATATCTATAAATGAAGAGGTTAAGTGAACGGTGTGGGGGTAATTTTCTATTATTAAAATTTGTAGTCGAAGGTGGAGGGGAGAATTTTTTATATGTGTACTACGTTATCGGCAACAAAGAAGTAGTTTTTGTTAAAATTGCTTCCCGGGCTGTTTAGCCGTAGTCCAATGTTTTCTGCAAAACCAGACTTTTCGGCAGTGGCATCGACTGCCATCATCAGTGAAAATCGATTGCGAAAACGTGAGGTGGTATACGTTAGTGACCACAGTATTGTGGTTAATGCTGAAGCAATAAGTAGGAAGACGTAGTTTCTATGGAAATATTTCATTTCGAATATGATTTTAAATATGAATCTTAGAACATGGAAGTTATGTATGGTTCTCCATACCGATATTTTACTTCCATATTCCTTAAGGAAATGGAAGTATGGTGATTGCAAAAAAAATTGTGTTCGAGATTATTGCAGATTCTGATTGTACTACACTCAAAACATGAAAAAAATTCGTTTTCGAAAAGTTTCTGTGTGTGTGTCTTTCTGTAGATTTTTTTCTATGGCAAACGATAACAGCCGCAAATTCAAACAGAATCAAATATGTTTCGCATACAGGCCTGATTTCTAGAGTACTCACGACCTGTTGTTTTTGGTGAAGGTCGGTTGAGGGAAAGGGTTTGTTTACCTGCAATGGCTATTTTTTATCAAGGGTAATTTTGTATATTTGGCAAACGATAACAGATGCAAATTCAAACAGAATCAAATAATGTTTCGTATACAGCACTGATTTATAGAGTACTCACGACCTATTGTTTTTGGTAAAGATCGGTTAAGGGAAAGGGGTAGTTTACCTGCAACGTTTTATGTTTTAACAAGGGTATTTTCTATGGCAAACGATAACAGCCGCAAATTCACACATAATCAAATAATTTGTTGCATACTGCCCTGAATTGTAGAGTTCTCAAGACCTGTTGTTTTTGGTGAAGATCGATTAAGGGAAAGGGGTAGTTTACCAGCAAGGTTTTATATTTTAAAAGGGTATTTTCTATGGCAAACGATAAGAGCCGCAAATTCAAACAGAATCCAATACGTTTTTGCATACAGCCCTGATTTCTTGAATACTAAAGGTTTATTGTTTTTGGTGAAGATCGATTAAGGGAAAGGGGTAGTTTACCAGCCACGTTTTTTGTTTTATCAAGGGTATTTTGTATGGCAAACGATAACAGCCGCAAATTCAAACAGAATCATAATATTATCATACAGCCCTGAATTTTAGAGTTCACAAGACCTGTTGGTTTTGGTGAAGAACGGTTAAGGGGAATTTTACCTGCAACGGTTTTTTATCAAGGGTAATTTTTTTCTATGGTAAACGATAACAGCCGAAAATTCAAACAGAATCAAATGATGTTTTGTATACAGCCCTGTATTATAGAGTTCTCAATACCTATTGGTGTTGGTGAAGATCGGTTAAGGGAAAGGGGTAGTTTACCAGCAAAGTTTTATGTTTTAAAAGGGTATTTTATATGGTAAACGATAAGAGCCGCAAATTCAAACAGAATCAAATACGTTTTTGCATACAGCCCTGATTTCTTGAATACTAAAGATCTATTGTTTTTGGTGAAGATCGTTTAAGGGAAAGGGGTAGTTTACCGGCCACGTGTTTTGTTTTATCAAGGGTATTTTGTATGGCAAACGATAACAGCCGCAAATTCAAACAAAATCATATAATATTTTGCATACAGCCCTGAATTATAGATTTCTCAAGATCTATCGTTTTTGGTGAAGATCGGTTAAGGGAAAGGGGTAGTTTACCTGCAACATTTTATGTTTTAACAAGGGAATTTTCTATGGCAAACGATAACAGCCGCAAATTCAAACATAATTAAATAATTTTTTGCATGCAGCCCTGATTTATAGGGTTCTCAAGATCTGTTGTTTTTGGTGAAGGTCGGTTAATTTAATAGGGTGGTTTACCACAACGTTTTATGTGTTAACAAGGGTGTTTTCTATGGCAAACGATAAGAGCCGCAAATTCAAACAGAATCAAATATTTGTTTGCATACCAGCCTGAAATGTAGAGTACTCAAGACCTATCGTTTTTGGTGAAGATCGGTTAAGGGAAAGGGGTAGTTTACTGAAAACGTTTTATGTTTTAACAAGGGTATTTTATATGGCAAACGATAACAGTCGCAAATTCAAACAGAATCAAATGATGATTTGCATACAGCCCTAAATTCTAGAGTTCTCAAGACTTATTGGTTTTGGTGAAGATCGGTTAAGGGAAAGTGGTAGTTTACCAGCAACATTTTATGTTTTAACAAGGATAATTTTTTATATGACGAACGATAACTGCCGCAAATTCAAACAGAATCAAATATTTTTTTGCATGCATCCCTGAATTGTAGAGGACTGAAGGTCTGTTGATTTTGGTGAAGATCGGTTAAGAGAAAGGGGTAGTTTACCAGCAACGTTTTATGTTTTAACAAGAGTAAAGTACTTAATTTTGATAAATAATGTATCCTAATAAGAAGCTCATAATAATCCACTGTAGAAACGTAGATGAAATATCTATAAATGAAGAGGTTAGGTGAACGGGGTGGGGGTAATTTTCTATTAATGAAAATTATAGTCAATTGGGGAGGGGAGAATTTCTTATATGTGTACTACGTTATCGGCACCAAAGAAGTATTTCTTTGTTAAAATTCCTTCCCGGGCTGTTTAGCCGTAGTCCAATGTTTTCTGCAAAACCAGACTTTTCGGCAATCCATCGACTGCCATCATCAGTGAAAATCGAGTGTGAAAACGTCAGGTGGTATACGTTAGTGACCACAGTACCGTGGTTCAGGCTGAAGCAGTAAGTAGAAAGAAGTAGTTTCTATGGTAATATTTCATTTCGAATATGATTTTAAATATAAATCTTAGAACATGGTAGTCATGTATGGTTCTCCATACCGATATTTTTTTGGCAAACGAGAACAGCCGCAAATTCAAACAGAATCAAGTAATGATTCGCATACAGCCCTACATTGTAGAGTTCTCATGACCTATTGTTTTTGGTGAAGATCGGTTAAGGGAAAGGGGTAATTTACCTGCAACGTTTTTTTAACAACGGTATTTTCTATGGCAAACGATAACAGCTGCAAATTGAAACAGAATCAAATATTTTTTGCACACAGCCCTGATTTGTAGAGTACTCAAGACCTATTTTTTTTGGTGAAGATCGGTTATGAGGAAGGGGTAGTTTACCGGCAGCGTTTTTTTATCAAGGGTATTTTCTATGGCAAACGATAACAGCTGCACATTTAAACAGAATCAAATAATTTTCTGCATACGTCTCTGAATTGTAGAGATCTCAAGACTTTCGATTTTGGTGAAGATCGGTTAAGGGGAAGGGGAAGTTTACCTGCAACCTTTTACGTTTTAACAACAGTAAAGTACTTGAAAATACATTTAAACTTTTTCAAAGGATGGTAATTGTTAAAAATAAAATAATTTTATTGCCAGGCAATAAAATTATAATTTTTTCATTTTGATGTAAATTATGTATGAGTTAATATACATGTATAAAATAATATATCGGTCGTGGCAGGAAAGCATATCTCAGTTATGTAATGTTTACGTTTCCATTTTATTATTATGACTACAGCAATAAAAAGGCAGGGAAGACACACACACACACACATAATTCGTGTTATTTCTGGCCTCACTCATGTTTATATTCTTACATTTGCACGCTTTTAAATGGTAAGTGCCGAAACCCATACCAACATAACGCGTGCAAACCGAAAAAGAGTCCAGCGTGGATAGCGATTTGCTTCCTGTGGATCGCTGGGCAGTGTAACTGCACGTGTTTACAGAGGAACGATTCATAGACACACTTTTCGTCTTTAGGGAATGAAACCTCTGCAATATGCTGCGGGTCCATGAGTGACTTCGGATGGCTCCTTCTTTTTCGGGTGTTTGTTCTGTGAAACATACACCGTAGATTCGCAGCTTTAATCTAAGCAACGCTCAATAGGAAATGTTGAAAATTTTTGTCCACGGTGTACCCTCATAGACACTAAACCTGCTCTGATGTTTTAATTACGGACATCATAATATTAAAACTTTGGAAACTTGAGCACTACTTAATGGAGATCAATCATTAACTTATACAAGCCATTAATTTTATGCATATTTTTTATATATGCGTGTACAACTTTATCGGCAACAAAGAAGTAGTTTGTTAAAATTCATTCCCGGGATATTTGGCCGTAGTCCAATGTTTTCTACAAAACCAGACGTTTCGGCAATGCCATCGACTTCCATCATCAGTGAAAATCGAGTGCGATAACGTGAGGGGGTATTCGTTAGTGACCACAGTACTGTGGTTAAGGCTGAAGCAGTAAGTAGAAAGAAGTAGTTTCTATGGTAATATTTCATTTCGAAAATGATATTAAATATAAATCTTAGAATATGGAAGTCATGTATGGTTCTCCATACCGATTTTTTTCTATGGCAAACGATAACAGCCGCAAATTCAAACAGAATCAACTACTCTTTTGTATACAGCCCAGAATTGTAGAGTTCTCAAGACCTATTGTTTCTGGTGAAGATCGGTTAAGGGAAAGGGGTAGTTTATCTGCAACATTTTATGTTTTAACAAGGGAATTTTCTATGGCAAACGATAACAGCCGCAAATTCAAAGAGAATCAAATAATATTTTGCATACAGCCCTGAATTGTAGAGTTCTCAAGACCTGTTGTTTTTGGTGAAGGTCGGTTAATTTAATAGGGTAGTTTACCACAACGTTTTATGTTTTAACAAGGGTGTTTTCTATGGCAAACGATAACAGCCCCAAATTCAAACAGAATCAAATAATTATTTGCATACCAGCCTGAAATGTAGAGTATTCAAGATCTATCGGTTTTGGTGAAGATCGGTTAAGGGAAAGGGGTAGTTTACTGAAAACGTTTTATGTTTTAACAAGGGTATTTTATATGGCAAACGATAACAGCCGCAAATTCAAACAGAATCAAATGATTATTTGCATACAGCCGTAAATGCTAGAGTTCTCAAGACTTGTTGGTTTTGGTGAAGATCGGTTAAGGGAAAGGGGTAGTTTACCCGCAACATTTTATGTTTTAACAAGGATAATTTTATATATGACGAACGATAACTGCCGCAAATTCAAACAAAATCAAAAATTTTTTGCATGCATCCCTTAATTGTAGAGGACTGAAGGTCTGTTGATTTTGGTGAAGATCGGTTGAGAGAAAGGGGTAGTTTACCTGCAACGTTTTATGTTTTAACAAGAGTAAAGTACTTAATTTTGATAAATAATGTATCCTAATAAGAAGCTCATAATAATCCACTGTAGAAACGTAGATGAAATATCTATAAATGAAGAGGTTAGGTGAACGGGGTGGGGGTAATTTTCTATTAATGAAAATTATAGTCGATTGGGGAGGGGAGAATTTCTTATATGTGTACTACGTTATCGGCACCAAAGAAGTATTTCTTTGTTAAAATTCCTTCCCGGGCTGTTTAGCCGTAGTCCAATGTTTTCTGCAAAACCAGACTTTTCGGCAATCCATCGACTGCCATCATCAGTGAAAATCGAGTGTGAAAACGTCAGGTGGTATACGTTAGTGACCACAGTACCGTGGTTCAGGCTGAAGCAGTAAGTAGAAAGAAGTAGTTTCTATGGTAATATTTCATTTCGAATATGATTTTAAATATAAATCTTAGAACATGGTAGTCATGTATGGTTCTCCATACCGATATTTTTTTGGCAAACGAGAACAGCCGCAAATTCAAACAGAATCAAGTAATGATTCGCATACAGCCCTAAATTGTAGAGTTCTCATGACCTATTGTTTTTGGTGAAGATCGGTTAAGGGAAAGGGGTAATTTACCTGCAACGTTTTTTTAACAACGGTATTTTCTATGGCAAACGATAACAGCTGCAAATTGAAACAGAATCAAATATTTTTTGCACACAGCCCTGATTTGTAGAGTACTCAAGACCTATTGTTTTTGGTGAAGATCGGTTATGAGGAAGGGGTAGTTTACCTGCAGCGTTTTTTTATCAAGGGTATTTTCTATGGCAAACGATAACAGCCGCACATTTAAACAGAATCAAATAATTTTCTGCATACGTCTCTGAATTGTAGAGATCTCAAGACTTTCGATTTTGGTGAAGATCGGTTAAGGGGAAGGGGAAGTTTACCTGCAACCTTTTACGTTTTAACAACAGTAAAGTACTTGAAAATACATTTAAACTTTTTCAAAGGATGGTAATTGTTAAAAATAAAATAATTTTATTGCCAGGCAATAAAATTATAATTTTTTCATTTTCATGTAAATTATGTATGAGTTAATATACATGTATAAAATAATATATCGGTCGTGGCAGGTAAGCATATCTCAGTTATGTAATGTTTACGTTTCCATTTTATTATTATGACTACAGCAATAAAAACGCAGGGAAGACACACACACACACACACACACACACACACACACACACACACACACACACACACACACACACAATTCGTGTTATTTCTGGCCTCACTCATGTTTATTTTCTTACATTTGCACGCTTTTTAAATGGTAAGTGCCGAAACCCATACCAACATAACGCGTGCAAACCGAAAAAGAGTCCAGCGTGGATAGCGATTTGCTTCCTGTGAATCGCTGGGCAGTGTAACTGCACGTGTTTACAGAGGAACGATTCATAGACACACTTTTCGTCTTTAGGGAATGAACCCTCTGCAATATGCTGAGGGTCCATGAATGACTTCGTATGGCTCCTGCTTTTTCGCGGCGTTGTTCTGTGAAACATACACTGTAGATTCGCAGCTTTAATCTAAGCAACGCTCAATAGGAAATGTTGAAAATTTTTGTCCACGGTGTACCCTCATACACACTAAACCTGCTCTGATGTTTTAATTACGGACATGATAATATTAAAACTTTGGAAACTTGAGCACTACTTAATGGAGATCAATCATTAACTTATACAAGCCATTAATTTTATGCATATTATTTATATATGTGTGCACAACGTTATCGGCAACAAAGAAGTATTTTTGTTAAAATTCATTCCCGGGATATTTGGCCGTAGTCCAATTTTTTCTACAAAACCAGACGTTTCGGCAATGCCATCGACTTCCATCATCAGTGAAAGTCGAGTGCGATAACGTGAGGTGGTATACGTTAGTGACCACAGTATTGTGGTTAAGGCTGAAGCAGTAAGTAGAAAGAAGTAGTTTCTATGGTAATATTACATTTCGAAAATGATATTAAATATAAATCTTAGAATATGGAAGTCATGTACCCTTCTCCATACCGATATTTTTCTATGGCAAACGATAACAGCCGCAAATTCAAACAGAATCAACTACTCTTTTGCATACAGCCCAGAATTGTAGAGTTCTCAAGACCTATTGTTTTTGGTGAAGATCGGTTAAAGGAAAGGGGTAATTTACCTGCAACGTTTTTTTAACAAGGGTATTTCCTATGGCAAACGATAACAGCTGCAAATTGAAACAGAATCAAATAATTTTTTGCACTCAGCCCTGATTTGTAGAGTACTCAAGACCTATTGTTTTTGGTGAAGATCGGTTAAGGGGAAGGGGAAGTTTACCTGCAGCGTTTTTTTATCAAGGGTATTTTCTATGGCAAACGATAACAGCCGCACATTGAATCAGAATCAAATAATTTTCTGCATACGTCTCTGAATTGTAGAGATCTCAAGACTTTCGATTTTGGTGAAGATCTGTTAAGGGGAAGGGGTAGTTTACCTGCAACCTTTTACGTTTTAACAACAGTAAAGTACTTGAAAATTCATTTAAACTTTTTCAAAGAATGGTAATTGTTAAAAATAAAATAATTTTATTGCCAGGCAATAAAATTATAATTTTTTCATTTTAATGTAAATTATGTATGAGTTAATATACATGTATAAAATAATATATCGGTCGTGGCAGGTAAGCATATCTCAGTTATGTAATGTTTACGTTTCCATTTTATTATTATGACTACAGTAATAAAAAGGCAGGGAAGACACACACACACACACACACACACACACACACACACAATTCGTGTTATTTCTGGCCTCACTATGTTTATTTTCTTACATTTGCACGCTTTTTAAATGGTAAGTGCCGAAACCCATACCAACATAACGCGTGCAAACCGAAAAAGAGTCCAGCGTGGATAGCGATTTGCTTCCTGTGGATCGCTGGGCAGTGTAACTGCACGTGTTTACAGAGGAACGATTCATAGACACACTTTTCGTCTTTCAGAAACAAATATTTTTTTGCATGCAGTCTCAATTGTAGAGTACTGAAGGTCTGTTGATTTTGGTGAAGATCGGTTAAGAGAAAGGGGTAGTTTACCTGCAACGTTTTATGTTTTAACAAGAGTAAAGTACTTAATTTTGATAACTAATGTATCCTAATAAGAAGCTCATAATAATCCACTGTAGAAACGTAGATGAAATATCTATAAATGAAGAGGTTAGGTGAACGGGGTGGGGGTAATTTTCTATTAATGAAAATTATAGTCGATTGGGGAGGGGAGAATTTCTTATATGTGTACTACGTTATCGGCACCAAAGAAGTATTTCTTTGTTAAAATTCCTTCCCGGGCTGTTTAGCCGTAGTCCAATGTTTTCTGCAAACCAGACTTTTCGGCAATCCATCGACTGCCATCATCAGTGAAAATCGAGTGTGAAAACGTCAGGTGGTATACGTTAGTGACCACAGTACCGTGGTTCAGGCTGAAGCAGTAAGTAGAAAGAAGTAGTTTCTATGGTAATATTTCATTTCGAAAATGATATTAAATATAAATCTTAGAATATGGAAGTTATGTATGGTTCTCCATACCGATTTTTTTCTATGGCAAACGATAACAGCCGCAAATTCAAACAGAATCAACTACTCTTTTGTATACAGCCCAGAATTGTAGAGTTCTCAAGACCTATTTTTTTTGGTGAAGATCGGTTAAGGGAAAGGGGTAGTTTACCTGCAACATTTTATGTTTTAACAAGGGAATTTTCTATGGAAAACGATAACAGCCGAAAATTCAAACATAATTAAATAATTTTTTGCATGCAGCCCTGATTTATAGGGTACTCAAGACCCATTGTTTTTGGTGAAGATCGGTTAAGGGAAAGGGGTAGTTTACTAGCAACCGTTTTTTATCAAGGGTAATTTTACTTCCATGTTCCTTAAGGAAATGGAAGTATGGTGATGGTTTACTTCCATGTTCCTTAAGGAAATGGAAGTATGGTGATGGCAAAAAAAATCGTGTTCGAGATCATTGCAGATTCTGATTGTACTACAATCAAAACATGAAAAAAAGTCGTTTTTCGAAAAGTGTCTGTGTGTCTGTAGATTTTTTTTCTATGGCAAACGATAACAGCCGCAAATTCAAACAGAATCAAATAATGTTTTGCATACAGTCTTGAATTGTAGAGTTCTCAAGACCTGTTGTTTTTGGTAAAGGTCGGTTAAGGGAAAGGGGTAGTTTACCAGCAAAGTTTTATGTTTTAACAAGGGTAATTTTTTCTAAGACGAACGATAACTGCCGTAAATTCAAAGAGAATCAAATAATGTTTTGCATACAGCCCTGAATTGTAGAGTTCTCAAGACCTGTTGTTTTTGGTGAAGGTCGGTTAATTTAATAGGGTAGTTTACCACAACGTTTTATGTTTTAACAAGGGTGTTTTTTATGGCAAACGATAAGAGCCGCAAATTCAAACAGAATCAAATAATTGTTTGCATACCAGCATGAAATGTATAGTACTCAAGACCTATCGTTTTTGGTGAAGATCGGTTAAGGAAAAGGGGTAGTTTACTGAAAACGTTTTATGTTTTAACAAGGGTATTTTTTATGGCAAACGATAACAGCCGCAAATTCACACAGAATCAAATGATTATTTGCATACAGCCGTAAATGCTAGAGTTCTCAAGACTTGTTGGTTTTGGTGAAGATCGGTTAAGGGAAAGGGGTAGTTTACCCGCAACATTTTATGTTTTAACAAGGATAATTTTATATATGACGAACGATAACTGCCGCAAATTCAAACAAAATCAAAAATTTTTTGCATGCATCCCTTAATTGTAGAGGACTGAAGGTCTGTTGATTTTGGTGAAGATCGGTTGAGAGAAAGGGGTAGTTTACCTGCAACGTTTTATGTTTTAACAAGAGTAAAGTACTTAATTTTGATAAATAATGTATCCTAATAAGAAGCTCATAATAATCCACTGTAGAAACGTAGATGAAATATCTATAAATGAAGAGGTTAGGTGAACGGGGTGGGGGTAATTTTCTATTAATGAAAATTATAGTCGATTGGGGAGGGGAGAATTTCTTATATGTGTACTACGTTATCGGCACCAAAGAAGTATTTCATTGTTAAAATTCCTTCCCGGGCTGTTTAGCCGTAGTCCAATGTTTTCTGCAAAACCAGACTTTTCGGCAATCCATCGACTGCCATCATCAGTGAAAATCGAGTGTGAAAACGTCAGGTGGTATACGTTAGTGACCACAGTACCGTGGTTCAGGCTGAAGCAGTAAGTAGAAAGAAGTAGTTTCTATGGTAATATTTCATTTCGAATATGATTTTAAATATAAATCTTAGAACATGGTAGTCATGTATGGTTCTCCATACCGATATTTTTTTGGCAAACGAGAACAGCCGCAAATTCAAACAGAATCAAGTAATGATTCGCATACAGCCCTAAATTGTAGAGTTCTCATGACCTATAGTTTTTGGTGAAGAGCGGTTAAGGGAAAGGGGTAATTTACCTGCAACGTTTTTTTAACAACGGTATTTTCTATGGCAAACGATAACAGCTGCAAATTGAAACAGAATCAAATATTTTTTGAACACAGCCCTGATTTGTAGAGTACTCAAGACCTATTGTTTTTGGTGAAGATCGGTTATGAGGAAGGGGTAGTTTACCTGCAGCGTTTTTTTATCAAGGGTACTTTCTATGGCAAACGATAACAGCCGCACATTTAAACAGAATCAAATAATTTTCTGCATACGTCTCTGAATTGTAGAGATCTCAAGACTTTCGATTTTGGTGAAGATCGGTTAAGGGGAAGGGGAAGTTTACCTGCAACCTTTTACGTTTTAACAACAGTAAAGTACTTGAAAATACATTTAAACTTTTTCAAAGGATGGTAATTGTTAAAAATAAAATAATTTTATTGCCAGGCAATAAAATTATAATTTTTTCATTTTGATGTAAATTATGTATGAGTTAATATACATGTATAAAATAATATATCGGTCGTGGCAGGTAAGCATATCTCAGTTATGTAATGTTTACGTTTCCATTTTATTATTATGACTACAGCAATAAAAAGGCAGGGAAGACACACACACACACACACACACACACACACACACACACACACACACACACACACACACACACACACACACACAATTCGTGTTATTTCTGGCCTCACTCATGTTTATTTTCTTACATTTGCACGCTTTTTAAATGGTAAGTGCCGAAACCCATACCAACATAACGCGTGCAAACCGAAAAAGAGTCCAGCGTGGATAGCGATTTGCTTCCTGTGGATCACTGGGCAGTGTAACTGCACGTGTTTACAGAGGAACGATTCATAGACACACTTTTCGTCTTTAGGGAATGAACCCTCTGCAATATGCTGAGGGTCCATGAGTGACTTCGTATGGCTCCTGCTTTTTCGCGGCGTTGTTCTGTGAAACATACACTGTAGATTCGCAGCTTTAATCTAAGCAACGCTCAATAGGAAATGTTGAAAATTTTTGTCCACGGTGTACCCTCATACACACTAAACCTGCTCTGATGTTTTAATTACGGACATGATAATATTAAAACTTTGGAAACTTGAGCACTACTTAATGGAGATCAATCATTAACTTATACAAGCCATTAATTTTATGCATATTATTTATATATGTGTGCACAACGTTATCGGCAACAAAGAAGTATTTTTGTTAAAATTCATTCCCGGGATATTTGGCCGTAGTCCAATTTTTTCTACAAAACCAGACGTTTCGGCAATGCCATCGACTTCCATCATCAGTGAAAGTCGAGTGCGATAACGTGAGGTGGTATACGTTAGTGACCACAGTATTGTGGTTAAGGCTGAAGCAGTAAGTAGAAAGAAGTAGTTTCTATGGTAATATTACATTTCGAAAATGATATTAAATATAAATCTTAGAATATGGAAGTCATGTACCCTTCTCCATACCGATATTTTTCTATGGCAAACGATAACAGCCGCAAATTCAAACAGAATCAACTACTCTTTTGCATACAGCCCAGAATTGTAGAGTTCTCAAGACCTATTGTTTTTGGTGAAGATCGGTTAAGGGAAAGGGGTAATTTACCTGCAACGTTTTTTTAACAAGGGTATTTCCTATGGCAAACGATAACAGCTGCAAATTGAAACAGAATCAAATAATTTTTTGCACTCAGCCCTGATTTGTAGAGTACTCAAGACCTGTTGTTTTTGGTGACGATCGGTTAAGGGGAAGGGGAAGTTTACCTGCAGCGTTTTTTTATCAAGGGTATTTTCTATGGCAAACGATAACAGCCGCACATTGAAACAGAATCAAATAATTTTCTGCATACGTCTCTGAATTGTAGAGATCTCAAGACTTTCGATTTTGGTGAAGATCTGTTAAGGGGAAGGGGTAGTTTACCTGCAACCTTTTACGTTTTAACAACAGTAAAGTACTTGAAAATTCATTTAAACTTTTTCAAAGAATGGTAATTGTTAAAAATAAAATAATTTTATTGCCAGGCAATAAAATTATAATTTTTTCATTTTAATGTAAATTATGTATGAGTTAATATACATGTATAAAATAATATATCGGTCGTGGCAGGTAAGCATATCTCAGTTATGTAATGTTTACGTTTCCATTTTATTATTATGACTACAGCAATAAAAAGGCAGGGAAGACACACACACACACACACACACACACACACAATTCGTGTTATTTCTGGCCTCACTATGTTTATTTTCTTACATTTGCACGCTTTTTAAATGGTAAGTGCCGAAACCCATACCAACATAACGCGTGCAAACCGAAAAAGAGTCCAGCGTGGATAGCGATTTGCTTCCTGTGGATCGCTGGGCAGTGTAACTGCACGTGTTTACAGAGGAACGATTCATAGACACACTTTTCGTCTTTCAGAATCAAATATTTTTTTGCATGCAGTCTCAATTGTAGAGTACTGAAGGTCTGTTGATTTTGGTGAAGATCGGTTAAGAGAAAGGGGTAGTTTACCTGCAACGTTTTATGTTTTAACAAGAGTAAAGTACTTAATTTTGATAACTAATGTATCCTAATAAGAAGCTCGTAATAATCCACTGTAGAAACGTAGATGAAATATCTATAAATGAAGAGGTTAGGTGAACGGGGTGGGGGTAATTTTCTATTAATGAAAATTATAGTCGATTGGGGAGGGGAGAATTTCTTATATGTGTACTACGTTATCGGCACCAAAGAAGTATTTCTTTGTTAAAATTCCTTCCCGGGCTGTTTAGCCGTAGTCCAATGTTTTCTGCAAAACCAGACTTTTCGGCAATCCATCGACTGCCATCATCAGTGAAAATCGAGTGTGAAAACGTCAGGTGGTATACGTTAGTGACCACAGTACCGTGGTTCAGGCTGAAGCAGTAAGTAGAAAGAAGTAGTTTCTATGGTAATATTTCATTTCGAAAATGATATTAAATATAAATCTTAGAATATGGAAGTTATGTATGGTTCTCCATACCGATTTTTTTCTATGGCAAACGATAACAGCCGCAAATTCAAACAGAATCAACTACTCTTTTGTATACAGCCCAGAATTGTAGAGTTCTCAAGACCTATTTTTTTTGGTGAAGATCGGTTAAGGGAAAGGGGTAGTTTACCTGCAACATTTTATGTTTTAACAAGGGAATTTTCTATGGAAAACGATAACAGCCGAAAATTCAAACATAATTAAATAATTTTTTGCATGCAGCCCTGATTTATAGGGTACTCAAGACCCATTGTTTTTGGTGAAGATCGGTTAAGGGAAAGGGGTAGTTTACTAGCAACCGTTTTTTATCAAGGGTAATTTTACTTCCATGTTCCTTAAGGAAATGGAAGTATGGTGATGGTTTACTTCCATGTTCCTTAAGGAAATGGAAGTATGGTGATGGCAAAAAAAATCGTGTTCGAGATCATTGCAGATTCTGATTGTACTACAATCAAAACATGAAAAAAAGTCGTTTTTCGAAAAGTGTCTGTGTGTCTGTAGATTTTTTTTCTATGGCAAACGATAACAGCCGCAAATTCAAACAGAATCAAATAATGTTTTGCATACAGTCTTGAATTGTAGAGTTCTCAAGACCTGTTGTTTTTGGTAAAGGTCGGTTAAGGGAAAGGGGTAGTTTACCTGCAAAGTTTTATGTTTTAACAAGGGTAATTTTTTCTAAGACGAACGATAACTGCCGTAAATTCAAAGAGAATTAAATAATGTTTTGCATACAGCCCTGAATTGTAGAGTTCTCAAGACCTGTTGTTTTTGGTGAAGGTCGGTTAATTTAATAGGGTAGTTTACCACAACGTTTTATGTTTTAACAAGGGTGTTTTTTATGGCAAACGATAAGAGCCGCAAATTCAAACAGAATCAAATAATTGTTTGCATACCAGCATGAAATGTATAGTACTCAAGACCTATCGTTTTTGGTGAAGATCGGTTAAGGAAAAGGGGTAGTTTACTGAAAACGTTTTATGTTTTAACAAGGGTATTTTTTATGGCAAACGATAACAGCCGCAAATTCACACAGAATCAAATGATTATTTGCATACAGCCCTAAATTCTAGAGTTCTCAAGACTTGTTGGTTTTGGTGAAGATCAGTTTAGGGAAAGGGGTAGTTTACCAGCAACATTTTATGTTTTAACAAGGATAATTTTTTATATGACGAACGATAACTGCCGCAAATTCAAACAGAATCAAATATTTTTTTGCATGCGTCCATCAATTGTAGAGGACTGAAGGTCTGTTGATTTTGGTGAAGATCGGTTAAGAGAAAGGGGTAGTTTACCTGCAACGTTTTATGTTTTAATAAGAGTAAAGTACTTAATTTTGATAAATAATGTATCCTAATAAGAAGCTCATAATAATCCACTGTAGAAACGTAGATGAAATATCTATAAATGAAGAGGTTTGGTGAACGGGGTGGGGGTAATTTTCTATTAATGAAAATTATAGTCGATTGGGGAGGGGAGAATTTCTTATATGTGTACTACGTTATCGGCACCAAAGAAGTATTTCTTTGTTAAAATTCCTTCCCGGGCTGTTTAGCCGTAGTCCAATGTTTTCTGCAAAACCAGACTTTTCGGCAATCCATCGACTGCCATCATCAGTGAAAATCGAGTGTGAAAACGTCAGGTGGTATACGTTAGTGACCACAGTACCGTGGTTCAGGCTGAAGCAGTAAGTAGAAAGAAGTAGTTTCTTTGGTAATATTTCATTTCGAATATGATTTTAAATATAAATCTTAGAACATGGAAGTCATGTATGGTTCTCCATATAGATATTTTTTTTTGGCAAACGATAACAGCCGCAAATTCAAACACAATCAAGTAATGTTTCGCATACAGCCCTATATTGTAGAGTTCTCATGACCTATTGTTTTTGGTGAAGATCGGTTAAGGGAAAGGGGTAATTTACCAGCAACGTTTTTTTAACAAGGGTATTTCATATGGCAAACGATAACAGCTGCAAATTGAAACAGAATCAAATAATGTTTTGCACACAGCCATGATTTCTAGAGTACTCAAGACCTATTGTTTTTGGTGAAGATCGGTTAAGGGGAAGGTGAAGTTTACCTGCAGCGTTTTTTTTATCAAGGGTATTTTCTATGGCAAACGATAACAGCCGCACATTGAAACAGAATCAAATAATTTTCTGCATACGTCTCTGAATTGTAGAGATCTCAAGACTTTCGATTTTGGTGAAGATCGGTTAAGGGGAAGGGGTAGTTTACCTGCAACCTTTTACGTTTTAACAACAGTAAAGTACTTGAAAATTCATTTAAACTTTTTCAAAGAATGGTAATTGTTAAAAATAAAATAATTTTATTGCCAGGCAATAAAATTATAATTTTTTCATTTTAATGTAAATTATGTATGAGTTAATATACATGTATAAAATAATATATCGGTCGTGGCAGGTAAGCGTATCTCAGTTATGTAATGTTTACGTTTCCATTTTATTATTATGACTACAGCAATAAAAAGGCAGGGAAGACACACACACACACACACAATTCGTGTTATTTCTGGCCTCACTATGTTTATTTTCTTACATTTGCACGCTTTTTAAATGGTAAGTGCCGAAACGCATACCAACATAACGCGTGCAAACCGAAAAAGAGTCCAGCGTGGATAGCGATTTGCTTCCTGTGGATCGCTGGGCAGTGTAACTGCACGTGTTTACAGAGGAACGATTCATAGACACACTTTTCGTCTTTAGGGAATGAACCCTCTGCAATATGCTGAGGGTCCATTAGTGACTTCGGATGGCTCCTGCTTTTTCGCGTGTTTGTTCTGTGAAACATTCACTGTAGATTCGCAGCTTTAATCTAAGCAACGCTCAATAGGAAATGTTGAAAATTTTTGTCCACGGTGTACCCTCATACACACTAAACCTGCTCTGATGTTTTAATTACGGACATGATAATATTAAAACTTTGGAAACTTGAGCACTACTTAATGGAGATCAATCATTAACTTATACAAGCCATTAATTTTATGCATATTTTTTATATATGTGCGTACAACGTTATCGGCAACAAAGAAGTAGTTTTTGTTAAAATTCATTCCCGGGATATTTGGCCGTAGTCCAATTTTTTCTACAAAACCAGAAGTTTCGGCAATGCCATCGACTTCCATCATCAGTGAAAATCGAGTGCGATAACGTGAGGTGGTATACGTTAGTGACCACAGTACTGTGGTTAAGGCTGAAGCAGTAAGTAGAAAGAAGTAGTTTCTATGGTAATATTTCATTTCGAAAATGATATTAAATATAAATCTTAGAATATGGAAGTCATGTATGGTTCTCCATACCGATTTTTTTCTATGGCAAACGATAACAGCCGCAAATTCAAACAGAATCAACTACTCTTTTGCATACAGCCCAGAATTGTAGAGTTCTCAAGACCTATTGTTTCTGGTGAAGATTGGTTAAGGGAAAGGGGTAGTTTACCTGCAACATTTTATGTTTTAACAAGGGTATTTTCTATGGGAAACGATAACAGCCGCAAATTCAAAGAGAATCAAATAATATTTTGCATACAGCCCAGAATTGTAGAGTTCTCAAGACCTGTTGTTTTTGGTGAAGGTCGGTTAATTTACTAGGGTAGTTTACCACAACATTTTATGTTTTAACAAGGGTGTTTTTTATGGCAAACGATAAGAGCCCCAAATTCAAACAGAATCAAATAATTGTTTGCATACCAGCCTGAAATGTAGAGCATTCAAGACCTATCGTTTTTGGTGAAGATCGGTTAAGGGAAAGGGGTAGTTTACCTGCAACATTTTATGTTTTAACAAGGATAATTTTATATATGACGAACGATAACTGCCGCAAATTCAAACAAAATCAAAAATTTTTTGCATGCGTCCCTTAATTGTAGAGGACTGAAGGTCTGTTGATTTTGGTGAAGATCGGTTAAGAGAAAGGGTTAGTTTACCTGCAACGTTTTATGTTTTAACACGAGTAAAGTACTTAATTTTGATAAATAATGTATCCTAATAAGAAGCTCATAATAATCCACTGTAGAAACGTAGATGAAATATCTATAAATGAAGAGGTTAGGTGAACGGGGTGGGGGTAATTTTCTATTAATGAAAATTATAGTCGATTGGGGAGGGGAGAATTTCTTATATGTGTACTACGTTATCGGCACCAAAGAAGTATTTCTTTGTTAAAATTCCTTCCCGGGCTGTTTAGCCGTAGTCCAATGTTTTCTGCAAAACCAGACTTTTCGGCAATCCATCGACTGCCATCATCAGTGAAAATCGAGTGTGAAAACGTCAGGTGGTATACGTTAGTGACCACAGTACCGTGGTTCAGGCTGAAGCAGTAAGTAGAAAGAAGTAGTTTCTATGGTAATATTTCATTTCGAATATGATTTTAAATATAAATCTTAGAACATGGTAGTCATGTATGGTTCTCCATACCGATATTTTTTTGGCAAACGTGAACAGCCGCAAATTCAAACAGAATTAAGTAATGATTCGCATACAGCCCTATATTGTAGAGTTCTCATGACCTATTGTTTTTGGTGAAGATCGGTTAAGGGAAAGGGGTAATTTACCCGCAACGTTTTTTTAACAAGGGTATTTTCTATGGCAAACGATAACAGCCGCAAATTCAAACAGAATCAAATAATTTTTTGCATACGGCTCTGAATTGTAGAGATCTCAAGACTTTCGATTTTGGTGAAGATCGGTTAAGGGGAAGGGGTAGTTTACCAGCAAACTTTTACGTTTTAACAACAGTAAAGTACTTGAAAATTCATTTAAACTTTTTCAAAGAATGGTAATTGTTAAAAATAAAATTATAATTTTTTCATTTTAATGTAAATTATGAATGAGTAAAATAATATATCGTTCGTGGCAGGTAAGCATATCTCAGTTATGTAATGTTTACGTTTCCATTTTATTATTATGACTACAGCAATAAAAAGGCAGGGAAGACACACACACACACACACACACACACACACACAATTCGTGTTATTTCTGGCCTCACTCATGTTTATTTTCTTACATTTGAACGCTTTTTAAATGGTAAGTGCCGAAACCCATACCAACATAACGCGTGCAAACCGAAAAAGAGTCCAGCGTGGATAGCGATTTGCTTCCTGTGGATCGCTGGGCAGTGTAACTGCACGTGTTTACAGAGGAACGATTCATAGACACACTTTTCGTCTTTAGGGAATGAACCCTCTGCAATATGCTGAGGGTCCATGAGTGACTTCGTATGGCTCCTGCTTTTTCGCGGCGTTGTTCTGTGAAACATACACTGTAGATTCGCAGCTTTAATCTAAGCAACGCTCAATAGGAAATGTTGAAAATTTTTGTCCACGGTGTACCCTCATACACACTAAACCTGCTCTGATGTTTTAATTACGGACATGATAATATTAAAACTTTGGAAACTTGACCACTACTTAATGGAGATCAATCATTACCTTATACAAGCCATTAATTTTTTGCATATTTCTTACTTCCATATTCCTTAAGGAATGGAAGTATGGTGATGGCAAAAAAAATCGTGTTCGAGATTATTGCAGATTCTGATTCTACTATAATCAAAACATGAAAAAAAGTCGTTTTCCGAAAAGTGTCTGTGTGTGTGTCTGTCTGTCTGTCTGTCTGTCTGTCTGTCTGTCTGTCTGTCTTGTGTGTGTCTGTGTGTCTGTAGATTTTTTTTCTATGGCAAACGATAACTGCCGCAAATTCAAACAGAATCAAATAATTTTTTGTATACAGCCCTGAATTGTGGAGTTCTCAAGATCTGTTGATTTTGGTGAAGATCGGTTAAGGGAAAGGGGTAGTTCACCAGTAACGTTTTATGATTTATCAAGGGTATTTCCTATGGCAAACGATAAAAGCCGCAAATTCAAACAGAATCAAAAGATTATTTGCATACAGCCCTAAATTGTAGAGTTCTCAAGACCTATTGTTTTTGGTGAAGATCGGTTGAGGGAAAGGGGTAGTTTACCTGTAGCGTTTTTTTAACAAGGTTATTTTTTATGGCAAACGTTAAAAGCCGCAAATGTAAACAGAATCAAAATAATGTTTTGCATACATGCCTGAATTGTAGAGTGCTCAGGACCTATTGTTTTTGGTGAAGATCAGTTAAGGGAAAGGGGTAGTTTACCTGCAACGTTTTATGTTTTAAAAGGGTATTTTCTATGGCAAACGATAAGAGCCGCAAATTCAAACAGAATCAAACATTTTTTGCATACAGCCCTGATTTGAAGAGTACTCAATATCTGTTGTTTTTGGTGAAGATCGGTTAATGGAAAGGGGTAGTTTACCTTAAACGTTTTATGTTTTCAAAGGGTATTTTTTGTGGCAAACGATAAGAGTCGCAAATTCAAACAAAATCAAATACTTTTTTGCATACAGCTCTGATTTGTAGAGTACTCAAGATCTGTTGTTTTTGGTGAAGATCGGTTAAGGGGAAGGGGTAGTATACTGGCAACGTTTTTCTTATCAAGGGTAATTTTTACTTCATATTCCTTAAGGAAATGGAAGTATGGTGATGCCAAAAAAAATCGTGTTCGAGATTATTGCAGATTCTGATTGTACTACACTCAAAACATGAAAAATGTCGTTTTTCGAAGAGTGTCTGCGTGTCTGTGTGTAGATTTTTTTTCTATGGCAAACGATAACAGCCGCAAATTCAAACAGAATCAACTAGTCTTTAGCATACAGCCCTGAATTATAGAGTTCTCAAGACCTATTGGTTTTGGTGAAGATCGGTTAATGGAAAGGGGTAGTTTACCAGCACCTTTTTATATTTTAACAAGGGTATTTTCTCTGGCAAACGTTAAAAGCCGCAAATGTAAACAGAATCAAATAATGTTTTGCATACAGCCCTGAATTTCAGAGTGCTCAGGACCTATTGTTTTTGGTGAAGATCGATTAAGGGAAAGGGGTAGTTTACCTGCAACGTTTTATGTTTTAAAAGGGTATTTTCTATGGCAAACGATAAGAGCCGCAAATTCAAACAGAAGCAAACAATTTTTTGCATACAGCCCTGATTTGTAGAGTACTCAATATCTGTTGTTTTTGGTGAAGATCGGCTAATGGAAAGGGGTAGTTTACCTTAAACGTTTTATGTTTTAAAAGGGTATTTTTTGTGGCAAACGATAAGAGTCGCAAATTCAAACAAAATCAAATACTTTTTTGCATACAGCTCTGATTTGTAGAGTACTCAAGATCTGTTGTTTTTGGTGAAGATCGGTTAACGGGAAGGGGTAGTTTACTGGCAACGTTTTTCTTATCAAGGTTAATTTTTACTTCCATATTCCTTAAGGAAATGGAAGTATGGTGATGGCAAAAAAAATCGTGTTCGAGATTATTGCAGATTCTGATTGTACTACACTCAAAACATGAAAAAAAGTCGTTTTCGAAAAGTGTCTGTGTGTGTGTGTGTCTGTGTGTCTGTATGTAGATTTTTTTCTATGGCAAACGATAACAGCCGCAAATTCAAACAGAATCAAATAATTTTTTGCATACAGCCCTGATTTGTAGAGTACTCACGACCTGTTTTTTTTTTGGTGAAGATCGGTTGAGGGAAAGGGGTAGTTTACCAGCAACGGTTTTTTTTTATCAAGGGAAATTTTTTTTTTTTTTCAAACGATTACAGCCGCAAATTCAAACAGAATCAAATAATGTTTCGCGATTTTGGTGAAGATCGTTTAAAGGGAAGGGGTAGTTTACCTGCAACCTTTTACGTTTTAACAACAGTAAAGTACTTGAAAATGCATTTAAACTTTTTCAAACAATGGTAATTGTTAAAAATAAAATAATTTTGTTGCCAGGGAATAAAATTATAATTTTTTCATTTTAATGTAAATTATGTATGAGTTAATATCTTTATATATATATAATTCTTCTGTACGTGTGTATGTCACTGAACTCCTCCATGTATAAAATAATATATCGTTCGTGGCAGGTAAGCATATCTCAGTTATGTAATGTTTAATGTTTACGTTTCCATTTTATTATTATGCCTACAGCAATAAAAAGGCAGGTAAGACACACACACACACACACACACACACACACACACACACACACACACACACACACACACACACACACAATATACGTTATTTCTGGCCTCTCTCATGTTTATTTTCTTACATTTGCACATTTGCACGCTTTTTAAATGGAAAGTGCCGAAACCCACACCAACATAACGCGTGCAAGCCGAAAAAATGGACATCAATTTGCTTCCTGTGGATCGCTGGGCAGTGTAACTGCACGTGTTTACAGAGGAACGATTCATAGACACACTTTTCGTCTTTAGGGAATGAAACCTCTGCAATATGCTGAGGGTCCATGAGTGACTTCGGATGGCTCCTTCTTTTTCGCGTGTTTGTTCTGTGAAACATACACTGTAGATTCGCAGCTTTAATCTAAGCAACGCTCAATAGGAAATGTTGAAAATTTTTGTCCACGGTGTACCCTCATACACACTAAACCTGCTCTGATGTTTTAATTACGGACATCATAATATTAAAACTTTGGAAACTTGAGCACTACTTAATGGAGATCAATCATTAACTTATACAAGCCATTAATTTTATGCATATTTTTTACTTCCATATTCCTTAAGGAATGGAAGTATGGTGATGGCAAAAAAAATCGTGTTCGAGATTATTGCAGATTCTGATTCTACTACACTCAAAACATGAAAAAAAGTCGTTTTCCGAAAAGTGTCTGTGTGTGTGTGTGTCTGTCTGTCTGTCTGTCTGTCTGTCTGTCTGTAGATTTTTTTTCTATGGCAAACGATAACTGCCGGAAATTCAAACAGAATCAAATAAATTTTTGCATACTGCTCTGATTTGTAGAGTACTCGCGACCTATTGTTTTTGGTGAAGATCGGTTGAGGGAAAGGGGTAGTTTACCTGCAACGGTTTTTTTTTAACAAGGGTAATTTTGTTTGTTTGGCAAACGATAACAGCCGCAAATTCAAACAGAATCAAATAATGTTTCGCATACAGCCCTGCATTGTAGAGTTCTCAAGATCTGTTGATTTTGGTGATGATCGGTTAAGGGAAAGGGGTAGTTTACCAGTAACATTTTATGTTTTAACAAGGGTATTTCCTATGGCAAACGATAAAAGCCGAAAATTCAAACAGAATCAAAAGATTATTTGCATACAGCCCTAAATTGTAGAGTTCTCAAGACCTATTGTTTTTGGTGAAGATCGGTTGAGGGAAAGGGGTAGTTTACCTGTAGCGTTTTTTTAACAAGGTTATTTTTTATGGCAAACGTTAAAAGCCGCAAATGTAAACAGAATCAAATAATGTTTTGCATACATGCCTGAATTGTAGAGTGCTCAGGACCTATTGTTTTTGGTGAAGATCAGTTAAGGGAAAGGGGTAGTTTACCTGCAACGTTTTATGTTTTAAAAGGGTATTTTCTATGGCAAACGATAAGAGCCGCAAATTCAAACAGAATCAAACATTTTTTGCATACAGCCCTGATTTGAAGAGTACTCAATATCTGTTGTTTTTGGTGAAGATCGGTTAATGGAAAGGGGTAGTTTACCTTAAACGTTTTATGTTTTCAAAGGGTATTTTTTGTGGCAAACGATAAGAGTCGCAAATTCAAACAAAATCAAATACTTTTTTGCATACAGCTCTGATTTGTAGAGTACTCAAGATCTGTTGTTTTTGGTGAAGATCGGTTAAGGGGAAGGGGTAGTATACTGGCAACGTTTTTCTTATCAAGGGTAATTTTTACTTCCATATTCCTTAAGGAAATGGAAGTATGGTGATGCCAAAAAAAATCGTGTTCGAGATTATTGCAGATTCTGATTGTACTACACTCAAAACATGAAAAATGTCGTTTTTCGAAGAGTGTCTGCGTGTCTGTGTGTAGATTTTTTTTCTATGGCAAACGATAACAGCCGCAAATTCAAACAGAATCAACTAGTCTTTAGCATACAGCCCTGAATTATAGAGTTCTCAAGACCTATTGGTTTTGGTGAAGATCGGTTAATGGAAAGGGGTAGTTTACCAGCACCTTTTTATATTTTAACAAGGGTATTTTCTCTGGCAAACGTTAAAAGCCGCAAATGTAAACAGAATCAAATAATGTTTTGCATACAGCCCTGAATTTCAGAGTGCTCAGGACCTATTGTTTTTGGTGAAGATCGATTAAGGGAAAGGGGTAGTTTACCTGCAACGTTTTATGTTTTAAAAGGGTATTTTCTATGGCAAACGATAAGAGCCGCAAATTCAAACAGAAGCAAACAATTTTTTGCATACAGCCCTGATTTGTAGAGTACTCAATATCTGTTGTTTTTGGTGAAGATCGGCTAATGGAAAGGGGTAGTTTACCTTAAACGTTTTATGTTTTAAAAGGGTATTTTTTGTGGCAAACGATAAGAGTCGCAAATTCAAACAAAATCAAATACTTTTTTGCATACAGCTCTGATTTGTAGAGTACTCAAGATCTGTTGTTTTTGGTGAAGATCGGTTAACGGGAAGGGGTAGTTTACTGGCAACGTTTTTCTTATCAAGGTTAATTTTTACTTCCATATTCCTTAAGGAAATGGAAGTATGGTGATGGCAAAAAAAATCGTGTTCGAGATTATTGCAGATTCTGATTGTACTACACTCAAAACATGAAAAAAAGTCGTTTTTCGAAAAGTGTCTGTGTGTGTGTGTGTCTGTGTGTCTGTATGTAGATTTTTTTTCTATGGCAAACGATAACAGCCGCAAATTCAAACAGAATCAAATAATTTTTTGCATACAGCCCTGATTTGTAGAGTACTCACGACCTGTTTTTTTTTGGTGAAGATCGGTTGAGGGAAAGGGGTAGTTTACCAGCAACGGTTTTTTTTTATCAAGGGAAATTTTTTTTTTTTTCAAACGATTACAGCCGCAAATTCAAACAGAATCAAATAATGTTTCGCGATTTTGGTGAAGATCGTTTAAAGGGAAGGGGTAGTTTACCTGCAACCTTTTACGTTTTAACAACAGTAAAGTACTTGAAAATGCATTTAAACTTTTTCAAACAATGGTAATTGTTAAAAATAAAATAATTTTGTTGCCAGGGAATAAAATTATAATTTTTTCATTTTAATGTAAATTATGTATGAGTTAATATCTTTATATATATATAATTCTTCTGTACGTGTGTATGTCACTGAACTCCTCCATGTATAAAATAATATATCGTTCGTGGCAGGTAAGCATATCTCAGTTATGTAATGTTTAATGTTTACGTTTCCATTTTATTATTATGCCTACAGCAATAAAAAGGCAGGTAAGACACACACACACACACACACACACACACACACACACACACACACACACACACACACACACACAATATACGTTATTTCTGGCCTCTCTCATGTTTATTTTCTTACATTTGCACATTTGCACGCTTTTTAAATGGAAAGTGCCGAAACCCACACCAACATAACGCGTGCAAGCCGAAAAAATGGACATCAATTTGCTTCCTGTGGATCGCTGGGCAGTGTAACTGCACGTGTTTACAGAGGAACGATTCATAGACACACTTTTCGTCTTTAGGGAATGAAACCTCTGCAATATGCTGAGGGTCCATGAGTGACTTCGGATGGCTCCTTCTTTTTCGCGTGTTTGTTCTGTGAAACATACACTGTAGATTCGCAGCTTTAATCTAAGCAACGCTCAATAGGAAATGTTGAAAATTTTTGTCCACGGTGTACCCTCATACACACTAAACCTGCTCTGATGTTTTAATTACGGACATCATAATATTAAAACTTTGGAAACTTGAGCACTACTTAATGGAGATCAATCATTAACTTATACAAGCCATTAATTTTATGCATATTTTTTACTTCCATATTCCTTAAGGAATGGAAGTATGGTGATGGCAAAAAAAAATCGTGTTCGAGATTATTGCAGATTCTGATTCTACTACACTCAAAACATGAAAAAAAGTCGTTTTCCGAAAAGTGTCTGTGTGTGTGTGTGTCTGTCTGTCTGTCTGTCTGTCTGTAGATTTTTTTTCTATGGCAAACGATAACTGCCGGAAATTCAAACAGAATCAAATAAATTTTTGCATACTGCTCTGATTTGTAGAGTACTCGCGACCTATTGTTTTTGGTGAAGATCGGTTGAGGGAAAGGGGTAGTTTACCTGCAACGGTTTTTTTTTAACAAGGGTAATTTTGTTTGTTTGGCAAACGATAACAGCCGCAAATTCAAACAGAATCAAATAATGTTTCGCATACAGCCCTGCATTGTAGAGTTCTCAAGATCTGTTGATTTTGGTGATGATCGGTTAAGGGAAAGGGGTAGTTTACCAGTAACATTTTATGTTTTAACAAGGGTATTTCCTATGGCAAACGATAAAAGCCGAAAATTCAAACAGAATCAAAAGATTATTTGCATACAGCCCTAAATTGTAGAGTTCTCAAGACCTATTGTTTTTGGTGAAGATCGGTTGAGGGAAAGGGGTAGTTTACCTGTAGCGTTTTTTTAACAAGGTTATTTTTTATGGCAAACGTTAAAAGCCGCAAATGTAAACAGAATCAAATAATGTTTTGCATACATGCCTGAATTGTAGAGTGCTCAGGACCTATTGTTTTTGGTGAAGATCAGTTAAGGGAAAGGGGTAGTTTACCTGCAACGTTTTATGTTTTAAAAGGGTATTTTCTATGGCAAACGATAAGAGCCGCAAATTCAAACAGAATCAAACATTTTTTGCATACAGCCCTGATTTGAAGAGTACTCAATATCTGTTGTTTTTGGTGAAGATCGGTTAATGGAAAGGGGTAGTTTACCTTAAACGTTTTATGTTTTCAAAGGGTATTTTTTGTGGCAAACGATAAGAGTCGCAAATTCAAACAAAATCAAATACTTTTTTGCATACAGCTCTGATTTGTAGAGTACTCAAGATCTGTTGTTTTTGGTGAAGATCGGTTAAGGGGAAGGGGTAGTATACTGGCAACGTTTTTCTTATCAAGGGTAATTTTTACTTCCATATTCCTTAAGGAAATGGAAGTATGGTGATGCCAAAAAAAATCGTGTTCGAGATTATTGCAGATTCTGATTGTACTACACTCAAAACATGAAAAATGTCGTTTTTCGAAGAGTGTCTGCGTGTCTGTGTGTAGATTTTTTTTCTATGGCAAACGATAACAGCCGCAAATTCAAACAGAATCAACTAGTCTTTAGCATACAGCCCTGAATTATAGAGTTCTCAAGACCTATTGGTTTTGGTGAAGATCGGTTAATGGAAAGGGGTAGTTTACCAGCACCTTTTTATATTTTAACAAGGGTATTTTCTCTGGCAAACGTTAAAAGCCGCAAATGTAAACAGAATCAAATAATGTTTTGCATACAGCCCTGAATTTCAGAGTGCTCAGGACCTATTGTTTTTGGTGAAGATCGATTAAGGGAAAGGGGTAGTTTACCTGCAACGTTTTATGTTTTAAAAGGGTATTTTCTATGGCAAACGATAAGAGCCGCAAATTCAAACAGAAGCAAACAATTTTTTGCATACAGCCCTGATTTGTAGAGTACTCAATATCTGTTGTTTTTGGTGAAGATCGGCTAATGGAAAGGGGTAGTTTACCTTAAACGTTTTATGTTTTAAAAGGGTATTTTTTGTGGCAAACGATAAGAGTCGCAAATTCAAACAAAATCAAATACTTTTTTGCATACAGCTCTGATTTGTAGAGTACTCAAGATCTGTTGTTTTTGGTGAAGATCGGTTAACGGGAAGGGGTAGTTTACTGGCAACGTTTTTCTTATCAAGGTTAATTTTTACTTCCATATTCCTTAAGGAAATGGAAGTATGGTGATGGCAAAAAAAATCGTGTTCGAGATTATTGCAGATTCTGATTGTACTACACTCAAAACATGAAAAAAAGTCGTTTTTCGAAAAGTGTCTGTGTGTGTGTGTGTCTGTGTGTCTGTATGTAGATTTTTTTTCTATGGCAAACGATAACAGCCGCAAATTCAAACAGAATCAAATAATTTTTTGCATACAGCCCTGATTTGTAGAGTACTCACGACCTGTTTTTTTTTGGTGAAGATCGGTTGAGGGAAAGGGGTAGTTTACCAGCAACGGTTTTTTTTTATCAAGGGAAATTTTTTTTTTTTTCAAACGATTACAGCCGCAAATTCAAACAGAATCAAATAATGTTTCGCGATTTTGGTGAAGATCGTTTAAAGGGAAGGGGTAGTTTACCTGCAACCTTTTACGTTTTAACAACAGTAAAGTACTTGAAAATGCATTTAAACTTTTTCAAACAATGGTAATTGTTAAAAATAAAATAATTTTGTTGCCAGGGAATAAAATTATAATTTTTTCATTTTAATGTAAATTATGTATGAGTTAATATCTTTATATATATATAATTCTTCTGTACGTGTGTATGTCACTGAACTCCTCCATGTATAAAATAATATATCGTTCGTGGCAGGTAAGCATATCTCAGTTATGTAATGTTTAATGTTTACGTTTCCATTTTATTATTATGCCTACAGCAATAAAAAGGCAGGTAAGACACACACACACACACACACACACACACACACACACACACACACACACACACACACACACACAATATACGTTATTTCTGGCCTCTCTCATGTTTATTTTCTTACATTTGCACATTTGCACGCTTTTTAAATGGAAAGTGCCGAAACCCACACCAACATAACGCGTGCAAGCCGAAAAAATGGACATCAATTTGCTTCCTGTGGATCGCTGGGCAGTGTAACTGCACGTGTTTACAGAGGAACGATTCATAGACACACTTTTCGTCTTTAGGGAATGAAACCTCTGCAATATGCTGAGGGTCCATGAGTGACTTCGGATGGCTCCTTCTTTTTCGCGTGTTTGTTCTGTGAAACATACACTGTAGATTCGCAGCTTTAATCTAAGCAACGCTCAATAGGAAATGTTGAAAATTTTTGTCCACGGTGTACCCTCATACACACTAAACCTGCTCTGATGTTTTAATTACGGACATCATAATATTAAAACTTTGGAAACTTGAGCACTACTTAATGGAGATCAATCATTAACTTATACAAGCCATTAATTTTATGCATATTTTTTACTTCCATATTCCTTAAGGAATGGAAGTATGGTGATGGCAAAAAAAATCGTGTTCGAGATTATTGCAGATTCTGATTCTACTACACTCAAAACATGAAAAAAAGTCGTTTTCCGAAAAGTGTCTGTGTGTGTGTGTGTCTGTCTGTCTGTCTGTCTGTCTGTAGATTTTTTTTCTATGGCAAACGATAACTGCCGGAAATTCAAACAGAATCAAATAAATTTTTGCATACTGCTCTGATTTGTAGAGTACTCGCGACCTATTGTTTTTGGTGAAGATCGGTTGAGGGAAAGGGGTAGTTTACCTGCAACGGTTTTTTTTTAACAAGGGTAATTTTGTTTGTTTGGCAAACGATAACAGCCGCAAATTCAAACAGAATCAAATAATGTTTCGCATACAGCCCTGCATTGTAGAGTTCTCAAGATCTGTTGATTTTGGTGATGATCGGTTAAGGGAAAGGGGTAGTTTACCAGTAACATTTTATGTTTTAACAAGGGTATTTCCTATGGCAAACGATAAAAGCCGAAAATTCAAACAGAATCAAAAGATTATTTGCATACAGCCCTAAATTGTAGAGTTCTCAAGACCTATTGTTTTTGGTGAAGATCGGTTGAGGGAAAGGGGTAGTTTACCTGTAGCGTTTTTTTAACAAGGTTATTTTCTATGGCAAACGTTAAAAGCCGCAAATGTAAACAGAATCAAATAATGTTTTGCATACATGCCTGAATTGTAGAGTGCTCAGGACCTATTGTTTTTGGTGAAGATCGGTTAAGGGAAAGGGGTAGTTTACCTGCAACGTTTTATGTTTTAAAAGGGTATTTTCTATGGCAAACGATAAGAGCCGCAAATTCAAACAGAATCAAACATTTTTTGCATACAGCCCTGATTTGAAGAGTACTCAATATCTGTTGTTTTTGGTGAAGATCGGTTAATGGAAAGGGGTAGTTTACCTTAAACGTTTTATGTTTTCAAAGGGTATTTTTTGTGGCAAACGATAAGAGTCGCAAATTCAAACAAAATCAAATACTTTTTTGCATACAGCTCTGATTTGTAGAGTACTCAAGATCTGTTGTTTTTGGTGAAGATCGGTTAAGGGGAAGGGGTAGTATACTGGCAACGTTTTTCTTATCAAGGGTAATTTTTACTTCCATATTCCTTAAGGAAATGGAAGTATGGTGATGCCAAAAAAAATCGTGTTCGAGATTATTGCAGATTCTGATTGTACTACACTCAAAACATGAAAAATGTCGTTTTTCGAAGAGTGTCTGCGTGTCTGTGTGTAGATTTTTTTTCTATGGCAATCGATAACAGCCGCAAATTCAAACAGAATCAACTAGTCTTTAGCATACAGCCCTGAATTATAGAGTTCTCAAGACCTATTGGTTTTGGTGAAGATCGGTTAATGGAAAGGGGTAGTTTACCAGCACCTTTTTATATTTTAACAAGGGTATTTTCTCTGGCAAACGTTAAAAGCCGCAAATGTAAACAGAATCAAATAATGTTTTGCATACAGCCCTGAATTTCAGAGTGCTCAGGACCTATTGTTTTTGGTGAAGATCGATTAAGGGAAAGGGGTAGTTTACCTGCAACGTTTTATGTTTTAAAAGGGTATTTTCTATGGCAAACGATAAGAGCCGCAAATTCAAACAGAAGCAAACAATTTTTTGCATACAGCCCTGATTTGTAGAGTACTCAATATCTGTTGTTTTTGGTGAAGATCGGCTAATGGAAAGGGGTAGTTTACCTTAAACGTTTTATGTTTTAAAAGGGTATTTTTTGTGGCAAACGATAAGAGTCGCAAATTCAAACAAAATCAAATACTTTTTTGCATACAGCTCTGATTTGTAGAGTACTCAAGATCTGTTGTTTTTGGTGAAGATCGGTTAACGGGAAGGGGTAGTTTACTGGCAACGTTTTTCTTATCAAGGTTAATTTTTACTTCCATATTCCTTAAGGAAATGGAAGTATGGTGATGGCAAAAAAAATCGTGTTCGAGATTATTGCAGATTCTGATTGTACTACACTCAAAACATGAAAAAAAGTCGTTTTTCGAAAAGTGTCTGTGTGTGTGTGTGTCTGTGTGTCTGTATGTAGATTTTTTTTCTATGGCAAACGATAACAGCCGCAAATTCAAACAGAATCAAATAATTTTTTGCATACAGCCCTGATTTGTAGAGTACTCACGACCTGTTTTTTTTTGGTGAAGATCGGTTGAGGGAAAGGGGTAGTTTACCAGCAACGGTTTTTTTTTATCAAGGGAAATTTTTTTTTTTTCAAACGATAACAGCCGCAAATTCAAACAGAATCAAATAATGTTTCGCGATTTTGGTGAAGATCGTTTAAAGGGAAGGGGTAGTTTACCTGCAACCTTTTACGTTTTAACAACAGTAAAGTACTTGAAAATGCATTTAAACTTTTTCAAACAATGGTAATTGTTAAAAATAAAATAATTTTGTTGCCAGGGAATAAAATTATAATTTTTTCATTTTAATGTAAATTATGTATGAGTTAATATCTTTATATATATATAATTCTTCTGTACGTGTGTATGTCACTGAACTCCTCCATGTATAAAATAATATATCGTTCGTGGCAGGTAAGCATATCTCAGTTATGTAATGTTTAATGTTTACGTTTCCATTTTATTATTATGCCTACAGCAATAAAAAGGCAGGTAAGACACACACACACACACACACACACACACACACACACACACACACACACACACACACACACACACACACACACACACACACACACACACACACACACACACACACACACACACACACACAATATACGTTATTTCTGGCCTCTCTCATGTTTATTTTCTTACATTTGCACATTTGCACGCTTTTTAAATGGAAAGTGCCGAAACCCACACCAACATAACGCGTGCAAGCCGAAAAAATGGACATCAATTTGCTTCCTGTGGATCGCTGGGCAGTGTAACTGCACGTGTTTACAGAGGAACGATTCATAGACACACTTTTCGTCTTTAGGGAATGAAACCTCTGCAATATGCTGAGGGTCCATGAGTGACTTCGGATGGCTCCTTCTTTTTCGCGTGTTTGTTCTGTGAAACATACACTGTAGATTCGCAGCTTTAATCTAAGCAACGCTCAATAGGAAATGTTGAAAATTTTTGTCCACGGTGTACCCTCATACACACTAAACCTGCTCTGATGTTTTAATTACGGACATCATAATATTAAAACTTTGGAAACTTGAGCACTACTTAATGGAGATCAATCATTAACTTATACAAGCCATTAATTTTATGCATATTTTTTACTTCCATATTCCTTAAGGAATGGAAGTATGGTGATGGCAAAAAAAATCGTGTTCGAGATTATTGCAGATTCTGATTCTACTACACTCAAAACATGAAAAAAAGTCGTTTTCCGAAAAGTGTCTGTGTGTGTGTGTGTCTGTCTGTCTGTCTGTCTGTCTGTAGATTTTTTTTCTATGGCAAACGATAACTGCCGGAAATTCAAACAGAATCAAATAAATTTTTGCATACTGCTCTGATTTGTAGAGTACTCGCGACCTATTGTTTTTGGTGAAGATCGGTTGAGGGAAAGGGGTAGTTTACCTGCAACGGTTTTTTTTTAACAAGGGTAATTTTGTTTGTTTGGCAAACGATAACAGCCGCAAATTCAAACAGAATCAAATAATGTTTCGCATACAGCCCTGCATTGTAGAGTTCTCAAGATCTGTTGATTTTGGTGATGATCGGTTAAGGGAAAGGGGTAGTTTACCAGTAACATTTTATGTTTTAACAAGGGTATTTCCTATGGCAAACGATAAAAGCCGAAAATTCAAACAGAATCAAAAGATTATTTGCATACAGCCCTAAATTGTAGAGTTCTCAAGACCTATTGTTTTTGGTGAAGATCGGTTGAGGGAAAGGGGTAGTTTACCTGTAGCGTTTTTTTAACAAGGTTATTTTCTATGGCAAACGTTAAAAGCCGCAAATGTAAACAGAATCAAATAATGTTTTGCATACATGCCTGAATTGTAGAGTGCTCAGGACCTATTGTTTTTGGTGAAGATCGGTTAAGGGAAAGGGGTAGTTTACCTGCAACGTTTTATGTTTTAAAAGGGTATTTTCTATGGCAAACGATAAGAGCCGCAAATTCAAACAGAATCAAACATTTTTTGCATACAGCCCTGATTTGAAGAGTACTCAATATCTGTTGTTTTTGGTGAAGATCGGTTAATGGAAAGGGGTAGTTTACCTTAAACGTTTTATGTTTTCAAAGGGTATTTTTTGTGGCAAACGATAAGAGTCGCAAATTCAAACAAAATCAAATACTTTTTTGCATACAGCTCTGATTTGTAGAGTACTCAAGATCTGTTGTTTTTGGTGAAGATCGGTTAAGGGGAAGGGGTAGTATACTGGCAACGTTTTTCTTATCAAGGGTAATTTTTACTTCCATATTCCTTAAGGAAATGGAAGTATGGTGATGCCAAAAAAAATCGTGTTCGAGATTATTGCAGATTCTGATTGTACTACACTCAAAACATGAAAAATGTCGTTTTTCGAAGAGTGTCTGCGTGTCTGTGTGTAGATTTTTTTTCTATGGCAAACGATAACAGCCGCAAATTCAAACAGAATCAACTAGTCTTTAGCATACAGCCCTGAATTATAGAGTTCTCAAGACCTATTGGTTTTGGTGAAGATCGGTTAATGGAAAGGGGTAGTTTACCAGCACCTTTTTATATTTTAACAAGGGTATTTTCTCTGGCAAACGTTAAAAGCCGCAAATGTAAACAGAATCAAATAATGTTTTGCATACAGCCCTGAATTTCAGAGTGCTCAGGACCTATTGTTTTTGGTGAAGATCGATTAAGGGAAAGGGGTAGTTTACCTGCAACGTTTTATGTTTTAAAAGGGTATTTTCTATGGCAAACGATAAGAGCCGCAAATTCAAACAGAAGCAAACAATTTTTTGCATACAGCCCTGATTTGTAGAGTACTCAATATCTGTTGTTTTTGGTGAAGATCGGCTAATGGAAAGGGGTAGTTTACCTTAAACGTTTTATGTTTTAAAAGGGTATTTTTTGTGGCAAACGATAAGAGTCGCAAATTCAAACAAAATCAAATACTTTTTTGCATACAGCTCTGATTTGTAGAGTACTCAAGATCTGTTGTTTTTGGTGAAGATCGGTTAACGGGAAGGGGTAGTTTACTGGCAACGTTTTTCTTATCAAGGTTAATTTTTACTTCCATATTCCTTAAGGAAATGGAAGTATGGTGATGGCAAAAAAAATCGTGTTCGAGATTATTGCAGATTCTGATTGTACTACACTCAAAACATGAAAAAAAGTCGTTTTTCGAAAAGTGTCTGTGTGTGTGTGTGTCTGTGTGTCTGTATGTAGATTTTTTTTCTATGGCAAACGATAACAGCCGCAAATTCAAACAGAATCAAATAATTTTTTGCATACAGCCCTGATTTGTAGAGTACTCACGACCTGTTTTTTTTTGGTGAAGATCGGTTGAGGGAAAGGGGTAGTTTACCAGCAACGGTTTTTTTTTATCAAGGGAAATTTTTTTTTTTTTCAAACGATAACAGCCGCAAATTCAAACAGAATCAAATAATGTTTCGCGATTTTGGTGAAGATCGTTTAAAGGGAAGGGGTAGTTTACCTGCAACCTTTTACGTTTTAACAACAGTAAAGTACTTGAAAATGCATTTAAACTTTTTCAAACAATGGTAATTGTTAAAAATAAAATAATTTTGTTGCCAGGGAATAAAATTATAATTTTTTCATTTTAATGTAAATTATGTATGAGTTAATATCTTTATATATATAATTCTTCTGTACGTGTGTATGTCACTGAACTCCTCCATGTATAAAATAATATATCGTTCGTGGCAGGTAAGCATATCTCAGTTATGTAATGTTTAATGTTTACGTTTCCATTTTATTATTATGCCTACAGCAATAAAGAGGCAGGTAAGACACACACACACACACACACACACACACACACACACACACACACACACACACACACACACACACACACACACACACACACACACACACACACACACACACACAATATACGTTATTTCTGGCCTCTCTCATGTTTATTTTCTTACATTTGCACATTTGCACGCTTTTTAAATGGAAAGTGCCGAAACCCACACCAACATAACGCGTGCAAGCCGAAAAAATGGACATCAATTTGCTTCCTGTGGATCGCTGGGCAGTGTAACTGCACGTGTTTACAGAGGAACGATTCATAGACACACTTTTCGTCTTTAGGGAATGAAACCTCTGCAATATGCTGAGGGTCCATGAGTGACTTCGGATGGCTCCTTCTTTTTCGCGTGTTTGTTCTGTGAAACATACACTGTAGATTCGCAGCTTTAATCTAAGCAACGCTCAATAGGAAATGTTGAAAATTTTTGTCCACGGTGTACCCTCATACACACTAAACCTGCTCTGATGTTTTAATTACGGACATCATAATATTAAAACTTTGGAAACTTGAGCACTACTTAATGGAGATCAATCATTAACTTATACAAGCCATTAATTTTATGCATATTTTTTACTTCCATATTCCTTAAGGAATGGAAGTATGGTGATGGCAAAAAAAATCGTGTTCGAGATTATTGCAGATTCTGATTCTACTACACTCAAAACATGAAAAAAAGTCGTTTTCCGAAAAGTGTCTGTGTGTGTGTCTGTCTGTCTGTCTGTCTGTCTGTCTGTAGATTTTTTTTCTATGGCAAACGATAACTGCCGGAAATTCAAACAGAATCAAATAATTTTTTGCATACAGCTCTGATTTGTAGAGTACTCGCGACCTATTGTTTTTGGTGAAGATCGGTTGAGGGAAAGGGGTAGTTTACCTGCAACGGTTTTTTTTATCAAGGGAAATTTTTTTTGTTTGGCAAACGATAACAGCCGCAAATTCAAACAGAATCAAATAATGTTTCGCACACAGCCCTGAATTGTAGAGTTCTCAAGATCTGTTGATTTTGGTGAAGATCGGTTAAGGGAAAGGGGTAGTTTACCTGTAACGTTTTATGTTTTAACAAGTGTATTTCCTATGGCAAACGATAACAGCCGCAAATTCAAACAGAATCAAAAGATTATTTCCATACAGCCCTGAATTGTAGAGTTCTCAAGACCTATTGTTTTTGGTGAAGTTCGGTTGAGGGAAAGGGGTAGTTTACCAGCAACGTTTTTTTAACAAGGGTATTTTCTATGGCAAACGATAACAGCCGCAAATTCAAACAGAATCAAATAATGTTTTGCATACAGCCCTGAATTGTAGAGGTCACAATGACTTTCGATTTTGGTGAAGATCGGTTAAGGGGAAGGGGTAGTTTACCAGCAACCTTTTACGTTTTAACAAGAGTAAAGTACTTGAAAATTTATTTAAACTTTTTGAAACAATGGTAATTGTTAAAAATAAAATAATTTTGTTGCCAGGCAATAAAATTATAATTTTTTCATTTTAATGTAATATAATATTTTTCATTTAATACAGCAATAAAAAGGCAGGTAAGACACAGCCTGGCTGTTTGGCTGAAAATGATTTTAAATATAAATCTTAGAATATGGAAGTCATGTATGGTTCTCCATACCGATATTTATATATGTGTGTACAACGTTATCGGCAACAAAGAAGTAGTTTTTGTTAAAATTCATTCCCGGGATATTTGGCCGTAGTCCAATTTTTTCTACAAAACCAGACGTTTCGGCAATACCATCGACTTCCACCATCAGTGAAAATCGAGTGCGATAACGTGAGGTGGTATACGTTAGTGACCACAGTACTGTGGTTAAGGCTGAAGCAGTAAGTAGAAAGAAGTAGTTTCTATGGTAATATTTCATTTCGAAAATGATATTAAATATAAATCTTAGAATATGGAAGTCATGTATGGTTCTCCATACCGATTTTTTTCTATGGCAAACGATAACAGCCGCAAATTCAAACAGAATCAACTACTCTTTTGCATACAGCCCAGAATTGTAGAGTTCTCAAGACCTATTGTTTTTGGTGAAGATCGGTTAAGGGAAAGGGGTTGCTTACCTGCAACATTTTATGTTTTAACAAGGGAAATTTCTATGGCAAACGATAACAGCCGCAAATTCAAACATAATTAAATAATTTTTTTGCATGCAGCCCTGATTTATAGGGTACTCAAGACCTATTGTTTTTGGTGTAGATCGTTTTGGGAAAGGGGTAGTTTACCTGCAACATTTTATGTTTTAACAAGGGTATTTTCTATGGGAAACGATAACAGCCGCAAATTCAAAGACAATCAAATAATATTTTGCATACTGCCCTGATTTGTAGAGTACTCAAGACCTATTGTTTTTGGTGAAGATCGGTTAAGAGAAAGGGGTAGTTTACCAGCAACCGTTTTTTATCAAGGGTAATTTTACTTCCATGTTCCTTAAGGAAATGGAAGTATGGTGATGGTTTACTTCCATGTTCCTTAAGGAAATGGAAGTATGGTGATGGCAAAAAAAATCGTGTTCGAGATTATTGCAGATTCTGATTGTACTGCAATCAAAACATGAAAAAAAGTCGTTTTTCGAAAAGTGTCTGTGTGTGTGTCTGTAGATTTTTTTTTATGGCAAACGATAACAGCCGCAAATTCAAACAGAATCAAATAATTTTTTGCATACAGTCCTGAATTGTAGAGTTCTCAATACCTATTGTTTTTGGTGAAGATCGGTTAAGGGGAAGGGGTAGTTTACCGGCAGCGTTTTTTTATCAAGGGTATTTTCTATGGCAAACGATAACAGCCGCAAATTCAAACAGAATCAAATAATTTTTTGCATACGGCTCTGAATTGTAGAGATCTCAAAACTTTCGATTTTGGTGAAGATCTGTTAATGGGAAGGGGTAGTTTACCTGCAACCTTTTATGTTTTAACAACAGTAAAGTACTTGAAAATTCATTTAAACTTTTTCAAAGAATGGTAATTGTTAAAAATAAAATTATAATTTTTTCATTTTAATATAAATTATGTATGAGTTAATATACATGTATAAAATAATATATCGTCCGTGGCAGGTATGCATATCTCAGTTATGTAATGTTTACGTTTCCATTTTATTATTATGACTACAGCAATAAAAAGGCAGGGAAGACACACACACACACACACACACACACACACACACACACACACACACACACACAATTCGTGTTATTTCTGGCCTCACTCATGTTTATTTTCTTACATTTGCACGCTTTTTAAATGGTAAGTGCCGAAACCCATACCACCATAACGCGTGCAATCCGAAAAAGAGTTCAGCGTGGATAGCGATTTGCTTCCTGTGGATCGCTGGGCAGTGTAACTGCACGTGTTTACAGAGGAACGATTCATAGACACACTTTTCGTCTTTAGGGAATGAACCCTCTGCAAGATGCTGAGGGTCCATGAGTGACTTCGGATGGCTCCTGCTTTTTCGCGTGTTTGTTCTGTGAAACATACACTGTAGATTCGCAGCTTTAATCTAAGCAACGCTCAATAGGAAATGTTGAAAATTGTTGTCCACGGTGTACCCTCATACACACTAAACCTGCTCTGATGTTTTAATTACGGACATCATAATATTAAAACTTTGGAAACTTGAGCACTACTTAATGGAGATCAATCATTAACTTATACAAGCCATTAATTTTATGCATATTTTTTATATATGTGTGTACAACGTTATCGGCAACAAAGAAGTAGTTTTTTTTTAAATTCATTCCCGGGATATTTGGCCGTAGTCCAATTTTTTCTACAAAACCAGACGTTTCGGCAATGCCATCGACTTCCATCATCAGTGAAAATCGAGTGCGATAACGTGAGGTGGTATACGTTAGTGACCACTGTACTGTGGTTAAGGCTGAAGCAGTAAGTAGAAAGAAGTAGTTTCTATGGTAATATTTCATTTCGAAAATGATATTAAATATAAATCTTAGAATATGGAAGTCATGTATGGTTCTCCATACCGATTTTTTTCTATGGCAAACGATAACAGCCGCAAATTCAAACAGAATCAACTACTCTTTTGCATACAGCCCAGAATTGTAGAGTTCTCAAGACCTATTGTTTTTGGTGAAGATCGGTTAAGGAAAAGGAGTAGTTTACATGCAACATTTTATGTTTTAACAAGGGAATTTTCTATGGCAAACGATAACAGCCGCAAATTCGAACATAATTAAATAATTTTTTGCATGCAGCCCTGATTTACAGGGTACTCAAGACCTATTGTTTTTGGTGTAGATCGTTTTGGGAAAGGGGTAGTTTACCTGCAACATTTTATGTTTTAACAAGGGTATTTTCTATGGGAAATGATAACAGCCGCAAATTCAAACAGAATCAAATAATTTTCTGCATACAGTCCTGAATTGTAGAGTTCTCAAGACCTGTTGTTTTGGTGAAGGTCGGTTAAGGGAAAGGGTTAGTTTACCTGCAACGTTTTATGTTTTAACAAGGTTAATTTTTTCTATGACGAACGATAACTGCCGTAAATTCAAAGAGAATCAAATGTTTTACTGAAAACGTACGTACGTAGGGGTAGTTTACTGAAAACGTGTTATCGTTTTGGGAAAGGGGTAGTTTACCTGCAACATTTTATGTTTTAACAAGGGTATTTTCTATGGGAAATGATAACAGCCGCAAATTCAAACAGAATCAAATAATTTTTTGCATACAGTCCTGAACTGTAGAGTTCTCAAGACCTGTTGTTTTTGGTGAAAGTCGGTTAAGGGAAAGGGTTAGTTTACCTGCAACGTTTTATGTTTTACCAAGGTTAATTTTTTCTATGACGAACGATAACTGCCGTAAATTCAAAGAGAATCAAATAATGTTTTGCATACAGCCCTGAATTCTAGAGTTCTCAAGACCTGTTGTTTTTGGTGAAGGTCGGTTAATTTAATAGGGTAGTTTACCACAACGTTTTATGTTTTAACAAGGGTGTTTTCTATGGCAAACGATAAGAGCCGCAAATTCAAACAGAATCAAATAATTGTTTGCACACTAGCCTGAAATGTAGAGTACTCAAGACCTATCGTTTTTGGTGAAGATCGGTTAAGGGAAAGGGGTAGTTTACTGAAAACGTTTTATGTTGTAACAAGGATATTTTATATGGCAAACGATAACAGCCGCAAATTCAAACAGAATCAAATGATGATTTGCATACAGCCCTAAATTCTAGGGTTCTCAAGACTTATTGGTTTTGGTGAAGATCGGTTAAGGGAAAGGGGTAGTTTACCGGCAACATTTTATGTTTTAACAAGGATAATTTTTTATATGACGAACGGTAACTCCCGCAAATTCAAACAGAAACAAATATTGTTTTGCATGCATCCCTGAATTGTAGAGGACTGAAGGTCTGTTGATTTTGGTGAAGATCGGTTAAGAGAATGGGGTAGTTTACCTGCAACGTTGTATGTTTTAACGAGAGTAAAGTACTTAATTTTGATAAATAATGTATACTAATAAGAAGCTCATAATAATCCACTGTAGAAACGTAGATGAAATATCTATAAATGAAGAGGTTAGGTGAACGGGGTGGGGGTAATTTTCTATTAATGAAAATTATAGTCGATTGGGGAGGGTAGAATTTCTTATATGTGTACTACGTTATCGGCACCAAAGAAGTATTTCTTTGTTAAAATTCCTTCCCGGGCTGTTTAGCCGTAGTCCAATGTTTTCTGCAAAACCAGACGTTTCGGCAATCCATCGACTGCCATCATCAGTGAAAATCGAGTGCGAAAACTTCAGGTGGTATACGTTAGTGACCACAGTACCGTGGTTCAGGCTGAAGCAGTAAGTAGAAAGAGGTAGTTTCTATGGTAATATTTCATTTCGAATATGATTTTAAATATAAATCTTAGAACATGGAAGTCATGTATGGTTCTCCATACCGATATTTTTATTTGGCAAATGAGAACAGCCGCAAATTCAAACAGAATCAAGTAATGTTTCGCATACAGCCCTAAATTGTAGAGTTCTCATGACCTATTGTTTTTGGTGAAGATCGGTTAAGGGAAAGGGGTAATTTACCGGAAACGTTTTTTTAACAAGGGTATTTTCTATGGCAAACGATAACAGCTGCAAATTGAAACAGAATCAAATAATTTCTTGCATACAGCCCTGATTTATGGAGTACTCAAGACCTATTGTTTTTGCTGAAGATCGGTTAAGGGGAAGGGGTAGTTTACCGGCAGCGTTTTTGTCAAGGGTATTTTCTATGGCAAACGATAACAGCCGCAAATTCAAATAGAATCAAATAATTTTTTGCATACAGTCCTGAATTGTAGAGTTCTCAAGACCTGTTGTTTTTGGTGAAGGTCGGTTAAGGGAAAGGGGTAGTTTACCAGCAACGTTTTATGTTTTAACAAGGGTAATTTTTTCTATGACGAACGATAACTGCCGTAAATTCAAAGGGAATCAAATAATGTTTTGCATACAGCCCTGAATTGAAGAGTTCTCAAGACCTGTTGTTTGTGGTGAAGGTCGGTTAATTTAGTAGGGTAGTTTACCACAACGTTTTATGTTTTAACAAGGGTGTTTTCTATGGCAAACGATAAGAGCCGCAAATTCAAACAGAATCAAATAATTGTTTGCATACCAGCCTGAAATGTAGAGTACTCAAGACCTATCGTTTTTGGTGAAGATCGGTTAAGGGAAAGGGGTAGTTTACTGAAAACGTTTTATGTTTTAACAAGGGTATTTTATATGGCAAACGATAACAGCCGCAAATTCAAACGGAATCAAATGATTATTTGCATACAGCCCTAATTTCTAGAGTTCTCAAGACTTTTTGGTTTTGGTGAAGATCGGTTAAGGGAAAGGGGTAGTTTACCGGCAACATTTTATGTTTTAACAAGAATAATTTTTTATATGACGAACGATAACTTCCGCAAATTCAAACAGAATCAAATATTGTTTTGCATGCTTCCCTGAATTGTAGAGTACTGAAGGTCCGTTGATTTTGGTGAAGATCGGTTAAGAGAAAGGGGTAGTTTACCTGCAACGTTTTATGTTTTAACAAGAGTAAAGTACTTAATTTTGATAAATAATGTATACTAATAAGAAGCTCATAATAATCCACTGTAGAAACGTAGATGAAATATCTATAAATGAAGAGGTTAGGTGAACGGGGTGGGGGTAATTTTCTATTAATGAAAATTATAGTCGATTGGGGAGGGTAGAATTTCTTATATGTGTACTACGTTATCGGCACCAAAGAAGTATTTCTTTGTTAAAATTCCTTCCCGGGCTGTTTAGCCGTAGTCCAATGTTTTCTGCAAAACCAGACTTTTCGGCAATCCATCGACTGCCATCATCAGTGAAAATCGAGCGTGAAAACGTCAGGTGGTATACGTTAGTGACCACAGTACCGTGGTTCATACTGAAGCAGTAAGTAGAAAGAAGTAGTTTCTATGGTAATATTTCATTTCGAATATGATTTTAAATATAAATCTTAGAACATGGAAGTCATGTATGGTTCTCCATACCGATATTTTTTTTGGGGAAACGAGAACAGCCGCAAATTAAAACAGAATCAAGTAATGTTTCGCATACAGCCCTAAATTGTAGAGTTCTTATGTTCTCATGACCATTGTTTTTGGTGAAGTTCGGTTAAGGGAAAGGGGTAATTTACCAGCAACGTTTTTTTAACAAGGGTATTTTCTATGGCAAACGATAACAACTGCAAATTGAAACAGAATCAAATAATTTTTTGCATAGAGCCCTGATTTGTAGAGTACTCAAGACCTATTGTTTGTGGTGAAGATCGGTTAAGGGGAAGGGGTAGTTTACCAGCAGCGTTTTTTTATCAAGGGTATTTTCTATGGCAAACGATAACAGCCGCAAATTCAAGCAGAATCAAATAATTTTTTGCATACGGCTCTGAATTGTAGAGATCTCAAGACTTTCGATTTTGGAGAAGATCGGTTAAGGGGAAGGGGTAGTTTACCTGCAACCTTTTACGTTTTAACAACAGTAAAGTACTTGAAAATTCATTTAAACTTTTACAAAGAATGGTAATTGTTAAAAATAAAATTATAATTTTTTATTTTAATGTAAATTATGTATGATTTAATATAAGTAGAGGGAAAGTGTATGTTAGAGAACAATAGCGATGACGTCACAGAGAGGCACTGGTAGCTGGCTTCCGCGGTGTGAAAACAATGGGTTGGGGAACCCCCAGTTGAAAACACTACCGGGTTCCAGTTCATGACGTCATAGAGGCACTGGCAGCTGGTGTCTGAGCTGTCCATGTGACGTCACTGTTTTGTGTGGGTGTGTGTGTGTGTGTGTGTGTGTGTGTGTGTGTGTGTGTGTGTGTGTGTGTGTGTGTGTGTGTGTGTGTGTGTGTGTGTGTGTGTGTGTGTGTGTGTGTGTGTGTGTGTGTGTGTGTGTGTGTGTGTGTGTGTGTGTGTGTGTGTGTGTGTGTGTGTGTGTGTGTGTGTGTGTGTGTGTGTGTGACTGAAACACTTCTTATGTTTTCATGACCATTGTTTTTGGTGAAGATCGGTTAAGGGAAAGGGGTAATTTACCAGCAACGTTTTTTTAACAAGGGTATTTTCTATGGCAAACGATAACAACTGCAAATTGAAACAGAATCAAATAATTTTTTGCATACAGCCCTGATTTGTAGAGTACTCAAGACCTATTGTTTTTGCTGAAGATCGGTTAAGGGGAAGGGGTAGTATACCGGCAGCGTTTTTTTATCAAGGGTATTTTCTATGGCAAACGATAACAGCCGCAAATTCAAACAGAATCAAATAATTTTTTGCATACGGCTCTGAATTGTAGAGATCTCAAAACTTTCGATTTTGGTGAAGATCGGTTAAGGGGAAGGGGTAGTTTACCTGCAACCTTTTACGTTTCAACAACAGTAAAGTACTTGAAAATTCATTTAAACTTTTTCAACGAATGGTAATTGTTAAAAATAAAATTATAATTTTTTCATTTTAATGTAAATTATGTATGAGTTAATATACATGTATAAAATAATATATCGTCCGTGGCAGGTATGCATATCTCAGTTATGTAATGTTTACGTTTCCATTTTATTATTATGACTACAGCAATAAAAAGGCAGGGAAGACACACACACACACACACACACACACACACACACACACACACACACACACACACACACACACACACACACACACACACACAATTCGTGTTATTTCTGGCCTCACTCATGTTTATTTTCTTACATTTGCACGCTTTTTAAATGGTAAGTGCCGAAACCCATACCAACATAACGCGTGCAAACCGAAAAAGAGTCCAGCGTAGATAGCGATTTGCTTCCTGTGGATCGCTGGGCAGTGTAACTGCACGTGTTTACAGAGGAACGATTCATAGACACACTTTTCGTCTTTAGGGAATGAACCCTCTGCAAGATGCTGAGGGTCCATGAGTGACTTCGGATGGCTCCATCTTTTTCGCGTGTTTGTTCTGTGAAACATACACTGTAGATTCGCAGCTTTAATCTAAGCAACGCTCAATAGGAAATGTTGAAAATTGTTGTCCACGGTGTACCCTCATACACACTAAACCTGCTCTGATGTTTTAAATACGGACATCATAATATTAAAACTTTGGAAACTTGAGCACTACTTAATGGAGATCAATCATTAACTTATACAAGCCATTAATTTTATGCATATTTTTTATATATGTGTGTACAACGTTATCGGCAAGAAAGAAGTAGTTTTTGTTAAAATTCATTCCCGGGATATTTGGCCGTAGTCCAATTTTTTCTACAAAACCAGACGTTTCGGCAATGCCATCGACATCCATCATCAGTGAAAATCGAGTGCGATAACGTGAGGTGGTATACGTTAGTGACCACAGTACTGTGGTTAAGGCTGAAGCAGTAAGTAGAAAGAAGTAGTTTCTATGGTAATATTTCATTTCGAAAATGATATTAAATATAAATCTTAGAATATGGAAGTCATGTATGGTTCTCCATACCGATTTTTGTCTATGGCAAACGATAACAGCCGCAAATTCAAACAGAATCAACTACTCTTTTGCATACAGCCCAGAATTGTAGAGTTCTCAAGACCTGTTGTTTTTGGTGAACATCGGTTAAGGGAAAGGGGTAGTTTACCAGCAACCGTTTTTTGTCAAGGGTAATTTTACTTCCATGTTCCTTAAGGAAATGGAAGTATGGTGATGGCAAAAAAAATCGTGTTCGAGATTATTGCAGATCCTGATTGTACTACAATCAAAACATGAAAAAAAGTCGTTTTTCGAAAAGTGTCTGTGTGTGTGTGTCTCTAGATTTTTTTTCTATGGCAAACGATAACAGCCGCAAATTCAAATAGAATCAAATAATTTTTTGCATACAGTCCTGAATTGTAGAGTTCTCAAGACCTGTTGTTTTTGGTGAAGGTCGGTTAAGGGAAAAAGGTAGTATACCAGCAACGTTTTATGTTTTAACAAGGGTAATTTTTTCTATGACGAACGATAACTGCCGTAAATTCAAAGAGAATCAAATAATGTTTTGCATACAGCCCTGAATTGTAGAGTTCTCAAGACCTGTTGTTTGTGGTGAAGGTCGGTTAATTTAGTAGGGTAGTTTACCACAACGTTTTATGTTTTAACAAGGGTGTTTTCTATGGCAAACGATAAGAGCCGCAAATTCAAACAGAATCAAATAATTGTTTGCACACTAGCCTGAAATGTAGAGTACTCAAGACCTATCGTTTTTGGTGAAGATCGGTTAAGGGAAAGGGGTAGTTTACTGAAAACGTTTTATGTTGTAACAAGGATATTTTATATGGCAAACGATAACAGCCGCAAATTCAAACAGAATCAAATGATGATTTGCATACAGCCCTAAATTCTAGGGTTCTCAAGACTTATTGGTTTTGGTGAAGATCGGTTAAGGGAAAGGGGTAGTTTACCGGCAACATTTTATGTTTTAACAAGGATAATTTTTTATATGACGAACGGTAACTCCCGCAAATTCAAACAGAAACAAATATTGTTTTGCATGCATCCCTGAATTGTAGAGGACTGAAGGTCTGTTGATTTTGGTGAAGATCGGTTAAGAGAATGGGGTAGTTTACCTGCAACGTTGTATGTTTTAACGAGAGTAAAGTACTTAATTTTGATAAATAATGTATACTAATAAGAAGCTCATAATAATCCACTGTAGAAACGTAGATGAAATATCTATAAATGAAGAGGTTAGGTGAACGGGGTGGGGGTAATTTTCTATTAATGAAAATTATAGTCGATTGGGGAGGGTAGAATTTCTTATATGTGTACTACGTTATCGGCACCAAAGAAGTATTTCTTTGTTAAAATTCCTTCCCGGGCTGTTTAGCCGTAGTCCAATGTTTTCTGCAAAACCAGACTTTTCGGCAATCCATCGACTGCCATCATCAGTGAAAATCGAGTGCGAAAACTTCAGGTGGTATACGTTAGTGACCACAGTACCGTGGTTCAGGCTGAAGCAGTAAGTAGAAAGAGGTAGTTTCTATGGTAATATTTCATTTCGAATATGATTTTAAATATAAATCTTAGAACATGGAAGTCATGTATGGTTCTCCATACCGATATTTTTATTTGGCAAATGAGAACAGCCGCAAATTCAAACAGAATCAAGTAATGTTTCGCATACAGCCCTAAATTGTAGAGTTCTCATGACCTATTGTTTTTGGTGAAGATCGGTTAAGGGAAAGGGGTAATTTACCGGAAACGTTTTTTTAACAAGGGTATTTTCTATGGCAAACGATAACAGCTGCAAATTGAAACAGAATCAAATAATTTCTTGCATACAGCCCTGATTTATGGAGTACTCAAGACCTATTGTTTTTGCTGAAGATCGGTTAAGGGGAAGGGGTAGTTTACCGGCAGCGTTTTTGTCAAGGGTATTTTCTATGGCAAACGATAACAGCCGCAAATTCAAATAGAATCAAATAATTTTTTGCATACAGTCCTGAATTGTAGAGTTCTCAAGACCTGTTGTTTTTGGTGAAGGTCGGTTAAGGGAAAGGGGTAGTTTACCAGCAACGTTTTATGTTTTAACAAGGGTAATTTTTTCTATGACGAACGATAACTGCCGTAAATTCAAAGGGAATCAAATAATGTTTTGCATACAGCCCTGAATTGAAGAGTTCTCAAGACCTGTTGTTTGTGGTGAAGGTCGGTTAATTTAGTAGGGTAGTTTACCACAACGTTTTATGTTTTAACAAGGGTGTTTTCTATGGCAAACGATAAGAGCCGCAAATTCAAACAGAATCAAATAATTGTTTGCATACCAGCCTGAAATGTAGAGTACTCAAGACCTATCGTTTTTGGTGAAGATCGGTTAAGGGAAAGGGGTAGTTTACTGAAAACGTTTTATGTTTTAACAAGGGTATTTTATATGGCAAACGATAACAGCCGCAAATTCAAACGGAATCAAATGATTATTTGCATACAGCCCTAATTTCTAGAGTTCTCAAGACTTTTTGGTTTTGGTGAAGATCGGTTAAGGGAAAGGGGTAGTTTACCGGCAACATTTTATGTTTTAACAAGAATAATTTTTTATATGACGAACGATAACTTCCGCAAATTCAAACAGAATCAAATATTGTTTTGCATGCTTCCCTGAATTGTAGAGTACTGAAGGTCTGTTGATTTTGGTGAAGATCGGTTAAGAGAAAGGGGTAGTTTACCTGCAACGTTTTATGTTTTAACAAGAGTAAAGTACTTAATTTTGATAAATAATGTATACTAATAAGAAGCTCATAATAATCCACTGTAGAAACGTAGATGAAATATCTATAAATGAAGAGGTTAGGTGAACGGGGTGGGGGTAATTTTCTATTAATGAAAATTATAGTCGATTGGGGAGGGTAGAATTTCTTATATGTGTACTACGTTATCGGCACCAAAGAAGTATTTCTTTGTTAAAATTCCTTCCCGGGCTGTTTAGCCGTAGTCCAATGTTTTCTGCAAAACCAGACTTTTCGGCAATCCATCGACTGCCATCATCAGTGAAAATCGAGCGTGAAAACGTCAGGTGGTATACGTTAGTGACCACAGTACCGTGGTTCATACTGAAGCAGTAAGTAGAAAGAAGTAGTTTCTATGGTAATATTTCATTTCGAATATGATTTTAAATATAAATCTTAGAACATGGAAGTCATGTATGGTTCTCCATACCGATATTTTTTTTGGGGAAACGAGAACAGCCGCAAATTAAAACAGAATCAAGTAATGTTTCGCATACAGCCCTAAATTGTAGAGTTCTTATGTTCTCATGACCATTGTTTTTGGTGAAGTTCGGTTAAGGGAAAGGGGTAATTTACCAGCAACGTTTTTTTAACAAGGGTATTTTCTATGGCAAACGATAACAACTGCAAATTGAAACAGAATCAAATAATTTTTTGCATACAGCCCTGATTTGTAGAGTACTCAAGACCTATTGTTTTTGCTGAAGATCGGTTAAGGGGAAGGGGTAGTATACCGGCAGCGTTTTTTTATCAAGGGTATTTTCTATGGCAAACGATAACAGCCGCAAATTCAAACAGAATCAAATAATTTTTTGCATACGGCTCTGAATTGTAGAGATCTCAAAACTTTCGATTTTGGTGAAGATCGGTTAAGGGGAAGGGGTAGTTTACCTGCAACCTTTTACGTTTCAACAACAGTAAAGTACTTGAAAATTCATTTAAACTTTTTCAACGAATGGTAATTGTTAAAAATAAAATTATAATTTTTTCATTTTAATGTAAATTATGTATGAGTTAATATACATGTATAAAATAATATATCGTCCGTGGCAGGTATGCATATCTCAGTTATGTAATGTTTACGTTTCCATTTTATTATTATGACTACAGCAATAAAAAGGCAGGGAAGACACACACACACACACACACACACACACACACACACACACACACACACACACACACACACAATTCGTGTTATTTCTGGCCTCACTCATGTTTATTTTCTTACATTTGCACGCTTTTTAAATGGTAAGTGCCGAAACCCATACCAACATAACGCGTGCAAACCGAAAAAGAGTCCAGCGTAGATAGCGATTTGCTTCCTGTGGATCGCTGGGCAGTGTAACTGCACGTGTTTACAGAGGAACGATTCATAGACACACTTTTCGTCTTTAGGGAATGAACCCTCTGCAAGATGCTGAGGGTCCATGAGTGACTTCGGATGGCTCCATCTTTTTCGCGTGTTTGTTCTGTGAAACATACACTGTAGATTCGCAGCTTTAATCTAAGCAACGCTCAATAGGAAATGTTGAAAATTGTTGTCCACGGTGTACCCTCATACACACTATACCTGCTCTGATGTTTTAAATACGGACATCATAATATTAAAACTTTGGAAACTTGAGCACTACTTAATGGAGATCAATCATTAACTTATACAAGCCATTAATTTTATGCATATTTTTTATATATGTGTGTACAACGTTATCGGCAAGAAAGAAGTAGTTTTTGTTAAAATTCATTCCCGGGATATTTGGCCGTAGTCCAATTTTTTCTACAAAACCAGACGTTTCGGCAATGCCATCGACATCCATCATCAGTGAAAATCGAGTGCGATAACGTGAGGTGGTATACGTTAGTGACCACAGTACTGTGGTTAAGGCTGAAGCAGTAAGTAGAAAGAAGTAGTTTCTATGGTAATATTTCATTTCGAAAATGATATTAAATATAAATCTTAGAATATGGAAGTCATGTATGGTTCTCCATACCGATTTTTGTCTATGGCAAACGATAACAGCCGCAAATTCAAACAGAATCAACTACTCTTTTGCATACAGCCCAGAATTGTAGAGTTCTCAAGACCTGTTGTTTTTGGTGAACATCGGTTAAGGGAAAGGGGTAGTTTACCAGCAACCGTTTTTTGTCAAGGGTAATTTTACTTCCATGTTCCTTAAGGAAATGGAAGTATGGTGATGGCAAAAAAAATCGTGTTCGAGATTATTGCAGATCCTGATTGTACTACAATCAAAACATGAAAAAAAGTCGTTTTTCGAAAAGTGTCTGTGTGTGTGTGTCTCTAGATTTTTTTTCTATGGCAAACGATAACAGCCGCAAATTCAAATAGAATCAAATAATTTTTTGCATACAGTCCTGAATTGTAGAGTTCTCAAGACCTGTTGTTTTTGGTGAAGGTCGGTTAAGGGAAAAAGGTAGTATACCAGCAACGTTTTATGTTTTAACAAGGGTAATTTTTTCTATGACGAACGATAACTGCCGTAAATTCAAAGAGAATCAAATAATGTTTTGCATACAGCCCTGAATTGTAGAGTTCTCAAGACCTGTTGTTTGTGGTGAAGGTCGGTTAATTTAGTAGGGTAGTTTACCACAACGTTTTATGTTTTAACAAGGGTGTTTTCTATGGCAAACGATAAGAGCCGCAAATTCAAACAGAATCAAATAATTGTTTGCATACCAGCCTCAAATGTAGAGTAATCAAGACCTATCGTTTTTGGTGAAGATCGGTTAAGGGAAAGGGGTAGTTTACTGAAAACGTTTTATGTTTTAACAAGGGTATTTTATATGGCAAACGATAACAACCGCAAATTCAAACAGAATCAAATGATTATTTGCATACAGCCCTAAATTCAAGAGTTCTCAAGACTTATTGGTTTTGGTGAAGATCGGTTAAGGGGAAGGGGTAGTTTACCTGCAACCTTTTACGTTTCAACAACAGTAAAGTACTTGAAAATTCATTTAAACTTTTTCAAAGAATGGTAATTGTTAAAAATAAAATTATAATTTTTTCATTTTAATGTAAATTATGTATGAGTTAATATACATGTATAAAATAATATATCGTCCGTGGCAGGTATGCATATCTCAGTTATGTAATGTTTACGTTTCCATTTTATTATTATGACTACAGCAATAAAAAGGCAGGGAAGACACACACACACACACACACACACACACACACACACACACACTTCGTGTTATTTCTGGCCTCACTCATGTTTATTTTCTTACATTTGCACGCTTTTTAAATGGTAAGTGCCGAAACCCATACCAACATAACGCGTGCAAACCGAAAAAGAGTCCAGCGTGGATAGCGATTTGCTTCCTGTGGATCGCTGGGCAGTGTAACTGCACGTGTTTACAGAGGAACGATTCATAGACACACTTTTCGTCTTTAGGGAATGAACCCTCTGCAAGATGCTGAGGGTCCATGAGTGACTTCGGATGGCTCCTGCTTTTTCGCGTGTTTGTTCTGTGAAACATACACTGTAGATTCGCAGCTTTAATCTAAGCAACGCTCAATAGGAAATGTTGAAAATTGTTGTCCACGGTGTACCCGCATACACACTAAACCTGCTCTGATGTTTTAATTACGGACATCATAATATTAAAACTTTGGAAACTTGAGCACTACTTAATGGAGATCAATCATTAACTTATACAAGCCATTAATTTTATGCATATTTTTTATATATGTGTGTACAACGTTATCGGCAACAAAGAAGTAGTTTTTGTTAAAATTCATTCCCGGGATATTTGGCCGTAGTCCAATTTTTTCTACAAAACCAGACGTTTCGGCAATGCCATCGACTTCCATCATCAGTGAAAATCGAGTGCGATAACGTGAGGTGGTATACGTTAGTGACCACTGTACTGTGGTTAAGGCTGAAGCAGTAAGTAGAAAGAAGTAGTTTCTATGGTAATATTTCATTTCGAAAATGATATTAAATATAAATCTTAGAATATGGAAGTCATGTATGGTTCTCCATACCGATTTTTTTCTATGGCAAACGATAACAGCCGCAAATTCAAACAGAATCAACTACTCTTTTGCATACAGCCCAGAATTGTAGAGTTCTCAAGACCTATTGTTTTTGGTGAAGATCGGTTAAGGAAAAGGGGTAGTTTACATGCAACATTTTATGTTTTAACAAGGGAATTTTCTATGGCAAACGATAACAGCCGCAAATTCAAACAAAATTAAATAATTTTTTGCATGCAGCCCTGATTTATAGGGTACTCAAGACCTATTGTTTTTGGTGTAGATCGTTTTGGGAAAGGGGTAGTTTACCTGCAACATTTTATGTTTTAACAAGGGTATTTTCTATGGGAAATGATAACAGCCGCAAATTCAAACAGAATCAAATAATTTTTTGCATACAGTCCTGAATTGTAGAGTTCTCAAGACCTGTTGTTTTTGGTGAAAGTCGGTTAAGGGAAAGGGTTAGTTTACCTGCAACGTTTTATGTTTTAACAAGGTTAATTTTTTCTATGACGAACGATAACTGCCGTAAATTCAAAGAGAATCAAATAATGTTTTGCATACAGCCCTGAATTGTAGAGTTCTCAAGACCTGTTGTTTTTGGTGAAGGTCGGTTAATTTAATAGGGTAGTTTACCACAACGTTTTATGTTTTAACAAGGGTGTTTTCTATGGCAAACGATAAGAGCCGCAAATTCAAACAGAATCAAATAATTGTTTGCACACTAGCCTGAAATGTAGAGTACTCAAGACCTATCGTTTTTGGTGAAGATCGGTTAAGGGAAAGGGGTAGTTTACTGAAAACGTTTTATGTTGTAACAAGGATATTTTATATGGCAAACGATAACAGCCGCAAATTCAAACAGAATCAAATGATGATTTGCATACAGCCCTAAATTCTAGAGTTCTCAAGACTTATTGGTTTTGGTGAAGATCGGTTAAGGGAAAGGGGTAGTTTACCGGCAACATTTTATGTTTTAACAAGGATAATTTTTTATATGACGAACGGTAACTGCCGAAAATTCAAACAGAATCAAATATTGTTTTGCATGCATCCCTGAATTGTAGAGGACTGAAGGTCTGTTGATTTTGGTGAAGATCGGTTAAGAGAAAGTTGTAGTTTACCTGCAACGTTGTATGTTTTAACGAGAGTAAAGTACTTAATTTTTATAAATAATGTATACTAATAAGAAGCTCATACTAATCCACTGTAGAAACGTAGATGAAATATCTATAAATGAAGAGGTTAGGTGAACGGGGTGGGGGTAATTTTCTATTAATGAAAATTATAGTCGATTGGGGAGGGTAGAATTTCTTATATGTGTACTACGTTATCGGCACCAAAGAAGTATTTCTTTGTTAAAATTCCTTCCCGGGCTGTTTAGCCGTAGTCCAATGTTTTCTGCAAAACCAGATTTTCGGCAATCCATCGACTGCCATCATCAGTGAAAATCGAGTGTGAAAACGTCAGGTGGTATACGTTAGTGACCACAGTACCGTGGTTCAGGCTGAAGCAGTAAGTAGAAAGAAGTAGTTTCTATGGTAATATTTCATTTCGAATATGATTTTAAATATAAATCTTAGAACATGGAAGTCATGTATGGTTCTCCATACCGATATTTTTATTTGGCAAATGAGAACAGCCGCAAATTCAAACAGAATCAAGTAATGTTTCGCATACAGCCCTAAATTGCAGAGTTCTCATGACCTATTGTTTTTGGTGAAGATCGGTTAAGGGAAAGGGGTAATTTACCGGCAACGTTTTTTTAACAAGGGTATTTTCTATGGCAAACGATAACAGTTGCAAATTGAAACAGAATCAAATAATTTTTTGCATACAGCCCTGATTTATGGAGTACTCATGACCTATTGTTTTTGGTGAAGATCGGTTTAGGGAAAGGGGTAATTTACCGGCAACGTTTTTTTAACAAGGGAATTTTCTATGGCAAACGATAACAGCCGCAAATTCAAACATAATTAAATAATTTTTTTGCATGCAGCCCTGATTTATAGGGTACTCAAGACCTATTGTTTTTGGTGTAGATCGTTTTGGGAAAGGGGTAGTTTACCTGCAACATTTTATGTTTTAACAAGGGTATTTTCTATGGGAAACGATAACAGCCGCAAATTCAAACACAATCAAATAATATTTTGCATACTGCCCTGATTTGCAGAGTACTCAAGACCTATTGTTTTTGGTGAAGATCGGTTAAGAGAAAGGGGTAGTTTACCAGCAACCGTTTTTTATCAAGGGTAATTTTACTTCCATGTTCCTTAAGGAAATGGAAGTATGGTGATGGCAAAAAAAATCGTGTTCGAGATTATTGCAGATTCTGATTGTACTGCAATCAAAACATGAAAAAAAGTCGTTTTTCGAAAAGTGTCTGTGTGTGTGTCTGTAGATTTTTTTTTATGGCAAACGATAACAGCCGCAAATTCAAACAGAATCAAATAATTTTTTGCATACAGTCCTGAATTGTAGAGTTCTCAATACCTATTGTTTTTGGTGAAGATCGGTTAAGGGGAAGGGGTAGTTTACCGGCAGCGTTTTTTTATCAAGGGTATTTTCTATGGCAAACGATAACAGCCGCAAATTCAAACAGAATCAAATAATTTTTTGCATACGGCTCTGAATTGTAGAGATCTCAAAACTTTCGATTTTGGTGAAGATCTGTTAATGGGAAGGGGTAGTTTACCTGCAACCTTTTACTTTTTAAAAACAGTAAAGTACTTTAAAATTCATTTAAACTTTTTCAAAGAATGGTAATTGTTAAAAATAAAATTATAATTTTTTCATTTTAATGTAAATTATGTATGAGATAATATACATGTATAAAATAATATATCGTCCGTGGCAGGTATGCATATCTCAGTTTTGTAATGTTTACGTTTCCATTTTATTATTATGACTACAGCAATAAAAAGGCAGGGAAGACACACACACACACACACACACACACACACACACACACACACACACACAATTCGTGTTATTTCTGGCCTCACTCATGTTTATTTTCTTACATTTGCACGCTTTTTAAATGGTAAGTGCCGAAACCCATACCAACATAACGCGTGCAAACCGAAAAAGAGTCCAGCGTGGATAGCGATTTGCTTCCTGTGGATCGCTGGGCAGTGTAACTGCACGTGTTTACAGAGGAACGATTCATAGACACACTTTTCGTCTTTAGGGAATGAACCCTCTGCAAGATGCTGAGGGTCCATGAGTGACTTCGGATGGCTCCTGCTTTTTCGCGTGTTTGTTCTGTGAAACATACACTGTAGATTCGCAGCTTTAATCTAAGCAACGCTCAATAGGAAATGTTGAAAATTTTTGTCCACGGTGTACCCTCATACACACTAAACCTGCTCTGATGTTTTAAATACGGACATCATAATATTAAAACTTTGGAAACTTGAGCACTACTTAAAGGAGATCAATCATTAAATTATACAAGCCATTAATTTTATGCATATTTTTTATATATGTGTGTACAACGGTATCGGCAACAAAGAAGTAGTTTTTGTTAAAATTCATTCCCTGGATATTTGGCCGTAGTCCAATTTTTTCTACAAAACCAGACGTTTCGGCAATGCCATCGACTTCCATCATCAGTGAAAATCGAGTGCGATAACGTGAGGTGGTATACGTTAGTGACCACAGTACTGTGGTTAAGGCTGAAGCAGTAAGTAGAAAGAAGTAGTTTCTATGGTAATATTTAATTTCGAAAATGATATTAAATATAAATCTTAGAATGTGGAAGTCATGTATTGTTCTCCATACCGATTTTTTTCTATGGCAAACGATAACAGCCGCAAATTCAAACAGAATCAACTACTCTTTTGCATACAGCCCAGAATTGTAGAGTTCTCAAGACCTGTTGTTTTTTGTGAAGATCGGTTAAGGGAAAGGGGTAGTTTACCAGCAACCGTTTTTTGTCAAGGGTAATTTTACTTCCATGTTCCTTAAGGAAATGGAAGTATGGTGATGGCAAAAAAAATCGTGTTCGAGATTATTGCAGATTCTGATTGTACTACAATCAAAACATGAAAAAAAGTCGTTTTTCGAAAAGTGTCTGTGTGTGTGTCTCTAGATTTTTTTTCTATGGCAAACGATAACAGCCGCAAATTCAAATAGAATCAAATAATTTTTTGCATACAGTCCTGAATTGTAGAGTTCTCAAGACCTGTTGTTTTTGGTGAAGGTCGGTTAAGGGAAAGGGGTAGTTTACCAGCAACGTTTTATGTTTTAACAAGGGTAATTTTTTCTAAGACGAACGATAACTGCCGTAAATTCAAAGAGAATCAAATAATGTTTTGCATACAGCCCTGAATTGTAGAGTTCTCAAGACCTGTTGTTTGTGGTGAAGGTCGGTTAATTTAGTAGGGTAGTTTACCACAACGTTTTATGTTTTAACAAGGGTGTTTTCTATGGCAAACGATAAGAGCCGCAAATTCAAACAGAATCAAATAATTGTTTGCACACCAGCCTCAAATGTAGAGTACTCAAGACCTATCGTTTTTGGTGAAGATCGGTTAAGGGAAAGGGGTAGTTTACTGAAAACGTTTTATGTTTTAACAAGGGTATTTTATATGGCAAACGATAACAGCCGCAAATTCAAACAGAATCAAATGATTATTTGCATACAGCCCTAAATTCTAGAGTTCTCAAGACTTATTGGTTTTGGTGAAGATCGGTTAAGGGAAAGGGGTAGTTTACCTGCAACATTTTATGTTTTAAAACGATAACTTCCGCAACTTCAAACAGAATCAAATATTGTTTTGCATGCATCCCTGAATTGTAGAGGACTGAAGGTCTGTTGATTTTGGTGAAGATCGGTTAAGAGAAAGGGGTAGTTTACCTGCAATGTTTTATGTTTTAACAAGAGTAAAGTACTTAATTTTGATAAATAATGTATACTAATAAGAAGCTCATAATAATCCACTGTATAAACGTAGATGAAATATCTATAAATGAAGAGGTTAGGTGAACGGGGTGGGGGGTAATTTTCTATTAATGAAAATTATAGTCGATTGGGGAGGGTAGAATTTCTTATATGTGTACTACGTTATCGGCACCAAAGAAGTATTTCTTTGTTAAAATTCCTTCCCGGGCTGTTTAGCCGTAGTACAATGTTTTCTGCAAAACCAGACTTTTCGGCAATCCATCGACTGCCATCATCAGTGAAAATCGAGTGTCAAAACGTCAGGTGGTATACGTTAGTGACCACAGTACCGTGGTTCATACTGAAGCCGAAAGTAGAAAGAAGTAGTTTCTATGGTAATATTTCGAATATGATTTTAAATATAAATCTTAGAACATGGTAGTCATGTATGGTTCTCCATACCGATATTTTTTTGGCAAACGTGAACAGCCGCAAATTCAAACAGAATCAAGTAATGTTTCGCATACAGCCCTAAATTGTAGAGTTCTCATGACCTATTGTTTTTGGTGAAGATCGGTTAAGGGAAAGGGGTAACTTACCTGCAACGTTTTTTTAACAAGGGTATTTTCTATTGCAAACGATAACAGCTGCAAATTGAAACAGAATCAAATAATGTTTTGCATACAGCCCTGATTTGTAGAGTACTCAAGACCTATTGTTTGTGGTGAAGATCGGTTAAGGGGAAGGGGTAGTTTACCGGCAGCGTTTTTTTATCAAGGGTATTTTCTATGGCAAACGATAACAGCCGCAAATTCAAACAGAATCAAATAATTTTTTGCATACGGCTCTGAATTGTAGAGATCTCAAAACTTTCGATTTTGGTGAAGATCGGTTAAGGGGAAGGGGTAGTTTACCTGCAACCTTTTACGTTTCAACAACAGTAAAGTACTTGAAAATTCATTTAAACTTTTTCAAAGAATGGTAATTGTTAAAAATAAAAGTATAATTTTTTCATTTTAATGTAAATTATGTATGAGTTAATATACATGTATAAAATAATATATCGTCCGTGGCAGGTATGCATATCTCAGTTATGTAATGTTTACGTTTCCATTTTATTATTATGACTACAGCAATAAAAAGGCAGGGAACACACACACACACACACACACACACACACACACACACACACACACACTTTCACACACACACACACACAATTCGTGTTATTTCTGGCCTTACTCATGTTTATTTTCTTACATTTGCACGCTTTTTAAATGGTAAGTGCCGAAACCCATACCAACATAACGCGTGCAAACCGAAAAAGAGTCCAACGTGGATAGCGATTTGCTTCCTGTGGATCGGTGGGCAGTGTAACTGCACGTGTTTACAGAGGAACGATTCATAGACACACTTTTCGTCTTTAGGGAATGAACCCTCTGCAAGATGCTGAGGGTCCATGAGTGACTTCGGATGGCTCCTGCTTTTTCGCGTGTTTGTTCTGTGAAACATACACTGTAGATTCGCAGCTTTAATCTAAGCAACGCTCAATAGGAAATGTTGAAAATTGTTGTCCACGGTGTACCCTCATACACACTAAACCTGCTCTGATGTTTTAATTACGGACATCATAATATTAAAACTTTGGAAACTTGAGCACTACTTAATGGAGATCAATCATTAACTTATACAAGCCATTAATTTTATGCATATTTTTTATATATGTGTGTACAACGTTATCGGCAACAAAGAAGTAGTTTTTGTTAAAATTCATTCCCGGGATATTTGGCCGTAGTCCAATTTTTTCTACAAAACCAGACGTTTCGGCAATGCCATCGACTTCCATCATCAGTGAAAATCGAGTGCGATAACGTGAGGTGGTATACGTTTAGTGACCACTGTACTGTGGTTAAGGCTGAAGCAGTAAGTAGAAAGAAGTAGTTTCTATGGTAATATTTCATTTCGAAAATGATATTAAATATAAATCTTAGAATATGGAAGTCATGTATGGTTCCTCCATACCGATTTTTTTCTATGGCAAAACGATCACAGCCGCAAATTCAAACAGAATCAACTACTCTTTTGCATACAGCCCAGAATTGTAGAGTTCTCAAGACCTATTGTTTTTGGTGAAGATCGGTTAAGGAAAAGGGGTAGTTTACATGCAACATTTTATGTTTTAACAAGGGAAATTTCTATGGCAAACGATAACAGCCGCAAATTCAAACATAATTAAATAATTTTTGCATGCAGCCCTGATTTACAGGGTACTATAGACCTATTGTTTTTGGTGTAGATCGTTTTGGGAAAGGGGTAGTTTACCTGCAAAATTTATGTTTTAACAAGGGTATTTTCTATGGGAAATGATAACAGCCGCAAATTCAAACAGAATCAAATAATTTTCTGCATACAGTCCTGAATTGTAGAGTTCTCAAGACCTGTTGTTTTTGGTGAAGGTCGGTTAAGGGGAAAGGGTTAGTTTACCTGCAACGTTTTATGTTTTAACAAGGTTAATTTTTTCTATGACGAACGATAATTGCCGTAAATTCAAAGAGAATCAAATAATGTTTTACTGAAAACGTACGTACGTAGGGGTAGTTTACTGAAAACGTTTTATGTTGTAACAAGGGTATTTTATATGGCAAACGATAACAGCCGCAAATTCAAACAGAATCAAATGATGATTTGCATACTGCCCTAAATTCTAGAGTTTCTCAAGACTTATTGTTTTGGTGAAGATCGGTTAAGGGAAAGGGGTAGTTTACCGGCAACATTTTATGTTTTAACAAGGATAATTTTTTATATGACGAACGGTAACTGCCGAAAATTCAAACAGAATCAAATATTGTTTTGCATGCATCCCTGAATTGTAGAGGACTGAAGGTCTGTTGATTTTGGTGAAGATCGGTTAAGAGAAAGTTGTAGTTTACCTGCAACGTTGTATGTTTTAACGAGAGTAAAGAGTAGAGGGAAAATGACAAGTTCAAACGCAAAACAATGTCAACTAATAGAGTCCCGCACCACCGCTGGACCCGCAGCATCCCAATGGACCACAGCATCCGCGAATTTCCGCGAATAAATTTTTTTATTTTTTTTTATTTGGTTTTTTATTTTTTTAATTAAATTGATTTGCATATCAAGGGGGTGGGATGAGGTTCAATGGACCACCAGCATCCGTGAATATAATTTTTTATTTTTTAAGAAAGCTGATTTGCATATCAAGGGGTGGTGTTGGGTGGGTGGTTTTTTTTTATTTCGTATCAGTGGTGGTGGTGGGTGGGGGGTGGTTCCAACTTGATGCATGGGTGGGGGTGGTTCCAACTTGATGCATTATAGTGTATATTAAAATATATGATCAGGTGTACCAACCTTTGCATGAGTTCAAATTTGTCGTGTGTTATAATGTATATTAAATCTATATGATCAGGTGTACCAACCTTTGTATTATTATTATAGTGTATAGATATTTTATATGAGCAGGGTTGTCAACATTTTCTGCGGCGGGGGGGGGGAGGGAAATTCAAATATGTGTTATATAGTGTATATATTAAAATATATGATCAGGGTTACCAATCTTACATTATTGTGTGTGTGTATAGAGCAGATCTGCCAACATTTTTTTCTCTTCTGTAGTGGGAAATTCGAACTATATGATCATAATTGTTACTCTCTCTCTCTCTCTCTCTCTCTCTCACACACACATTTGAATGTAAGTAAAACTATCTCTCTCTTGTTGTCAAACGTTATGTTCAAACCGTTTTCTCCTCTCCCTCTCTCTCTTTCTCTCTATCTCTCTCTCTCTCTCTCACTGTGTACATTGAGTAAATAATCTTAGCTCTCTCTCTCTCTCTCACACGTTGTGTATGTCTCTCTCTCTCTGTGGTCAGTACCGCGCGCATGTATATGAAATTAGAAAGTTTATATTTATTCGACAAATATTAACGCCCTCTCTCTCTCTCTCTCTCTCTCTCTCTCTCTCTCTCTCTCTCTCTCTCTCTCTCTCTCTCTCACTCTCACGCGTGTCAACTGTGTCAACAAATAGTAACGTCCTCTCTCTCTCTCTCTCTCTCTCTCTCTCTCTCTCTCTCTCTCTCTCTCTCTCTCTCTCTCCCTCACTCTCACGCGTTTCAACTATGCAAGGTTTCATACCCTTTCTCCTGTCTCTCTCTCGTACATTGAGTAGTCGGTGTGATGAGTAAATAATTTTAGCTCTCTCTCTCGTTGTCAAACGTCGTCTTCATTTTTCATGTATCAAATAATTAATTAATAGTTTATAATGCAGTCAGTGTGATTGATCCTTGTTAGAAATACATATATTTGGCAAATATTAACTATGTATGTGTGTTGTTGTCAATGAACTACTTACCTATATGCTGTTACAGATGACAAATCCATACGTTAACGGCGTAGCATCTCTCTCTCTCTCTCACTCTCACGCGTTTCAACTGTACAAGCTCTCTCTCTCTCTTACCGTGTACATTGAGTAGTCGGTGTGATGAGTAAATAATTTTAGCTCGCTCTCTCGTTGTCAAACGTTGTCTTCATTTTTCATGTATCAAATAATTAATTAATAGTTTTATAATGCAGTCAGTGTGATTGATCCTTGTTAGAAATATATATATTTGGCAAATATTAACTATGTCTGTGTGTTGTTGTCAATGCACTACTTACCTGTGTGCTGTTACAGATGACAAATCCATACGTTAACGGCTTAGCAATCTTCAATACGCTCTTCTTCATGTGGTACAATACTTCTGTTTAATGGGTACAGTTTACACACGCACATAGGTTCAGTGGTGTATAGCGAAATAAATTAAAATTATACACACACATGAAAACGGTGGTTGAAATTCATACAAATCTTCTGATGTAACAGTTCCCACAAGTAATACAGTTCACAAAAATAAATCAATTGTACACATGTTCAGAGGTGTAGAGTGAAATAAAATAAAGTCATAATTTGTTTAAATGATTAAATATATTTTAACATTCACAATATAAAATTCACAATTCATAATTAAATAAATACATTGTAAAATTGATATTTTTCGAAAGTTTATATATAATTGTGTCGTACTTGTAGGAGAAGCAACCTGCAACATAACAATACAACAACATTAAAATCACGTTAAATATCACACACACACTCACACACACACACACGAGGTGCACACGCAACGCGCACACACACACAGACGCACACGCAACGTAATCACACACATACATACGACGTGCACACGCAACGCGCACACGCACACACCCACACACACACACACAAGGTCCAATAAAACAGATAACAGATTTAAATATGCTATAATCATTGTAAGACGTTACAATCCTTGAAGTGTTTAATAAGTAAATTGTATGTATATATCACTGAATAATAATAATATAATCGTTCTAGTGTTATCGTTTGCTGCAACAGGTAACGCAGTTTACAAATAATTACATATAGGTTCAGAGGCGTATAGTGAAATAAATTAAAAATAGAAATTAATTTCCTCATAAGTTAATGTCCTTTCATCAAAACTTTGTAAATTAGAATCTGCACTACATTCAAACACACGCACACACAGTGATAAAAAAATTGTTTTATTAAAAGTAGTTTGTCACCTTAACGTGGTACTATTTCCACATGCGCTGTCTGGTTCCTCATCCCTCGAAAGACGAGATGTAGGTCGCTGGGACTTATACGACGGAGTTCTTCATCTGTAAAGACGTCAGCATACCTCTTAGGTAGATATACACGATAGCGGCGCTCACAATCTTCCAACGTTACAAGCACAGACTTCCCATATCTCGTGTCCACATGCACCATGTTAACGATCGGATACTGCTTGTTCGATGTTAATTCTGCACACCGTTTGTACTCAATAGTAGAAACTGCGTTGAATTTTGTGATAAACGACATTATTAGAAGTGAAGACGTCTGTATCAAACGAGGTGGAACCAAACAATGTCAGAATATTCGCTACAAAGAAGACTAGTGAAAGTAATGGTGGTGGTGGTGTGGTCATCAGGAAAGTTCACTTTCATCGCCTGAAGCTTTGCATGTACATACACACAGGCAGAATTAGCGCTGTTATAAAAAATATATATATTAGGTGAATACAAGAGAAAAGACATACTTTACGGAATTTCTTGAAATTTTTTTTTGTAGTTCGTCTTCACCTCATCACCCTTGCATGTACTAGCAGTGTGTTTGGGTACAATTAAAGATTTAAATTCAATGTTCTGAGAAGTACACATATTTATCTGCTCGCCTCCCTCCCGTTTACTGACAGTATGTTTGGATGCAGTCAACCACTGATAAGAATTCATCTTCTTGTTCCTATAATAATAATAACAGTACCTGCTTCATTATCATATACATTATGTGCTATATATATATAAATGTATACATAAGGCTTTCAACACACACACACACACACACACACACACACAGCACATACCATAAATCCAGAAAAGGAAAGGTATTATAACAAACATTACGAAAACAAGTACGTATGGTCACGTACATAGATCAACGTTTAAACAAACAGATTAATACCAGAATAAATTTTTTTTAAAACAGGACAGCGTATTATCTATATAACGTTCTGTTTCAGATAAGAATAGTTTGAATATAAAATGAAAGGGTACGTTGTATTTTGTTATGAGAAAATGCATTTCTAAATTTCGTTACATTTGTAAATTACAGAATTGTTCTTCAACTACAGTCACAATCGTTCAGTTTCATTAACATTTCAAAATTGATGGATTTGGTACTCGATATATTCTACTCTCACAGTATTTTCATTGATACATTTCAGAAACTGAGTACAGAATAAATCTACAATCACCCAGGCGGAATCATTAAGTTTTACAAAAGATCTTATTGATCAGACGTATGAGTAATTATATTAATCCTTATGTAGCAAATACGCACGCATTCGTAAAATACAGCACTCAGGTGTAGGGCAATTGATCCTTTTTGTATTGAACGTATTTAAGTAGGCCTACTCGTGATATCAGTAAATTCTGTCTAAACGTCATCTCAACGGAATCATTAAGTTTTACAAAAGATCTTATTGATCAGACGTATGAGTAATTATATTAATCCTTATGTAGCAAATACGCACGCATTCATAAAATACAACACTCAGGTGTAGAGCAATTAATCCTTTTTGTATTGAACGTATTTAAGTAGGCCTACTCGTGATATCAGTAAATTCTGTCTAAATGTCTAGAACATAAACGTACCCGGTAATCGCTTCTTGAGTCGTAGTCATTCTTAAACTCGACATAACTACTTGTGTTACTCGATTGATGTTCATGTTAAACGATTGATGACTCATGTAATAATACAGATTAACCTCGTATAATAATAATGACAGGACAGCGTATTTAGAACACTTAAAATTGGAAATCTACAAACACATCAAAAATATCTGTCAAACCCCTATCAAACAAAAACCCCGTTCTTATCGAGAGACAACAGTAACTGACCTAAGCACATGTGCTTCATTAGGCAACAGACAAAAAATAAATCAAATAGACGACTATAAGCTCAATTTAAATAAAATCTGAATATTCAATAAAATTATGTTTACTTAGTAACATATGCAAATCTTTTACTTACCTCTTAAATGTTGTTGTTGTTATACACACAATAGTCGATTGTACGATGAGTGTCTCATACAAATGAGAAATAGTGACATGTCGTCTTGTGTGTGTATATATATCATACGGCGGTAGCGTACACGTTTGAAAGTTGATGCACATTAAATTGTCTCTCTCTCTCTCTCTCTCTCTCTCTCTCTCTCTCTCTCTCTCTCACACACACACACACACACACACACACACACATTTCTGATTACTATAAAAATAATTGCATGTATGTTCAGAGGTTTGGTGTCTAAATCGATGCATTTTACTTTCACCTTCTAATTTGACACATGGCTTACTTTCATACAGAAATAGCTATCGCCCATGTCCGTCTACGAGTGTTGCTAAACGAAATTAAAAATGCTGTAATAGATAACGTCCTGTGAAATAGATATGGTATGTTTTTAGGACAGCCAAAAGCAATAAAGTATTATTTAAATCTGTTATCTGCTTCTGTATGGATGTCATCTATAAATATCAGGTCAGTGCGACACAACGTAATTGGACCTAACATGATTCATGCCAACGTGTGCGCTCGTTGTGTGTGCGTTTGCGTCTGTGTGTTCGTGTGTGCGCGCGTTGCGTGTTTGGTTACGTTGCGTATGCGTCTGTGTGTGTGTGTGTGTGTGTGTGTGTGTGTGTGTGTGTGTGTGTGTGTGTGTGTGTGTGTGTGTGTGTGTGTGTGTACGTCGGTGGGGTGTCTCTGACTTTAGTTGGAAATAAATAACATTACAGATATTGATATGGTACTATGAGTAGCCTATACGTGAATACTATACATCAGACTGCATGTATCTGTCATTAGCAATCTAACGTTACGACGGCAGCATAACGATAATGAAAGTCATACATTATCGTTATTTTGTCTGAGCTATGTTAACTTCACACACACACACACACACACACACACACACACACACACACACACACACACACACACACACACACACACACACACACACACACACACGGAAATGGAGGAAGAACTAGCATAGGAAATACAATTAAGTGTAACAATAAAAGAAGTGATTGGAAAGTCAACTGTGGGTGTCGAGACAAAACTCTTGCTTGTTCCTGAGTTGATAGAAGCGCCTGAGGGCAAAGTTATGCAAGAGGTTGTTGACGAGAACCAAACAAACTTGGATCAGCCAGTAGTGTTTAGGTCATCAGTACATGACGCAACGGGAGTGATAGGTCCAATTAGGTTTGTTACACGTTGTGTGTTATGTTAAAATGCAGTCCTTTCACGTTTCATGTTAGGTTAAAATGCAAACAAACACACACAGACACACACACACACACACACACACGTGTATGTTATTTAAATTATTATTTAAAAGCGCCTGAGGGCAAAGTTATGCAAGAGGTTGTTGACGAGAACCAAACAAACTTGGATCAGCCAGTAGTGTTTAGGTCATCAGTACATGACGCAACGGGAGTGATAGGTCCAATTAGGTTTGTTACACGTTGTGTGTTAGGTTAAAATGCAGTCAATTCACGTTTCATGTTAGGTTAAAATGCAAACAAACACGCACACACACACGTGTATGTTATTTAAATTATTATTTAAATAACATACACACGTGTTAGGCGGAAACCTAACACGTGTGTGTGTGTGTGTGTGTGTGTGTGTGTGTGTGTGTGTGTTTGTTTGCATTTTAACATAACATGAAACGTGAGTGGACTGCATTTTAACCTAACATGATTTTTTATGCTGTTGTATTTGTATGGAGGTCATCTATAAATATCATGTGTGTTTGTTTGCATTTTAACCTAACATGAAACGTGAGTGGACTGCATTTTAACTTAACATGATTTTTTATGCTGTTGTATTTGTATGGAGGTCATCTATAAATATCATGTCAGTGCGACACAACGTGTAACAAACCTAATTGGACCTATCACTCCCGTTGCGTCATGTACTGATGACCTAAACACTACTGGCTGATCCAAGTTTATTTGGTTCTCGTCAACAACCTCTTGCATAACTTTGCCCTCAGGCGCTTCTATCAACTTAGGAACAAGCAAGAGTTTTGTCTCGACACCCACAGTTGACTTTCCAATCACTTCTTTTATTGTTACACTTAATTGTATTTCCTATGCTAGTTCTTCCTCCATTTCCGTGTGTGTGTGTGTGTGTGTGTGTGTGTGTGTGTGTGTGTGTGTGTGTGTGTGTGTGTGTGTGTGTGTGTGTGTGTGTGTGTGTGTGTGTGTGTGTGTGTGTGAAGTTAACATAGCTCAGACAAAATAACGATAATGTATGACTTTCATTATCGTTATGCTGCCGTCGTAACGTTAGATTGCTAATGACAGATACATGCAGTCTGATGTATAGTATTCACGTATAGGCTACTCATAGTACCATATCAATATCTGTAATGTTATTTATTTCCAACTAAAGTCAGAGACACCCCACCGACGTACACACACACACACACACACACACACACACACACACACAGACGCATACGCAACGTAACCAAACACGCAACGCGCGCACACGTTGGCATGAATCATGTTAGGTCCAATTACGTTGTGTCGCACTGACCTGATATTTATAGATGACATCCATACAGAAGCAGATAACAGATTTTAAATAATACTTTCATGCTTTTGGCTGTCCTAAAAACATAGCATATCTATTTCACAGGACGTTAACTATTACAGCATTTTTAATTTCGTTTAGCAACACTCGTAGACGGACATGGGCGATAGCTATTTCTGTATGAAAGTAAGCCATGTGTCAAATTAGAAGGTGAAAGTAAAATGCATCGATTTAGACACCAAACCTCTGAACATACATGCAATTATTTTTATAGTAATCAGAAATGTGTGTGTGTGTGTGTGTGTGTGTGTGTGTGTGTGTGTGTGTGTGTGTGTGTGTGTGTGTGTGTGTGTGTGTGTGTGTGTGTGTGAGAGAGAGAGATAGAGAGAGAGAGAGACAATTTAATGTGCATCAACTTTCAAACGTGTACGCTACCGCCGTATGATATATATACACACACAAGACGACATGTCACTATTTCTCATTTGTATGAGACACTCATCGTACAATCGACTATTGTGTGTATAACAACAACATTTAAGAGGTAAGTAAAAGATTTGCATATGTTACTAAGTAAACATAATTTTATTGAATATTCAGATTTTATTTAAATTGAGCTTATAGTCGTCTATTTGATTTTTTTTGTCTGTTGCCTAATGAAGCACATGTGCTTAGGTCAGTTACTGTTGTCTCTCGATAAGAACGGGGTTTTTGTTTGATAGGGGTTTGACAGATATTTTTGATGTGTTTGTAGATTTCCAATTTTAAGTGTTCTAAATACGCTGTCCTGTCATTATTATTATACGAGGTTAATCTGTATTATTACATGAGTCATCAATCGTTTAACATGAACATCAATCGAGTAACACAAGTAGTTATGTCGAGTTTAAGAATGACTACGACTCAAGAAGCGATTACCGGGTACGTTTATGTTCTAGACATTTAGACAGAATTTACTGATATCACGAGTAGGCCTACTTAAATACGTTCAATACAAAAAGGATTAAATGCCCTACACCTGAGTGCTGTATTTTATGAATGCGTGCGTATTTGCTACATAAGGATTAATATAATTACTCATACGTCTGATCAATAAGATCTTTTGTAAAACTTAATGATTCCGTTGAGATGACGTTTAGACAGAATTTACTGATATCACGAGTAGGCCTACTTAAATACGTTCAATACAAAAAGGATCAATTGCCCTACACCTGAGTGCTGTATTTTACGAATGCGTGCGTATTTGCTACATAAGGATTAATATAATTACACATACGTCTGATCAATAAGATCTTTTGTAAAACTTAATGATTCCGCCTGGGTGATTGTAGATTTATTCTGTACTCAGTTTCTGAAATGTATCAATGCAAATACTGTGAGAGTAGAATATATCGAGTACCAAATCCATCAATTTTCAAATGTTAATGAAACTGAACGATTGTGACTGTAGTTGAAGAACAATTCTGTAATTTACAAATGTAACGAAATTTAGAAATGCATTTTCTCATAACAAAATACAACGTACCCTTTCATTTTATATTCAAACTATTCTTATCTGAAACAGAACGTTATATAGATAATACGCTGTCCTGTTTTTAAAAAAATTTATTCAGGTATTAATCTGTTTGTTTAAACGTTGATCTATGTACGTGACCATACGTACTTGTTTTCGTAATGTTTGTTATAATACCTTTCCTATTACGGATTTATGGTATGTGCTGTGTGTGTGTGTGTGTGTGTGTGTGTGTGTGTGTGTGTGTGTGTGTGTGTGTGTGTGTGTGTGTGTGTGTGTGTTGAAAGCCTTATGTATACATTTATATATATATAGCACATAATGTATATGATAATGAAGCAGGTACTGTTATTATTATTATAGGAACAAGAAGATGAATTCTTATCAGTGGTTGACTGCATCCAAACATACTGTCAGTAAACGGGAGGGAGGCGAGCAGATGAATATGTGTACTTCTCAGAACATTGAATTTAAATCTTTAATTGTACCCAAACACACTGCTAGTACATGCAAGGGTGATGAGGTGAAGACGAACTACAAAAAAAATTTCAAGAAATTCCGTAAAGTATGTCTTTTCTCTTGTATTCACCTATTATATATATTTTTTATAACAGCGCTAATTCTGCCTGTGTGTATGTACATGCAAAGCTTCAGGCGATGAAAGTGAACTTTCCTGATGACCACACCACCACCACCATTACTTTCACTAGTCTTCTTTGTAGCGAATATTCTGACATTGTTTGGTTCCACCTCGTTTGATACAGACGTCTTCACTTCTAATAATGTCGTTTATCACAAAATTCAACGCAGTTTCTACTATTGAGTACAAACGGTGTGCAGAATTAACATCGAACAAGCAGTATCCGATCGTTAACATGGTGCATGTGGACACGAGATATGGGAAGTCTGTGCTTGTAACGTTGGAAGATTGTGAGCGCCGCTACCGTGTATATCTACCTAAGAGGTATGCTGACGTCTTTACAGATGAAGAACTCCGTCGTATAAGTCCCAGCGACCTACATCTCGTCTTTCGAGGGATGAGGAACCAGACAGCGCATGTGGAAATAGTACCACGTTAAGGTGACAAACTACTTTTAATAAACAATTTTTTTATCACTGTGTGTGCGTGTGTTTGAATGTAGTGCAGATTCTAATTTACAAAGTTTTGATGAAAGGACATTAACTTATGAGGAAATTAATTTCTATTTTTAATTTATTTCACTATACGCCTCTGAACCTATATGTAATTATTTGTAAACTGCGTTACCTGTTGCAGCAAACGATAACACTAGAACGATTATATTATTATTATTCAGTGATATATACATACAATTTACTTATTAAACACTTCAAGGATTGTAACGTCTTACAATGACTATAGCATATTTAAATCTGTTATCTGTTTTATTGGACCTTGTGTGTGTGTGTGTGTGTGCGTGTGCGCGTTGCGTGTGCACGTCGTATGTATGTGTGTGATTACGTTGCGTGTGCGTCTGGTGTGTGTGTGTGCGCGCGTTGCGTGTGCACGTCGTGTGTGTGTGTGTGTGTGTGTGTGTGTGTGTGTGTGTGTGTGTGTGTGTGTGTGTGTGTGTGTGTGTGTGTGTGTGTGTGTGTGTGTGTGTGTGTGTGTGTGAGATATTTAACGTGATTTTAATGTTGTTGTATTGTAATGTTGCAGGTTGCTTCTCCTACAAGTACGACACAATTATATATAAACTTTAGAAAAAATATCAATTTTACAATGTATTTATTTAATTATGAATTGTGAATTTTATATTGTGAATGTTAAAATATATTTAATCATTTAAACAAATTATGACTTTATTTTATTTCACTCTACACCTCTGAACATGTGTACAATTGATTTATTTTTGTGAACTGTATTACTTGTGGGAACTGTTACATCAGAAGATTTGTATGAATTTCAACCACCGTTTTCATGTGTGTGTATAATTTTAATTTATTTCGCTATACACCACTGAACCTATGTGCGTGTGTAAACTGTACCCATTAAACAGAAGTATTGTACCACATGAAGAAGAGCGTATTGAAGATTGCTAAGCCGTTAACGTATGGATTTGTCATCTGTAACAGCACACAGGTAAGTAGTTCATTGACAACAACACACAGACATAGTTAATATTTGCCAAATATATATATTTCTAACAAGGATCAATCACACTGACTGCATTATAAAACTATTAATTAATTATTTGATACATGAAAAATGAAGACAACGTTTGACAACGAGAGAGCGAGCTAAAATTATTTACTCATCATACCGACTACTCAATGTACACGGTAAGAGAGAGAGAGAGCTTGTACAGTTGAAACGCGTGAGAGTGAGAGAGAGAGAGATGCTACGCCGTTAACGTATGGATTTGTCATCTGTAACAGCATACAGGTAAGTAGTTCATTGACAACAACACACATACATAGTTAATATTTGCCAAATATATGTATTTCTAACAAGGATCAATCACACTGACTGCATTATAAACTATTAATTAATTATTTGATACATGAAAAATGAAGACGACGTTTGACAACGAGAGAGAGAGCTAAAATTATTTACTCATCACACCGACTACTCAATGTACGAGAGAGAGACAGGAGAAAGGGTATGAAACCTTGCATAGTTGAAACGCGTGAGAGTGAGAGAGAGAGAGAGAGAGAGAGAGAGAGAGAGAGAGAGAGAGAGAGAGAGAGAGAGAGAGGACGTTACTATTTGTTGACACAGTTGACACGCGTGAGAGTGAGAGAGAGAGAGAGAGAGAGAGAGAGAGAGAGAGAGAGTGAGTGAGAGAGAGGGCGTTAATATTTGTCGAATAAATATAAACTTTCTAATTTCATATACATGCGCGCGGTACTGACCACAGAGAGAGAGAGACATACACAACGTGTGTGAGAGAGAGAGAGAGCTAAAATTATTTACTCAATGTACACAGTGAGAGAGAGAGAGAGAGAGAGATAGAGAGAAACAGAGAGAGGGAGAGGAGAAAACGGTTTGAACATAACGTTTGACAACAAGAGAGAGATAGTTTTACTTACATTCAAATGTGGGAGAGAGAGAGAGAGAGAGAGAGAGAGAGAGAGAGAGAGAGAGAGAGAGAGAGAGAGAGAGAGAGAGAGAGAGAGAGGGGGAGAGAGAGAGAGAGTAACAATTATGATCATATAGTTCGAATTTCCCACTACAGAAGAGAAAAAAATGTTGGCAGATCTGCTCTATACACACACACAATAATGTAAGATTGGTAACCCTGATCATATATTTTAATATATACACTATATAACACATATTTGAATTTCCCTCCCCCCCCCGCCGCAGAAAATGTTGACAACCCTGCTCATATAAAATATCTATACACTATAATAATAATACAAAGGTTGGTACACCTGATCATATAGATTTAATATACATTATAACACACGACAAATTTGAACTCATGCAAAGGTTGGTACACCTGATCATATATTTTAATATACACTATAATGCATCAAGTTGGAACCACCCCACCCACCACCACCCACTGATATGAAATAAAAAAAACCACCCACCCAACACCACCCCTTGATATGCAAATCAGCTTTCTTAAAAAAATAAAAAATTATATTCACAGATGCTGGTGGTCCATTGAACCTCATCCCACCCCCTTGATATGCAAATCAATTTAATTATAAAAATAAAAAACCAAATAAAAAAAATAAAAAAATTTATTCGCGGAAATTCGCGGATGCTCTGGTCCATTGGGATGCTGCGGGTCCAGCGGTGGTGCGGGACTCTATTAGTTGACATTGTTTTGCGTTTGAACTGTCATTTTCCCTCTACTGTAAAGTACTTAATTTTGATAAATAATGTATACTAATAAGAAGCTCATACTAATCCACTGTAGAAACGTAGATGAAATATCTATAAATGAAGAGGTTAGGTGAACGGGGGTGGGGGTAATTTTCTATTAATGAAAATTATAGTCGATTGGGGAGGGTAGAATTTCTTATATGTGTACTACGTTATCGGCACCAAAGAAGTATTTCTTTGTTAAAATTCCTTCCCGGGCTGTTTAGCCGTAGTCCAATGTTTTCTGCAAAACCAGACTTTTCGGCAATCCATCGACTGCCATCATCAGTGAAAATCGAGTGTGAAAACGTCAGGTGGTATACGTTAGTGACCACAGTACCGTGGTTCAGGCTGAAGCAGTAAGTAGAAAGAAGTAGTTTCTATGGTAATATTTCATTTCGAATATGATTTTAAATATAAATCTTAGAACATGGAAGTCATGTATGGTTCTCCATACCGATATTTTTATTTGGCAAATGAGAACAGCCGCAAATTCAAACAGAATCAAGTAATGTTTCGCATACAGCCCTAAATTGTAGAGTTCTCATGACCTATTGTTTTTGGTGAAGATCGGTTAAGGGAACGGGGTAACTTACCTGCAACGTTTTTTTAACAAGGGTATTTTCTATGGCAAACGATAACAGCTGCAAATTGAAACAGAATCAAATAATTTTTTGCATATAGCCCTGATTTGTAGAGTACTCAAGACCTATTGTTTTTGGTGAAGATCGGTTAAGGGGAAGGGGTAGTATACCGGCAGCGTTTTTTTATCAAGGGTATTTTCTATGGCAAACGATAACAGCCGCAAATTCAAACAGAATCAAATAATTTTTTGCATACGGCTCTGAATTGTAGAGATCTCAAAACTTTCGATTTTGGTGAAGATCGGTTAAGGGGAAGGGGTAGTTTACCTGCAACCTTTTACGTTTCAACAACAGTAAAGTACTTGAAAATTCATTTAAACTTTTTCAACGAATGGTAATTGTTAAAAATAAAATTATAATTTTTTCATTTTAATGTAAATTATGTATGAGTTAATATACATGTATAAAATAATATATCGTCCGTGGCAGGTATGCATATCTCAGTTATGTAATGTTTACGTTTCCATTTTATTATTATGACTACAGCAATAAAAAGGCAGGGAAGACACACACACACACACACACACACACACACACACACACACACACACACACACACACACACACACACACATTCGTGTTATTTCTGGCCTCACTCATGTTTATTTTCTTACATTTGCACGCTTTTTAAATGGTAAGTGCCGAAACCCATACCAACATAACGCGTGCAAACCGAAAAAGAGTCCAGCGTGGATAGCGATTTGCTTCCTGTGGATCGCTGGGCAGTGTAACTGCACGTGTTTACAGAGGAACGATTCATAGACACACTTTTCGTCTTTAGGGAATGAACCCTCTGCAAGATGCTGAGGGTCCATGAGTGACTTCGGATGGCCCCTGCTTTTTCGCGTGTTTGTTCTGTGAAACATACACTGTAGATTCGCAGCTTTAATCTAAGCAACGCTCAATAGGAAATGTTGAAATTGTTGTCCACGGTGTACCCTCATACACACTAAACCTGCTCTGATGTTTTAATTACGGACATCATAATATTAAAACTTTGGAAACTTGAGCACTACTTAATGGAGATCAATCATTAACTTATACAAGCCATTAATTTTATGCATATTTTTTATATATGTGTGTAAAACGTTATCGGCAACAAAGAAGTAGTTTTTGTTAAAATTCATTCCCGGGATATTTGGCCGTAGTCCAATTTTTTCTACAAAACCAGACGTTTCGGCAATGCCATCGACTTCCATCATCAGTGAAAATCGAGTGCGATAACGTGAGGTGGTTATACGTTAGTGACCACTGTACTGTGGTTAAGGCTGAAGCAGTAAGTAGAAAGAAGTAATTTCTATGGTAATATTTCATTTCGAAAATGATATTAAATATAAATCTTAGAATATGGAAGTCATGTATGGTTCTCCATACCGATTTTTTTCTATGGCAAACGATAACAGCCGCAAATTCAAACAGAATCAACGACTCTTTTGCATACAGCCCAGAATTGTAGAGTTCTCAAGACCTATTGTTTTTGGTGAAGATCGGTTAAGGAAAAGGGGTAGTTTACATGCAACATTTTATGTTTTAACAAGGGAATTTTCTATGGCAAACGATAACGGCCGCAAATTCAACCAAAATTAAATAATTTTTTGCATGCAGCCCTGATTTATAGGGTACTCAAGACCTATTGTTTTTTGGTGTAGATCGTTTTGGGAAAGGGGTAGTTTACCTGCAACATTTTATGTTTTAACAAGGCTATTTTCTATGGGAAATGATAACAGCCGCAAATTCAAACAGAATCAAATAATTGTTTGCACACTAGCCTGAAATGTAGAGTACTCAAGACCTATCGTTTTTGGTGAAGATCGGTTAAGGGAAAGGGGGTAGTTTACTGAAAACGTTTTATGTTGTAACAAGGATATTTTATATGGCAAACGATAACAGCTGCAAATTCAAACAGAATCAAATGATGATTTGCATACAGCCCTAAATTCTAGAGTTCTCAAGGCTTATTGGTTTTGGTGAAGATCGGTTAAGGGAAAGGGGTAGTTTACCGGCAACATTTTATGTTTTAACAACGATAATTTTTTATATGACGAACGGTAACTGCCGCAAATTCAAACAGAAACAAATATTGTTTTGCATGCATCCCTGAATTGTAGAGGACTGAAGGTCTGTTGATTTTGGTGAAGATCGGTTAAGAGAATGGGGTAGTTTACCTGCAACGTTGTATGTTTTAACGAGAGTAAAGTACTTAATTTTGATAAATAATGTATACTAATAAGAAGCTCATAATAATCCACTGTAGAAACGTAGATGAAATATCTATAAATGAAGAGGTTAGGTGAACGGGGTGGGGGTAATTTTCTATTAATGAAAATTATAGTCGATTGGGGAGGGTAGAATTTCTTATATGTGTACTACGTTATCGGCACCAAAGAAGTATTTCTTTGTTAAAATTCCTTCCCGGGCTGTTTAGCCGTAGTCCAATGTTTTCTGCAAAACCAGACTTTTCGGCAATCCATCGACTGCATCATCAGTGAAAATCGAGTGTGAAAACTTCAGGTGGTATACGTTAGTGACCACAGTACCGTGGTTCAGGCTGAAGCAGTAAGTAGAAAGAAGTAGTTTCTATGGTAATATTTCATTTCGAATATGATTTTAAATATAAATCTTAGAACATGGAAGTCATGTATGGTTCTCCATACCGATATTTTTATTTGGCAAATGAGAACAGCCGCAAATTCAAACAGAATCTAGTAATGTTTCGCATACAGCCCTAAATTGTAGAGTTCTCATGACCTATTGTTTTTGGTGAAGATCGGTTAAGGAAAGGGGTAATTTACTGGAAACGTTTTTTTAACAAGGGTATTTTCTATGGCAAACGATAACAGCTGCAAATTGAAACAGAATCAAATAATTTTTTGCATACAGCCCTGATTTATGGAGTACTCAAGACCTATTGTTTTTGCTGAAGATCGGTTAAGGGGAAGGGGTAGTTTACCGGCAGCGTTTTTGTCAAGGGTATTTTCTATGGCAAACGATAACAGCCGCAAATTCAAATAGAATCAAATAATTTTTTGCATACAGTCCTGAATTGTAGAGTTCTCAAGACCTGTTGTTTTTGGTGAAGGTCGGTTAAGGGAAAGGGGTAGTTTACCAGCAACGTTTTATGTTTTAACAAGGGTAATTTTTTCTATGACGAACGATAACTGCCGTAAATTCAAAGAGAATCAAATAATGTTTTGCATACAGCCCTGAATTGAAGAGTTCTCAAGACCTGTTGTTTGTGGTGAAGGTCGGTTAATTTAGTAGGGTAGTTTACCACAACGTTTTATGTTTTAACAAGGGTGTTTTCTATGGCAAACGATAAGAGCCGCAAATTCAAACAGAATCAAATAATTGTTTGCATACCAGCCTGAAATGTAGAGTACTCAAGACCTATCGTTTTTGGTGAAGATCGGTTAGGGGAAAGGGGTAGTTTACTGAAAACGTTTTATGTTTTAACAAGGGTATTTTATATGGCAAACGATAACAGCCGCAAATTCAAACGGAATCAAATGATTATTTGCATACAGCCCTAAATTCTAGAGTTCTCAAGACTTTTTGGTTTTGGTGAAGATCGGTTAAGGGAAAGGGGTAGTTTACCGGCAACATTTTGTTTTAACAAGGATAATTTTTTATATGACGAACGATAACTTCCGCAAATTCAAACAGAATCAAATATTGTTTTGCATGAGTCCCTGAATTGTAGAGTACTGAAGGTCTGTTGATTTTGGTGAAGATCGGTTAAGAGAAAGGGGTAGTTTACCTGCAACGTTTTATGTTTTAACAAGAGTAAAGTACTTAATTTTGATAAATAATGTATACTAATAAGAAGCTCATAATAATCCACTGTAGAAACGTAGATGAAATATCTATAAATGAAGAGGTTAGGTGAACGGGGTGGGGGGTAATTTTCTATTAATGAAAATTATAGTCGATTGGGGAGGGGTAGAATTTCTTATATGTGTACTACGTTATCGGCACCAAAGAAGTATTTCTTTGTTAAAATTCCTTCCCGGGCTGTTTAGCCGTAGTCCAATGTTTTCTGCAAAACCAGACATTTCGGCAATCCATCGACTGCCATCATCAGTGAAAATCGAGTGTGAAAACTTCAGGTGGTATACGTTAGTGACCACAGTACCGTGGTTCAGGCTGAAGCAGTAAGTAGAAAGAAGTAGTTTCTATGGTAATATTTCATTTCGAATATGATTTTAAATATAAATCTTAGAACATGGAAGTCATGTATGGTTCTCCATACCGATATTTTTATTTGGCAAATGAGAACAGCCGCAAATTCAAACAGAATCTAGTAATGTTTCGCATACAGCCCTAAGTTGTAGAGTTCTCATGACCTATTGTTTTTGGTGAAGATCGGTTAAGGGAAAGGGGTAATTTACCAGAAACGTTTTTTTAACAAGGGTATTTTCTATGGCAAACGATAACAGCTGCAAATTGAAACAGAATCAAATAATTTTTTGCATACAGCCCTGATTTATGAGTACTCAAGACCTATTGTTTTTGCTGAAGATCGGTTAAGGGGAAGGGGTAGTTTACCGCAGCGTTTTTGTCAAGGGTATTTTCTATGGCAAACGATAACAGCCGCAAATTCAAATAGAATCAAATAATTTTTTTGCATACAGTCCTGAATTGTAGAGTTCTCAAGACCTGTTGTTTTTGGTGAAGGTCGGTTAAGGGAAAGGGGTAGTTTACCAGCAACGTTTTATGTTTTAACAAGGGTAATTTTTTCTATGACGAACGATAACTGCCGTAAATTCAAAGAGAATCAAATAATGTTTTGCATACAGCCCTGAATTGAAGAGTTCTCAAGACCTGTTGTTTGTGGTGAAGGTCGGTTAATTTAGTAGGGTAGTTTACCACAACGTTTTATGTTTTAACAAGGGTGTTTTCTATGGCAAACGATAAGAGCCGCAAATTCAAACAGAATCAAATAATTGTTTGCATACCAGCCTGAAATGTAGAGTACTCAAGACCTATCGTTTTTGGTGAAGATCGGTTAAGGGAAAGGGGTAGTTTACTGAAAACGTTTTATGTTTTAACAAGGGTATTTTATATGGCAAACGATAACAGCCGCAAATTCAAACGGAATCAAATGATTATTTGCATACAGCCCTAAATTCTAGAGTTCTCAAGACTTTTTGGTTTTGGTGAAGATCGGTTAAGGGAAAGGGGTAGTTTACCGGCAACATTTTATGTTTTAACAAGGATAATTTTTTATATGACGAACGATAACTTCCGCAAATTCAAACAGAATCAAATATTGTTTTGCATGCGTCCCTGAATTGTAGAGTACTGAAGGTCTGTTGATTTTGGTGAAGATCGGTTAAGAGAAAGGGGTAGTTTACCTGCAACGTTTTATGTTTTAACAAGAGTAAAGTACTTAATTTTGATAAATAATGTATACTAATAAGAAGCTCATAATAATCCACTGTAGAAAACGTAGATGAAATATCTATAAATGAAGAGGTTAGGTGAACGGGGTGGGGGTAATTTTCTATTAATGAAAATTATAGTCGATTGGGGAGGGTAGAATTTCTTATATGTGTACTACGTTATCGGCACCAAAGAAGTATTTCTTTGTTAAAATTCCTTCCCGGGCTGTTTAGCCGTAGTCCAATGTTTTCTGCAAAACCAGACTTTTCGGCAATCCATCGACTGCCATCATCAGTGAAAATCGAGCGTGAAAACGTCAGGTGGTATACGTTAGTGACCACAGTACCGTGGTTCATACTGAAGCAGTAAGTAGAAAGAAGTAGTTTCTATGGTAATATTTCATTTCGAATATGATTTTAAATATAAATCTTAGAACATGGAAGTCATGTATGGTTCTCCATACCGATATTTTTTTTGGGGAAACGAGAACAGCCGCAAATTAAAACAGAATCAAGTAATGTTTCGCATACAGCCCTAAATTGTAGAGTTCTTACGTTCTCATGACCATTGTTTTTGGTGAAGATCGGTTAAGGGAAAGGGGTAATTTACCAGCAACGTTTTTTTAACAAGGGTATTTTCTATGGCAAACGATAACAACTGCAAATTGAAACAGAATCAAATAATTTTTTGCATACAGCCCTGATTTGTAGAGTACTCAAGACCTATTGTTTGTGGTGAAGATCGGTTAAGGGGAAGGGGTAGTTTACCAGCAGCGTTTTTTTATCAAGGGTATTTTCTATGGCAAACGATAACAGCCGCAAATTCAAGCAGAATCAAATAATTTTTTGCATACGGCTCTGAATTGTAGAGATCTCAAGACTTTCGATTTTGGTGAAGATCGGTTAAGGGGAAGGGGTAGTTTACCTGCAACCTTTTACGTTTTAACAACAGTAAAGTACTTGAAAATTCATTTAAACTTTTACAAAGAATGGTAATTGTTAAAAATAAAATTATAATTTTTTATTTTAATGTAAATTATGTATGATTTAATATAAGTAGAGGAAAGTGTATGTTAGAGAACAATGGCGATGACGTCACAGAGAGGCACTGGTAGCTGGCTTCCGCGGTGTGAAAACAATGGGTTGGGAACCCCCAGTTGAAAACACTACCGGGTTCCAGTTCATGACGTCATAGAGGCACTGGCAGCTGGTGTCTGAGCTGTCCATGTGACGTCACTGTTGTGTGTGTGTGTGTGTGTGTGTGTGTGTGTGTGTGTGTGTGTGTGTGTGTGTGTGTGTGTGTGTGTGTGTGTGTGTGTGTGTGTGTGTGTGTGTGTGTGTGTGTGTGTGTGTGTGTGTGTGTGTGTGTGTGTGTGTGTGTGTGTGTGTGTGTGTGTGTGTGTGTGTGTGTGTGTGACTGAAACACTTCCGTGTTCCAGTTCATGACATCACGCAGAACTCAAGTCGCTGGCGTCCGGCTGGTTAAAACCTGTTTCAAGACGTCACGGAGGGCGTGGTTTCTGCATTTCCAAAATTTGGTAGCCGAAAAAAATGTGTAGCGGATGGGGGTACCCGGAATTCGGCGGTTGCCCGCAGAGGCGATGTCATCGGGTACCGTTACTCGAAATTTTGTGGGTATCGAGTACCGTTACCCGAAATGTTTAAATCAACGGATGGGGGTACCCGAAATTTGTGGGTACGCCCTAACCGGGTTCCAGTTTATGACAGAGGCCCTGGCAGCTGGTGTCCGAATGTTAAAACACTTCCGCGTTCTGGTTTATTTTGATGTAACAAAATAATCGTTCTCTCTCGAAATTTGTAATGTCAGAATTTAGGTACCCAAAATGATTAAAACAACGGATGGGGGGTACCCGAAATTTGTGAGTACGCCACATGACGCATGTATAAAACACTGGTTACGACGAAACAGGGGGCTATACAGATGGGTTCCGACAGGTGTTGGTTTCCACAAAATAAATTTTGACTCCTCGGGATTTGAACCTGGATCTGCTGTTCGCAAAACCATATATTATATTATTATATATGAGTATATTGTGTTATTATAGACACAGATGCATCCATTTGAATATTGTTTAGAAAAACACATATTAAAATTATGCATTACTAAAATTGTGTAATTGTATAAATATATTTTTACTCTGTGTACCTGCAAAATTGTAACAAAGTAGTCAAACAGGTCTGGTTGAATCGCTGTGTGTTGGTACAAACAGATTATACGCTCTCTCTCTCTCTCTCTCTCTCTCTCTCTCTCTCTCTCTCTCTCTCTCTCTCTCTCTCTCTCTCTCTCTCTCTCTCTCTCTCTCTCTCATCTCTTTAGAGAGAGACTCATCTGAACTCTATAAACCGGTTTTCTCGTATGCTGGCGCATACCACAATCAGCTGTGTATCTCTTTATCAATAAGTTGGCTGCATCTCAACTATAAAAACTTGTTATCTTCGCTGGCGTATACCTTATTCAAGTATGATAGGAATAACTGTTTTGTATAAAGGTATAATAATAAAATAACAAAGGTTACGGTTTATATATATATAAGTTTTAATAATATCGAAAGCTTTTACAATCAAATCATAAGCTATAATTTTCTTTCTCTCTCTACACACACACGTTCTATATTCACAAGACAATTATAATTGAGCAAAACATACGCGCGCTCTCTAACATACATATACTCTGTTTGTGTATCTCTATAAACAAAATAAACACTTTATCTCTCTCTCTCTATATATATATTTACATAATTATACAAAATAATCTTTTTTCTCTCTCGCTTTCTCTCTCTTTTGCAGCCTTGAAGGTTCTCTCTCTCTCTCTCTCTCTACATATATATTCTCTCCCTCTCTACACACACACACACACACACACACACAATTAACAAAATAATAATTACATTTACTACAACCAAAACAAGCCTTATATGTCTAACAATAAAAATA